>JAPKLW010000185.1:506919-564284 GCA_026898455.1 Plectranthus barbatus
TGTCGAAAGTGAGTAAGTGAGAGAGAGAGCGTAAGAAAAAGATGAGAGAATTTTTGCAAGTTTCTGGTGTACGCAAGTTTGCAAATCAATTGAATTATATAAAGTAAAGTTACGTACGTACATGATTCAATGAATGGATTCATAGTCTACAAAAAATAATTGATGTAATTGATTACTGCAGTACAAAATAGGTCGATTCTTACTATTTTTTTCAAAAAATAGTTGATGGAATTGATTAGTGGAGTACAAAATAGGTCGATTGTTACTGTTTTTTTCAAAAAAATTAACAAGTTGGCATGCATGTGTCTGCATCGCAATGTACGACTTATTTGTATTCACACATCTACTCAATAATTTATTCATTGCAGGAAAGAAAAATTTTAAAAAGAAAAAATCAACTCAAAAAGATGTAGGGATCAATTTAAAAAAATGAAATGTGGAGTCAGGACCACGGTCAGACCGGGTCAGGACCGGTTCCTGACCAGTCATCACCAAGATGAACCGGTCATCACCATTGTAAAAAAAAAAAAAGAAGGTTCGGTTTCCTGGCCGGTCAGCACCATTCTGAACCGGTCAGGAGCATTAGTTTAAAAAATATAAAAAATTGGTCAGGACCAACCGGTTCGAACCGGTCGGCACCGTTCCTGGCCGGTCAGGACCACTATGAACCGGTCAGGATCACAATTTACATATATACATATATTTTTCCCCATATAGTGATGATGACCAAATCAACTCAAGATCCAATAAATTGTTTTTCTTTCCTTTTTTATAAAATTGTTAAATTCATTATATTACTTAAATATTGCTCTTATTTAATAATATGGACATCATTACACTAATAATTGTCTAGATTTGATAGTTAAACGAAAATTATTGTCAGAAATTGTACGTTTGGGCATTTCTTATACATGTTTATAAAAGTGGGCATTTCCTTGATATGTTTTAAAAATTTGGGCATTTTTAAATATTAAGACTTGGTTTTTTATAAAATACCGAAACCAAGCCCAAAAACCCGAAATCCATCCCACTTTTGCGAAATATATCCCGTTAATTCAAGCCCAATTTGGAGTTATTTCTGAAGTGTTTTTAAACTTTATTTTTAAAATTAAAACCGAAATATATCTCAAATTGCCGAAATCCATCTCAATTTATCGAAATATATCCCTTTGAATCTTGCTCAATTTAGAGTTATTTCTCATAATATTTTAATTTTTTTTAAATTTAATTACAAGAAATAATTCCCTTTATTTTTTAAATTTGATTACAAGAAATAATTCCATATTTTGCTAAAATATTCGAAGCAATAAATTACAAGTACACGCACAATCAGAAATGTATTAATTTGATTGCGAATATTATTCAACAATATGTCTAAAAGACTACACATTTTGATACATATTTTGATAACAAATTTTGATACAAGGACGGAGATAGCAGTGCCATTGGGTTGTCCTGTTAAGAAGAAGCTAATATCTTGCCCCGTTCGTAGTTTCGGGAAAACGGGAAAGGCGGGGAGGAATCCGGACCAAGGACACCTACTCCATGTGACGTAGGAAAAATCCTCTTCCGGACTGTTTGACGTAGAAAAAATCTTCTTCCATTTGAGCGAGTGCTCGGTTTCTTGAGTAAAATATGAATAAAATAAAGGATGATGGAATAAATAGAAAAAGAAAGAGAAAAGCCATTTATTGTTGGAATATTGTATGAAAGAAGGAGTGAATTTGAACTATACAAATTCACCCTTAAATAGAAGGGACTATGAATAGTATAATGAAAATTTAAATTTTTTTTTAATAAATTGAGAATCTTTCACGTGATTGAAAAATTGAAAAAAAAAACTTTAAAAAAACTTTCACATTCACTTTCACGTGACACTGCATAAATTGAGAATCTTTGCAGGCATTAATTGAGTCAAAAGTGAAACCGAAATATATCCCAATTCAAGACCAAAATCTATCCCAAGCAATTTTTGATCAAGAATATAATTTCTTGATTAACTATACAACAACAGACAAACTCTCAAGCATATATCCTATTGAAGGCACATTTCAAGGACCCAAGGCAATTGTTTTACCTGAAGCATATCCAATTAAGACACATATGATGTTCCAAAGCGGACTCATAAGTACAATAAGTGAGCCAGAAAGCTGCAAAACCGGTGATCGCTTCCAATTTCGAGCTTGCAAGTCAATCCTCTACCGGACTATTTGACGTAGAAAAAATTCTCTTCTATTTGAGCAAGTGCACGATATCTTGGCTATTTTTTTATTACTTCGTATGAGGGGAAAAAAAGGAAGAACATATGCATTTTGAAAGGAATATAGTTGGAGTAAATTCCTCCTCCCTTAAATAGAAGTTAAATTTAGAAAAAAAAATTGTTTTAAAAAAATTAAATATTCGAGTGTGTAATGTTAAATTATTGAGCAAGTTCTTCCAAAACAATTTGAGTCGTGCATGAATTATTGTGCAGAGTAGTTCACGTGAAAGTAGTTCAATAATGTAGTCAAATTGAGAATCTTTGCAGGCATTTATTGAGTAAAAAGTACAATTGACACAGAAATTCATGTCCAAAAAGTAATAGTGATGTGATATTTTGAAAAATTTAGAGAAGGGTGTGTAGTGTTGTATCACCAATGATACAAACCGAAATCAATTTCAATTGGCCGAAATCTAGGCCAATTACATGAAATATATCCCAATTAAGCGAAATATATCCCAATTAAGCGAAATATATTTCCACTAATTCCATTTCAATTGACCGAAATCTAGTCCAATTACATGAAATATATCCCAATTAAGCGAAATATATCACAATTTGAACTATATTTCCACTAATTCCATTTCAATTGACCGAAATCTAGGCCAATTACATGAAATATATCCCAATTTAGCGAAATATATCCCAATTTGAACTATATTTCCAATAATTCCATTTCAATTGACCGAAATCTAGGCCAATTACATGAATTATATCCCAATTTAATGTAGTTGTAATCGAACTATAATGTATAATTGGACCACATTGGTGTGTAATTACATAAAGAGTAGTTGTAATCGAACTATAATGTATAATTGGACTACATTGGTGTGTAATTACCTAAAGAGTAGTTGTAATCGAACTATAATATAGAATTGAACTACATTGGTGTGTAATTACCTAAAGAGTAATCGCTCTCAAACTGAGGCTGCTCTTCCTCATTCACCTCCACATTTACCAAATACCCTCCTCCATGCCATGCCTCACTGTGGATGACATTCTCAATGTCATGCTCATTGTCGGCTTCATAATCAAGCTCAAGTAATATCTCTACCCTCTCAGTGTGTGTTGATGTTTCATGTGCTTCATCGTGCACATCATGCACATCATGCTCTATGACGGGGCCTTGATTGTGGAATATGCGTTGTGTCGATATTGGGGCCACATAATTCACACCCAATGTGCCCGATCCTTGTGATGATCGCCAGTACAGTGTACGCATTTCTGATGGCGAAGGAGTTAGGGCAGTTAAAATAATTAGCTGCAAGTTTAATTTAAGAGTTAAATAAGATAAGATAAGATAAAATAATATAATGATTTTAAAACAAAAATACACACTCACAAAATAAATAGATTACCTGTTGAGAAAAGAAAGCTACCCAATCTTTGATACTAGCGCGTTTAAAACGCCACTTCAACAAACGTGGCCGGGCATTATGGTCTACTACCTTAGCACAAGCCTGCCCCAATTGTGGAATAACCTCATATGCCCAAACCTAAAAACATAAATAAACAAAAAATTAAAGATTATATTTGAATCATTTAGTTATTTATCAAATGGTGAAGAGTTGGATTTTCATACCTGTAGTACCCAGAACGGTCCAGGAAGATGATAGCCTTTCTCAGCACTATTCCTACTAGTAGGTACATGTGTACTATAATACAAAAGTGCTTTGTATGTGTATGCACCCCATGGAAATTCGTTCCATGCATCTAAATCTTCACTAAGGACATATATCCAATTTTCTATTTTTCTTTTATCACTGTATCCCAACCCGACAAACCAAAATGTTAAAATGTTAGCAACCCTAAGGTACAAATGCCTATGAATAATATCAACATTTTTGCATTCAAATCGCTCAAAGAGTTGTTTACCACTAAGTTGTTGTCCCCCACAAAATACTCGAAAAACAGTACTAACTTCTAAAGAATGTTTAGCAGTAGGATTAAAACGAGAAGTACCAAATCGAAAACCACTAATAATGGAAAATTCACTCGGTGAAAATATGAGATCCCGTCCACCCACTCGGAACCTTAACACTTCATCATTATTTGAATCAATTTGATGAGTAAAAAGTTCAAATAAAGACTGCGAAGAACTAAGACCATTATCAGCCCAACCCAATAAATGACCGAAAACCCCGTTTGTAAACTCATCAACTAACCCTTGTTCTCCTACAGAAAATAATGTCCTATTAATTGTATCGAGAACTTTATATTTATAGAATAAATTGGTCTTAGCCTTGCATCCATGAAGCCCGTATCTTATCCATTGAGGCTGCACATTATATGATTTTTTTGTTATTAAATGTGACAAAATTCGGTAACATGCATACACGTAAATATAGACACGAACATGTGCATTACAAAAAAAAAAACAAAAACTAACTCATACTCATTCGGCTGGAATGCAAACTAAACAAGATAAAAAAAAATTCAACCTAACTCAATCATACCAAATTAAGAATTCAACAACCAAGAATAACAAACGATACATATATACAGCCGAAAAAATATCACTTCAACTGATTCAAAAAAAATTCCCAAAAAAAATTAATTGCACAAAATAAAATGAGAAAAGGCCGAAAAAACTTACCTCCACCGTCGACATTGTTCGCCGGTAATTTTTGTCGGTTCAGGGGTGGGTGTTGATGTTTGAACGTGGGTCTCCAACTCCCGCCGAATGTCCCTCTGTTTTCACGCCCAAAATCATTTTTTTTAGGTTTTGTGAATGAATGAATTACAGTGGGGGTAGTTGTAGGAAATCCATCTGAATTTAATCTTGAGATCCAGCTGAATTTAAAAAAACACCGAACTCCAGCTCAATTCGGTAGGAAATCAAGCCG
This sequence comes from Plectranthus barbatus, assembly GCA_026898455.1. Taxonomy (NCBI): domain Eukaryota; kingdom Viridiplantae; phylum Streptophyta; class Magnoliopsida; order Lamiales; family Lamiaceae; genus Plectranthus; species Plectranthus barbatus. The sequence continues at coordinate 512,026 of JAPKLW010000185.1, forward strand.
ATTACAAGACCGAAATAAAGCTGGATTTATTCAGCCCATTTTTAAATAAATAATTGATTTTTTTTAAAGAAAAATTCAAAATATATCTCAATTTAAAAATAACACCGAACTCCAGCACAATTCGGTCGGAAATCAAGCCCATAAGTAGACCGAAATATAGCTCGATTATTCCACCCCATATTTATATATTTATTTTTTTAAAAATCCAAATATATCTCATTTGGCACAAATCTTGCCCAATTGAGACTTATTTATCATTTATTCTATTTTTTAAAACTCAAATACACGATTGATATTTTTTCTAAATATACAAAATTCGAAATATATATCACTTGACAAAGATATATCTCAATTGACCGAAATCTTGCCAAATAGGGACTTATCTGACATTTATTTAATTTAATTTAATTTTTAAAAATTAAAACAATCGAATTATATTTTTTAAAAATATAAAATTCGAAATAACTCGCACTAGGCCAAGATATATCTCAATTGGCCGAAATTGCCCAATTGGATCTTATTTATCATTTATTTAAAATTAAATAACTAGAATTATATTTAAAATTAAATAACTTGGCAAATTGAGACTTTTTATCATTTATTTACTTTAATTTTATTGTTTTAGAATTTAAATAAATGAATTATATTTTTTTTTTTAAAAATCCTTCCAAATATATCTTCATTGGGCGAGATATATCTGAAATGGCCGAAAGCAAGCCGAATATTTTTCAACTAAAACATCAATATATTATATTTTATTTCATCACACTCTAAAAATTAATAAAAAATAGGCCTTCGAAATATATCTGTCTGGCCGAGATATATTCAAAAGGCCGAATGCAAGCTGGAAGGATTTCGTCTATATTTTACGTCATTACGAATTTACAAATTAATAAATATACAATTGTGTTATACTATATTAGTAAAAAAGTAAACAGTTAAATATTTCATACAATTCAAAAGATTTGATTGCCTGATTTAGACATTTTAACCTAAAAACTTGTACTTTGGCTATTTTTTGAAGTTTTTCATAAGGGTGGCCATTTTGTGAATGTAATTTTCAAATTTGGCTATTTTAGATTTCCCCTCAATAACATATGTAACAGATAAATTGACTAAATTGTATGCTCGGGGTATTATATGATTACATGAAATACTGAAAAAAAAAAACATAACTTCAATCGAGATATTAAATTTACATCAATTTTTTTATGAGTTTACATGAGGGGTTAGGTACACAATTAAAGTTTAGTACCCTTTTTCATCCTCAATATGATGGATGATATGAGAGAACTAATGAAATATCACCATTATAACAATTTTTTGTAACAATATTTATCAATATATAATTGGAAGAACCCCGTATAAGGTATTGTACGAAAGAAAATATCGATCGCTTGCTACTATATTGGTATGAAGTAGGCTAGCAAGAAAAATACTTGAGCTTGAAATAGTTGATGATATGATTGAAGGGGTACAATGGGCCAAAATAATAATAATAATAATAATAATAATAATAATAGAAGCTCAAAGCGGACAAAATGATATGCATATACACGTCGAACTAAATTAAGTTTTGAAACAGGAGAGAAAATTTTCTTAAACATTTCTTCAACTAAGGATGTGATCAGATTTGGTTTAATAAGAAAACTGAAGCCTCGATACATAGGACCCTATGAGATTCTATAGTGAATTGGTTATGTAGCTTGTCGTTTCACTCTACCACCAAATATAAGAAATGCTTGCAATGTATGTTGGTTATGAATATACGTGTTTAATAATAAACATGTAATACATCAAAAAATAAGTTGAACTAACTTACATTATGAAGAGAAATCAGAATTAATCATAGAAAAAAAGTATAGAATTAAGGAATAAAGAGATTCAATAAGTAAAGATTCTCAAGATGAACTATATTTAGGTAGGAACAACAGAATTATAAAGTGTAATGGAGAAAAATCACCTCGAATTATTCGATATTTAATAGAATTTTGGGACAATTTTTTCTTAAGGTGGAGTATTGTAATAACCCTCAAAGTTAACTATCAAAATAAAATTTTATTTATAAAATCTCATTTTTATTCTTAAAAAATAAAATAAAATATTATGAGTTAATTAAAAAAAGAACAAAGAAGACTATGAGATGTTATAAAAAAAAAAATCTAAGTCAACCTAATTCAAGTTATGCACCTGTGAAATATATATATATGTATAGATATATATCTAATAAAGTAATAGGATTTAAATATTAAATTAAGATAATAATGACAATAATGTTTATTTACGAAAACAAACAAATAAAAGAGAGTTTTAATTACCATGGTGCTGTGTGGCACACATGCCTTTCGGTAGGATATAGGTTTGCTTAAGCACTATGCTCGTGCAAAGAAATAATAATAAAAAAAATTGCTATATGAATTATGCACACTAATTAATAATACCACAAAATACACGTACATAAAATGCAAAATATATCCAAGAAAGTAAAAGAGAAAGAAGAACAAGTTTAAAGAGACCAAAGCAGATAAAATCGAAGGAAGGAAATTGATCTAAGTTATAATAGAGAGGTTAATTTCTTTACCTAATTTTATTATTTTTAAGAATTTGGCATGTTAAGAAGTTTCGCAAGTTTATTATTGTAGTAATCATTAAAATATAGCAAAACAAAAGAGAGAAATGAGATTGAAACCAGTTAAAATTGTGTAGAAAAGAAATTAGTTTTAATTTAGATTATATTTAATATTTGATTGTAAATGAAACGAACCGCACCTTTATAAATCTCTTATCTAAAATTTGATTGAAGATGGGTGATTATGCTTTTGGTGGCAATAATGTGTTAGTTACAGATGGGTGAAGGTTGATCCTTGATAACTGAAATTTCATTGCTAAATATAACAACATCATGTAAAATGAGTTTAAACCTGATAATTAAGGCAAATTCTCAGATGAGACGGTCTCATCATTTTTATTGTGAGACAAATTTAATGAAATGATGTATTTTTTTATTGCAAATGATGTCTCACCATTTTTATTGTGAAACGAATTTAATGAAATAATATGTTTCTTTATTGCAAATGGTGTATTTCTTTGTTGTAAATAATGTAATTTTTAAAAATGAAATGATGTATTTAACTTATTGAAATGATGTATTAAGGTCCGTCTCATAATAAAAAAAATAGTGAGACCGTCTCTCAGGAGACCAACTCGATAATTAAACATAAATGAATTTAAAGTCCAAGTTTAATGGTGTTGCACATGATATGTTGACAGGAGATAAAGAGGTTTAAATCTATTCAATTATGTTGTTGTTTTAATTTAATCTTGATCTAAGTTAAAATGTAGCGTCAATAGAATTCATTTTCATTATATCTATTTTATAGGTGTTCAATAATTATTATTATTATTATTATTATTATTATTATTATTATTATTATTATTGCAATAGCAATTTAACAAAGTATATAAGTTTTGAGTACAAAGAAATATATTGTTAGTGTATGTTCAATTAGAATAGTTATGACTAATACATTCGTAATTATTGAAGGTGACGAAATTGTTGAGGTTCGATTTGTGATTAAGCCGGGACCCTTGGAACTCGTTATAAATTGAACAAGAATACAACCAACAAAGTACAATGAAAGGCGTAAAAGGTACGTCATTTATGAGTAATTTCTTCTAAGTGTGCTAAAGTGTGCTGGTGCGTCTATATCTAGGGAAAAATGCATGTCAAAATGAGCTCCAAGCGTCCCTTTTATAGACCAAGGGAGGCCGTTACAATCTTAGCTATTCTCGGTGGCGGTTTCGATATTCAGGGCGGTCCGTTAGTGGTGGCCGTTGAGCTTCATCCGGGGTAGGCTGTCTAGGGTTTGTTAGGCTCCACGAAAGGATCTGTGCGTTGGCCGCGCCAGAGCTTCGGAGGTGGTTCCAACTTTTGGGGGGCCGCTTACTTCCTCCCGGATTTGGCGCACTTCCAGACTCGAGTCCTGATACCTCTTATGAAGGTCGTACATGAGCACTGGACCTGCTCGTTCAGTCCCCGTGATGATGGTCCCAGAGTGAAAGGAGGTCCTGTGGCTGTCCGGGAGCTGGACCTTGCTGGTAGGTCATCTCCCTTTGGGTTGTGGTCCAGTGTACCGGGCCTGAGCCTAGTCGAGTTCACCGTTCGGAGGCCGTAGAGCTCATTTGAGTATGTCCTCTTGGGCAGTTGTCATCTTTACTGGACCTGGGCCTAATTTTTCTAGCCCAATCATTTTTGGGCCCAATAATAGTCCCTTCGGGCTTGGGGTTGATAGGGAGACCCCAAGGTCGAACAGTGGGGTCCTACCCGTTACATGCGAGTGTTCAGAGCGCGGAAGTTTCGAGCTCCTCGTGAGGAGGCATCGTGAGCCCAGGAGGGGACCTCGTGAGGTCCCTATCTCCTTCGATGGTCGGTTACCCAGAGGTGAACTCGACGATCGTAAGATCCATCTTGGTGGATTTTACACGAACGTGCAAGTCGCTCCGTGGAGCTGTCTTGCAGGCTCAATTCGTGGGTCCGGAACCACGAGATAGGTGGGGGACATTCCGTAGGATGTCCCGCTTTATGAGAGCCAAGCTCTCATATGCAACGCTCTGTGCGTCCCTGTGGGGAACTCTCGCAAGGAGTTTTTATCGACTTTTGACGAATCTTTGGATCCTAGGGTCCTATAGGAGGTGAGGTCCCTTGGCCAGGTTTAAGATTTTGGGACCCGCGTTTTACCGGGTCGTGCGGGCTGGATCCCGATAAATGGGTCGCACCTTTCGAAAATTGTGCGTGGGAGTGGTTACCTATTTTGTCACGTAGTGGTGGTGTAACCGTAATTATGCGGATGTTTTGGGGCGGTTTTGTGAGTTTTTTGGGAGGCGAACCGTTGCCTGCAAAAGGCATGTCACATCATCCTTCTCCCACATAATTTGTTCGAGCCTTCGTTTTCTTCCTCCTGGTGCGTTTCTTGGCAATTGCAATCTTTTCTCCGCGCTTGGTTTCTTGGCCTGAGGTTAGTAGCCTTTAACCCCGTCCGATAGTCTTAAGTTATTCCTTGCTAGTGCTTGTGGTGGTGTTAGGGTTCGTGCATAGGAATTTTGGGGGTTTCTGAGTTGTTTTACTTTGATGTCATCGCCGTTCGACTCCCTAAACAAGGGTAGTAGTTCCCCTGCCCAACGATATGAATCTCCATCGACCGACCCATCTTCCCGGAGGAGGTGGGTTCCTTGTCCTTGGGTAGGAGTCTCCCAGAAATTGACCGGGATGCCGATGAGGGTTCTCCTTCCAGGCAGCCCGTTGTTGAAGTATCTTCTTCCTCCGGCAGAGAACCGCCAATCCAATCTGCTAGGTCTAGGACCCTTAAGCAGGCGACGCTGAAAAGAGATCAAGTCAGGGACGCGGTCTCCTCAGTCTCGGTAGGTCAATTAGTAGAAGCACTAGAACTTTCCACTAGGATTCCCCCGGGGTATAGGATTCCATCGGTGGAAGATCGATGTTTCTCCCTATCGAAGGGTTTTGTAGCATTCTACTTGCCTATCCTAGAGAAAGGGGTCGACCTTCCACTTCATCCTTTCTTTAGTAATGTGTTGAATTCTTACGACTTATACCCTTTCAACCTGTCGCCGGTAACCTGGTGTCACCTGGTGGGAACATTCTTGATCTTCATGGATCAAGGACTCGGTATGCCCTCCATCCGCGAGTGGCATTATCTTTATCGTCTTAACCCCTATCAACCGGGCTACTATTATGCTACACGATGGACGGGGTAGAGGCCCCCACTGGTCACTGGAGTGACCGACAATTCTTAAGGTGGTAGAGTCGGTGGTTTTACTTGGAGATGGATGCGACGAACCCTGAGTTTACTCCCATCGAGCATGATACTTTGAGTCAGCTCTCGCTTCCTAGGCTATATTTTTATTTCACCTGAAGTTGTATTGGTTTTTTTGATATGTGATAATTGTTTTCACAAGTTTGAAGCAGATTGAGCTTACTAAGGCGGAGTTGCGGAGGGTAAACAAGGCGTATGCTGCGGATGTAACCTCGTGGAAGGAGTTGAGAGCGAGAAGGTGCATTTCGGCGGACAACATTAGGTACCCAGACGGAAGGATTGTGGATCTTCTCGTGAAGATGAGAGGAACCAAATCAACCAGGGCAGCCCTTGCAGAGGCGTTGAAGCTGAAGGAAAGAGCGAAAGGTGAAGCGGGCCTATCGGAAAGGAAGCGGCCCTCTTCAGAGAGACGGGCTGGTTCTCCCCCTCCCAAAAGGACGATGGTAGAACACGAAGAGAGGAAATCATTCGCTCGCGGCCAAGAGGAGTCCCACAGGGCCAGCGATGGGAGGGACGATCGGGTGGTGATCCGGGTGGAGGATGACCATGATCAGCATAGGGAGAGGAGGCGGAGAGCTAAGAAGAGCATGCATGAGGATTCCCACGACCGGGATGTTGATAGGTCCCGGGTCCAGCCTCCTCCTTCTCCTCCTTCAAGGTCGTACCTCGGATGTGGAGGCTTTTATCTCAAGGGCTAGGCGACTGCTGACCGGCTCGGCGGCCCCTCCAGATATTTCGCTCGGACAGGCTTTCCAGAGGGTGGCCAGCGTGGACTAGAAGGTCTTGGAGGTGAGAACGGATCCTTTTGGTTTTGTGTTTTCTGAAGTGAGCTTCCCCTTTTCAAGGGTTGTGCGTTGGTGTAGGGCGTGATGGATCTGCTGGAGTTCTACAAGGAGGTGGCCGTCCATGTGGAGGACCAAGTGAAGGAACTCGCCAGAGCCAAGTCTGAAGGTCCTCGGGTCCGCGAGCTTGTGGAGAAGGTCCAGGAGCTGGGGGGAGCTGGCCAATTCTCAGGAGGAGCTGCGACGATGCCAACTGGAGAAGGCAAAAAAGGGGTCATCCGAGATGAAGAAGGGTTTTCCCGTGCTGCTGCAAAGGTTGACTCTCTTCGGGGGGAGATCTGTACATTGACGGCTCAGCTGGGGTCGGCGGGGGAGGAGCTCCAAGCCCAGGATATCAACTTCAGGCAGGAACTGGGCGATCTGGATGTCGAGATTGCTCGGCCGAAGCGAGGAGAGGGCCTGGACTACTCCACCATCGTCATGTCTGAATACTTCAGCGAGACTTATGAGGTATGATGTTTTTGGTCCTTTCACCTATACCTTCATGTTTTAACGATTCGGGTTGCTTTCGCAGATGATGGTGGGGTAGGCGATGAGCGAGGTCCGCGGTCGTATTGCCCTCAAGTTTCCTGACCTGAACCTGGGCTTCTTGGAAGAGCCAGAGGAAGAGGTTGAGCAAAAGGAGCCATCCCCTGAGTCAGAGAAGGACGACCAGGAAGCTCGCAAGCCAGCCTCTACCGAGGAGATTCCCCACCAGACTCCCAATGCTGATGATTTACAAGGTGGGGAACAGCCCGACCAGCAGCTTGACTCCGCCGAGCCCTCCAAGTCCGCCGCCATCTGATTCTGTCTGCAAAATTTTTTAATTTCTGTTGAAATCTTTTAGGATTTCCGAACTTTATGCTTTTTGAATTTGTCTTTCGATTTTGTCAAACAATTTGCTTTGCATGGATCGTGGCCACCCTTCCCCCGTGGTCTTTTCTGATTATGAATGTTTTTTATGCTTTGCGTATGTCTTATTTGCCTCTTCTGTTATAAATTTATTATGAACAAAACAGGGAAGAGTCGTGAGTGTGGGCAATGCGCGCGACATCGCCCATCCGACGCTCAAGTTAGTATTTGGTATCGAAAGTAAAATAACTGATTATAAAATAGCGTGTAAATAAAAGAAATTAAGGTGAGGTAGAGAGGCGTATCTGTTGTGTCCCTCGTGAAGGTGATAGTATCGCTTTAGATGCTTGATATTCCAACTGTTGCACACGGGCCTCCCGATAGTATCGCTTTAAATGCTTGATATTCTAACTATTGCACACGGGCCTCCCGTCCAGGTCAGCGAAGCTGTAAGCCCCTCTCCCGAAAATTCTAATTACCACGTATGGTCCTTCCCACTAGGGGGCGAGTTTTCCCGCTTTGTCTTCCTTGGTGTTTTGGAATACTTTTCTTAGCACCAAATCGCCTTCTAGGAAGGTCCGTAGTCTCAGCCTCTTGTTGAAGAATTTCTCTACTTGCTGCCGTCTTTGGGCCATCCGAGCGTAGGCTTCATTTCTTACTTCATCAATCAACTCGCGACCTAGCATAAGATCGCGGTTGTTGCTTTCTAGCTGACAGAATTTGAATCTGGGGCTTCCTACTTGTGTTTCTACGGGAGTCACGACTTCCTCCCCGTAAGCTAGGGAGAATGGGTTAGCCCCAGTCGCCGTTCGTGGGGTATTCTGGTAGGACCACAGGACCCCGGGTAATTCTTCCACCCAACGGGACTTATGATCCTCCAACTTTTTCTCAAAGTGTTGAGTGTCTTGTTTGTTGACTCGGCTAGCCTGTTAGCTCCGGGGTACCTCGGAGTGGAGAAGACGAGTTTGATCTTGAACTTATCGCAGAAGGCCTTGACTTTGCTGCTCGTGAATTGTGCTCCGCTATCCGTTCATATTTCTCTCGGGACTCTGAATTGACACAAAATATGTGTCCATAAGAACTTTATGGCTTCTACTTCTCCCGTGTTCCTCAATGCCTCGGCTTCTACCCACTTGGTGAAGTAGTCGGTGGCTATGAGAATGTACTCCTTCAGAGCCGTTCCTCTGGGTAGCTTGATCTATCCTCCGATTATGTACCACAATCTATAGCTGAGCATGACTACATGTCTTAAATCCCATACTCTAATGTAATATGGAGTCTGATGTATGCTATGATTTGTACTAGACCTGATATTGCACATGTTGTAAGTGTTGTAAGTAGGTTTATGGGACGACCTGGAAAGGAGCATTGACAGGCTGTGAAGAGGATTTTTCGTTATCTTAGAGGTACATTTAATGTTGTTCTCATTTATGGAGGTGATACTCAGTGTTCTGTGACTGACTATTCTGATTCTGATTATGCTAGAGATGTCGATAGTAGAAGATCTATGACTAGTTATGTATTCACTCTTTTTGGTTCTGTTGTCAGTTGGAAAGCAACCTTGCAACCTACAGTTACTCTGTCTACGACCGAAGCAAAGTATATGGCGTTGACAGATGCTGCTAAGGAGGGTATAGGGTTGAAAGGGCCAGTTGGTGATCTTGGTCTACATCATAATCAAGCTATTGTGCATTGTGATAGCCTTAGTGCAATATGTTTGGCCAAGGATCAGGTCCACCACGAGAGGACAAAACATATTAACGTGAAGTATCATTTTCTGAGGAATGAGAACAAAATCAAGGTGATGAAAGTAGGTACTGCTGATAATCCAGCTGATATGTTCACAAAATCAGTCCCTCATAGCAAGTTTCGACATTGTTTGAACTTGCAAAACATCACAAGCTGTTAGTTGCCCGAGGAGGGAAAATCTGAGGCAGAATGCACGAATTGTCCAGCTGAGCTGTCAATTTGGCATTGTAATGATGCATCTGCAAATAAGATTCAAGTTGAGGAGGAGATTTGTTGATATGCCTTGAATAAATCTGTCGTTTCAGATAGTTAGTCGGGTTTATCTTATACGTGGCTTGTATTGGGCTTAACATTCTTTTTGTACTATATATATGTTCTTTGAAATCCTATAATATGTAATTTGAACCTAGCAGCTTTTGAAATTCTCCTATTTTCTGCCTGTCGATGTAGCCAACGAATTGTTGGTGAACCACATAAATCGATGTCTGAACAAATATGTTTTCTCGAAATTGGAAAAAGAAATATCAATGAATTATCTTCTATCAAAACCGATAATTAAAGATAAACTTCAAATAAATCCTTTCATTTAAATTCTCGATAATTATTACTTGAATATGTAATTTCAATTGATGTCATGCACATCATTATTATTTAAATGCAACACATGCTAGATACCACGTGCAAATTAATAAGATTTATAAAATAAAAACCTACTCGATCTTAAAATCAAAGATGAATTCACAATTAATTATTTACCATTCTCGATCATAGAATTATAAAATAAAAAGACCAATATTTTCTCTTCCTTGACTTATATTCTTTTCTGTGTTCGTGCCCATATAAAACTGATATTCCTATCAAATATCATTTATCCATATTTACTCCAGATAATCATATATTATTTAAATTTATCCAATGCAATAATCTATTTATTTTTAATTTATAATAAATTTATCACACACATAAAACATATCTTACATTGAAAACCACTAACACACTTTATAAGTGTTGGCATCGTAACCCATTACGATCGTTAATTGCCATAAAATGGCGGACGCACCTTTAGGTGGAGCATGCCTGTCTAAAGCTCATTCGCGTACATGTTTTTTACGCATACGAAAGTCTTCAGAAACTCTGCATACATTGATTCTTATAATATAACAACTTAGTTCTGTCGGAGGCTTTCAGTTTACAGTGCTGCTACTGAAGACATGGTTGTAAAATTGCTAGGTGATAGTCGGCGCTCGAGTGGGGCCTAGCGCCTAAGCGGTATAGGTGGGGCATAGACGTTTTCTATGCGGTTGTTAATCGGTAAGCTAATATTTAATATTTATAATATATATTTATCAATAAATAAAAATTAAAATTACATAAATTTTAATTATTTTTTAAAAAATATACAAAATAGGTTGTCTGAACCAATTAGGTAGCACGTAGCCCGCATAGTCGGCCACCTAGGTAGCGCATAGCGAGCTAATAAGTCAGGCGCACTTAAATCTGGGTCTAGATAGATTAGCGGCCTAGGCAGTGCCTAAACGGCGATTCTGATTATACACTGGAATTTGTGGGTAATCGGTTCGGCTAGGGATCGCCTAGCGCCTAAACGGTCCTAGGTAGGGGTGTGCAGAAACCGAACCGAACCGAACCGAAAAAACCAAAGAAAACCGACCGAATCGATCAAATTCGGTCGGTTCGGTTATCGGTCGGTCGGTTCTCGGTTTGGAAGTGAGAAAACCGATAACTTATCGGTCGGTTATCGGTTGCTAGAATTTTACCCCGATAAGCCGACCGACCGACCGATAAGATATTAATTAATTATTATATATATATATATATATAATATTTTAATTTCCAAAAAATCCTAAAATCCTATTCCTATCTTATTATTCTCATTCTCAATCCCCAACTCCCCGTCGAACCCAACCCCCAAGTCCCAACCCTAGTCCTAAATCTCATCCTCACCTCACGCCGCAGTCCGCACGCACTGGCTGCTCCCATCTCGCCGGTCACCGCACCGGTCCGGCGGTCCCTGCTCGGCGCCCCCTTTGTCGAAGCAACTATTCTTGTTCTGGTCACCGCACCGGCCCCTGCTCAGCTCCCCCCTCTCTGAACTGATTGTATTTAAAAAAAATTGTGGCGTCCCTTATCAGTTCGAACCGAACCGATGATATTATCGGATCGGTTCAAAAAGCTTATCGGTCGGTTTTCGGTCGGTTCTCCCAATCGATTCGGTTGAATCGGTTCTCATCTTATCGGTCGGTTTTGAACCGAACCGACCGATTGCACACCCCTAGTCCTAGGCAAGGATTTTTACAACAATGACTGAGGGGACTATAAGCTTTTTAGCTTTGAGGACAATAGTCTGAACCGAAAGCAATATCGGGCCACAAATTATCTTGCCTTACTCAACTCGGTTCATATTGCATTTGACATTGTTTAGTTCTTTCTTTTGCTTTGTACTGTTGTATTTTTCATTAAACTAGTTTTCTTCTTCAATAACATAAATGGCCACATTTTGTAATTGACAGTCCAAGCAAAGGCTTGTTCCTCAGTATTTTAATAATGTGGAAATATTTAAGATGGATAATCTCAGTCAGAATCTCAGTGTGTGTTCGAGAAAGAAAATCTGAAAGATATTATAGTTTTTGTAGTGTGAGTGAATGACTGATTTTAATAAAATAATAATCTAAACGGCAATAGTTATTATTAATCGCGGCAGGGTCCTCTTGAAGAGCAGTGTGCCCTTGATTATTTTCTTGAAAAGCACCACCTATACTATTGATGGATTTAAATACTACCCATGCAATTACGATTATTGTTGTCTTATTTTATTTTATCTACGACAAATCATTTATTTCTTGGGGCTTGCTCTATTTTTTATCATTATCTTCTTTCCTCTATTTTATATAAAGGAGTTACATTCTTTTAATTCCGGTAGAAATTAGGAGAGACCTTATTTAATTTCTAATAATAAATTCGACTTCACCCTTGGGCAACTTTCAAATCAGTACCATCAAACTGAAAAATATTTGAGTTGTTTTAGACAGTTATATATATTGCTCCAATTATCCTTATATATAAAAGCATGTGCTCTCCTCTCCTCTCCTCTCCTCTACTCTACACTCATATTCTTATACACACACTAAAAAAGGAAATTAAGAGAAAATGCTGTCTGCTGCGAAGCTTTTCATTGTCTGCATCTTAGCAACACTTCTGCTGGAAGGAGCAGCTCCCGGCCATGCTTCAGTTCGTCGCAACAAATTCGAAGTATGTCAAGCTGCTACATGCATCATTCTAATTTATTGTTTTTTTTTTAAAGCTAATTGAAACTTGAATATTGTTTCAGGTGACTAGGTCTTCTCACACCAGGCTATGCACCAACAAGACGATGCTGACGATAAACGGACAGTTCCCGGGGCCAACAATATATGCTAGAAGGGGAGATTTGGTCATCGTCGATGTTATCAATCGTGCTGACCATATTATAACCATCCACTGGTAATTTAATTAAACCCGCTAGCTACTACGCATTCTAATATTATAGTATCATATATCATTACTGAAGTAGCTAGAACTTACGCTAATTAATCTTATCATATTCGAATTCATAATCTCATCTTAGGCATGGAGTGAAAATGCCTAGATATCCATGGACGGATGGCCCCATGTATGTAACGCAGTGCCCTATTAGTCCCGGAAGCCGGTTTACACAACGCATCGTCCTCTCTGACGAGGAAGGAACTTTATGGTGGCACGCCCATAGTGAATGGACTCGAAACACTGTGCATGGTGCTCTTGTCATTTTACCCCCCAAGATTCACACATATCCCTTCCCTAAGCCTCATGCTCAAGTTCAAATCTTAATAGGTATACTACTTATTACTAAATTCAATTCAATTATATTAATTATTGCAAAATGTATATTAATCAATGAAAAAAACTTTGTATAACTTAGATTAATATGAAACATTAATATTACAGGGGAGTGGTGGAATGCGGATATCCAACAAGTATATGAGGAATTTCTCAACAGCAATAATGATCACCTTGTTTCTGATGCTTTCCTCATTAATGGTCAACCTGGCGACTTCTTTCCATGCTCAACACAAGGTGGGTGCTTTTAATTAATATTTTTATTTATAAAATCTTGTTTTTTAGCTGGTTAATAATACATGTATATATGTATTGTAATCTCAGACATATACAAGATAAAGGTGGAGTTCGGCAAGACTTACCTCTTCAGAATGGTTAATACAGCGATGAACCACTTGCAATTTTTTGGAATCGCTAACCACAGCATCACCGTCGTCGGATCCGACGGCTCCTACACGAAGCCGTTGAGAAGCGACTACATCTCGATCTCCCCTGGACAGACCATCGACTTCTTGTTGGAGGCTAACCAGCCGCCGAGCCGTTACTACATGGCAACTAGAGTGAAATCTGTGGGAACAAATCAATTCAATACCACCAAAACCCCCGCCACAGCCTACTTGGAATACGTCGGGAACTTCACGCCGCCGGCATCCCCGCCATTACCATCTTTGCCCCCGTCCAACGACTCCATTGCAGCCCATAACTTCACCACCAACCTCAGAAGCCTTGCCAACACCGTCGACGTTCCACAGAATGTGACAGAGAACTTGTTCTACACTCTTGCCATCAACCTCCGCCCGTGTCCCAACGCTAGTTGCTCGGGGCCGTTCGGTGATAGGCTGCTGGCGAGTGTGAACAACCTGACCATGGTTTATCCCAAGATCCCTTTTCTTCATGCTTATTACTACAACATTAGTGGAGTTTACAATACCGATTTCCCAGATAATCCACCTTCACCTTTTAATTACACACAAACCGATCTACCTAAATTTGATATTTCGGCCACCGTAGACGCAACTGCTGTGAGGATTTTGGAGTACGATTCGACGGTGGAGCTGGTGTTTCAAGGAACCAACCTCCCCATAGGTATTGACCATCCCATGCATTTGCATGGATATAGCTTCTACGTTGTGGGATCCGGATTCGGTAACTTCAACGCAAGTTCAGATCCTGCCAATTATAATCTCGTCGACCCTCCATTGATGACGACTATTGCTGTACCGAGTAGTGGTTGGACCGCTGTCAGATTTAAGGCTAACAATCCAGGTTACTTTTACCCTATATATTTAATATAATTCATTTAAGTGTTTGATTAGCCAAAATTCTTATATAAGAAGAAAAATGAAATTTTGTTGCAGGAGTTTGGTATATGCATTGCCATTTCGATCGTCACAACACTTGGGGAATGGCAATGGTTTTCATTGTTAAGGATGGGAAACGCCCTAATGAGAAAATGCTGCCACCGCCGCCCGATATGCCACCTTGTGAAGATTCATCCACTCTTCGTACTTCGAATTCACTTGAGCCTACCGTAAAAGATGATGCACAGAGTGAATTTTGAGCTGAAATCTTTACAGTTGGTAGCTTCGGATGTCGAGTTTAATTTTTTAAAATGTAGCTCAAAAAATAATTATCGAATTATTGCAAGGTGGAAGAAAGAGGACGAAAATCCTACCTATTGCTATCATTTTCGATGGATTAATCCTCAAACTATTTATTTGTTCGAAAATTTAATGCTTCTCACATGTTAATTATGTCAACTCTTTCGATCAATCTCGGGGTATTTATTTTTTTGTACCCAAACCCTAAAATGTAGACACGCAAAACCCTAATCCTAATTTGGTGGAAAAATGTAGCATAACCGTAAATAGCGTTTACGGTTTCAATGAAACCGTAATCACTATTTACGGTTTTAGGAAGAACTAAATTTATTTTTAATTATCTAATTATTAAATAACTAACGACGCATCTTAAAAAAAATTCGATAAAAATTCGATGAATTTTCGGATAAAATAAAAAAAAATTAAAACCGTAAATATTATTTACGGTTATGGAAATTATTAATTTTCGGATAAAATAAAAAAAACTAAAACCGTAAATATTATTTACGGTTTCAGAAATTATGAATTTTTGAATAAAATTAAAAAAAATTAAAATCGTAAATGTTATTTACGGTTTCATTAAATTTGAAAATTAAAAAAAATTAAAATTTGAAGCCGTAAACGTTGTTTACGGTTTGGAAAAAACAAAAATCCCTAATAAGACAATCGATCCCCTTTTCCCCCAAAACACCACGCCCACCACCCCCGTCCGTCAGCCACGTCGCCGCCCGGCCCAGCCGTCCGTCGCCCACCGCCTTGCTGCCGTCGCCGTCGCCCCTGCTGCTGCTGTCGTCCGCTGCCACCCGCGTCCGCTGCCACCCGCTGTCGCCCCTGCTGCTACTGCCGTTGGTTGCCACCCACCGTCGCACCGACGTCGCCCCTGCTGCCCTGCGCCGCCCCCCGCTGCCACCCACCGTCCCACCACCGTCGCCCCTGCTGCTGCCATCGTCAACCTTCCCACCTCCGGTAACACCTCCACTCACAATCTCTCTACATCTCAATTGATGATTATATGCTATAGAAATTGTAATGGCTGCTCCATTTATTATGTTGCATTGATCGATCGACCGTAGCTATGAACTGGAAAATTGTATACGTCTGCCTCAATATTTTGTACAATTAATTGTTCTAATTTTGGTTTTTAATATCATATTGATTAATTAATCGTGATTGAGCCCCAAAGTATATTTTAAAATCGTGATTAATCATGTAGATTTTAAAACTATGATCAAAGTATAGGTGAAATTGGGTTAGAGGTGGAGTCGAGTGCGTGAGTATTTGATATATTGTTGAATTGGATATTGAATTTTTATAAAATATAGGTAATGGCATCATCATCTTCTCAAGCTTTTGTTAATCAAGGCCCATTAGTTCCTGATTTATTGTATTTTCAACCTAAACACCGTTCATGTGGTGTTTTTTACAATGATGAAGAGGCTCTAGCTCCCATAGGGTGTAGGAGGGGGGATAGTGCCTTTTGGATATATTTGGTTGATTCTGTGTTACAATGTCCTTATACTATGCAGCACATAGAACAAATGAGTTTTGATAGAGTGCTCCGGTTAGGAAATATTGTCCTAGACCGGTTTTTAGTTCAGAGTTTAATTGAAAGGTGGCGTCCTGAGACGAGCACCTTTCATTTTAATTTTGGTGAGGCTACTATCACTCTACAGGATGTAGAGTGCCTTTTAGGAATAAGAACCGAAGGAAATGCTGTGATAGGGAGCGAAGAAGCTCCAGAGGGGGGATGGGGTCCTTATATTGAATATCATTTAGGCATCCAGAAAGTTAGTAAAAATAGAATACTGTTTAGAGATCTTGAGGATTTTATTTGCTTAGATGAAGCACGACTTCAGTTAATTGATAATTGGCCTTTGAAGCGTGCCCAGGTTGTAGTTAGTTTTATTTTAGGTGGGTTGTTGTTCCAAGATACAAATGGGAACAGTGTTTATTGTCACTTAGTTCGCGCGTTAATTGAAGATAAAACATTCGAACTAAGTTGGGGTAGCGCTTGTTTGGCAGTTCTTTATAAAAATCTAAGCAAAGCAGCGATGAATCCGCTACCGAAGACCATTGGCGGTTGCTTAGTACTCTTGCAGGTAATTAGTACAAATATTTAATTTATTTTACGAATGTAATTTATTTTAATATATATTAATTGTTATGTATTTCTGCTTATCCAGATTTGGGCATGGCAAAGATGTTTGCCTCTGCAGCCTCGGCCAATCACTCCTTATGCGGAGTTGCCCCCGTTGCATCCACATGGTTACTGGTAAATATCTCATTTTTTAAAGAGTTGATCACTTAATTTTTTTTATTACTTACCCTGAAATTTGTATTTGAAATTGCAGATGGTCGGGCCGTAAAGATCACACAAATGTGGGTAACCATAACCTGGAATCCTACAGGGAGCAGTTGTCCGTCATGTCCGAGGATCGGGTATATTTAGTTACCTTTATTGAATTTTTTTAATTATAGTTATTTATTTTTGTAATTCTTGACTTTAAATTTTTGGACTGCAGTTTTTAATTTTTCCATATGAGGACCAAAACTGGTATGTCCGGTCCCATCAGACTCCTTGGACCTCCACCACCTTTTTGATTTGTTTTGAGGCGGTCGCGAGTTACCAGCCGGAGTGTGTCAAGCGACAGTTTGGTCGCATTCAGGACATACCAGATTACGGGTTGTTGCTCTGTTCCAGTGAGGACGTCAAGGGATATGCCGAATGGAAGAGAACCGAACATACGACCAAAGATTGGGAGTTTCGTCATTCTATCCCGGTGGCGATCTGGGATGATAGAAACAGCCTACAAAATGTTCACCTCGGAGATAACCCCTTGGTTGCCGGAGCACCCACAGTCTCACCAAACAACCTCGAATGGTTCGACCAAAGAACCGTAAAGTTTATAGAGAATCCGGCACATCGTCGGCCCAAGCCTGATGATGGATTCAGATCACAGGGTGATCGGCTACGACTAGTGGTTAGTTTTAATTTAATTCTCTTTATATTTTTGTATTTTAAATATAAGCATAATACACAACTTGTTATAATTATTTCAGCTTAATCGGCTGGGTGACATAGACCATATGTTGGATGCTTCTCTTTCACGCTATGGTACTATGTCTGCTGTTTCGAATGATGATATGCCCATGCTTCTCCGAAACTTCAAAGATATGAAGCTTGAGGTCGCCCGATCCTTCGACTTATCCGGTATGATGCCATCAGCTATCCATCCTTCACAATCAATTGTCAATGAGGATCCGGGCGCCGATGGTCGTCCATTTGGGGTAGTGCACCGGGTTGGACGCGGAGGAGGAGGTAGAAAACCGGGTGGTGGACGGAGAAGGAGACGTTTGAATCAGCAAGAACCTCCGCCACATAATTCTCCGGGTGCTGAGTTTTTTGAGGGTCTTGAACATCTGCATCCTGTACTAGGGGCAGGCTTCGGTAACAAAATTTTGGTAATTTTTTATTGTTGTATTTGATATGATTTGGTTAACAATTCTTTTTTGTTTTTTGGATTTTGTAGGTACGGATGATCAGACCGGAGTAGATGATGCAGACATGGGTACGGATGAGGGGGATGATCAGATCGGAGCAGATGATGCAGACATAGGTATGGATGATCACGATGAATACACCCTCAACCATCAGTTTGGTGATGAAGCTACTCCTACAGGTATAAATATTTATAATTTTATTGTTATATGAATGTCTATTGATTAAAAAAAATGTGTTGCATTTGTAGCAAGTCAATCCATTAATCCACCGGCCAGCCGGAGCAAAAGAAGGGGCAAAAGACACAAAATCCTATCATATTTTCAAAGAAGAGGCCCTGATTCCTCATTTACCGATCCCTGATAGTATTTACATTTTTTTCTACGAATGTTGTAGTTGTTTTCATGAATTTTGTAGTTTTTGATGAATTTTATGGATTATGGAGTTGTTTGATTAATTTTGAAGTTTGGAGTTGTTTGATGAATTTTGGTGTTCTTTGTACATGTTCGGTATAGACGTAGATACGTATAGGTCATGCCAATTTTTTTTGAAATATAATCATATTTCTTGAAATATAATTCAATTATAATGAAATTACTTGAAATATAATCATAAGAATGAAATATAGTTCCAATATAATCATAAGTATGAACTATAGTTCAATTATAATCATATTACTTGAAATATAATGAAATGAATGAAATATAGTTCCAATATAATCATAAGTATGAACTATATAGTTCAATTATAATGAATTTACTTGAATATAATCATAAGTATGATATATAGTTCAAATATAATCATAAGTATGAAATATTGTTCAATTATAATGATAATTACTTGAAATAAAATAAATAATATAAAAAAATAAAAAAGAATGAATCCGATTGGCTGGGAATGGGTCACTCGGATCAAGCATGAAACCGTAAACAGTGTTTACGGTTTCGTTTTTTTTTCCCCCAAATTTGACGTGAGAATGGGCGAGATGCCCATTTACCTTGTGATTTAATTTGCCAACTATATCTAAAATTTGAATTCATAGAATTTGTTGTATCAATTTTTTTTCTCAAAGTAAAAAAGAAAGATACATGAAAACACATGAAATTATATTTTAATACATGAAATTATATATATGAAATACATGAAATTTTAGAACATATTTAATTCATTTTCAAATGAAAAGTACATAAGAAAACATACAATTAAATGAAAACATACAAGCATACAAACATATTACAACATTTAAATCTAGTCTTCATCTTCGTCTTCGTCTTCGTCATCGCCATCATTGGTATCACGCTCTCCGTGAGTATTATAAAATGAATCAATGGGGAATCTATCTGAACGTGGATGAGACCATGTACATTTTCTAGTGATATGCTCATCACTATTGCATCGTTTGCAGTGCATTGGTCCGGTGGTGCGCCTACGATTTTGATGATCCATTGACATTTGAGCGCGCTGCGTTCGACGCCTACCCCTGACATTGTGATGAACAAGTCTTGTATGATTCGGTTGTAGTCTCCATCCCACAGGTATCAACCCTGTGTTATCTGTGACAGATTGAAATTCTCCACTGTATTGCTGCATCCATGTTGATCGTGTGTAGAACGAATCTACTAGATCATTGGGGTTCTCCCGCCTTTCAAGACAAACTGCAATGGTATGCGAGCACGGAAAATGGTTTGCTTGCCACTCACCACACTCACATGTTCTGTCACGGTATGAGAGCTCAAACGTAACTACCCCTTGGCCTCTCACATCTGCTGTAACCATGTAGCCCTGATTTCTGGCACTCGTGGGGACAACAATATGCTTTGCAGCCTCAACTCTACTCTTCATAAATTTGGTATGATGATGGGTGGCAAGGAAGGTATCGCATTTTTCGATCTCACCAAGAGCATTACCAAAGATAGATGCCGTCTTTAAAAGAGTAGAATCGACTAATGCTATAATAGGCAGAAATCGTGTACCTCTCAGAGTATTATTGTGACTCTCACATACATTAGTCGTTGCATTGCCATAACGACGACCTCCATCGCAGTAAAGAGTCCACTTATGCTCCGGTATTTGCCTAAGCCATTCATAAGCACCAGGACTCTGGTTCTGCATCTCCCTCTAAGCCCTCTAGTACTGAGACCTCGATGTTGATGAACCAATCCGATAGCAAACCCCTTTGATACCCTGCACATGAAATTTATCCATCAAATTGGTGCAAATATGACGAAGGCAGTATCGATGCCATCCGGCTCCATGAAATCGCTGGGAATGTGTTCGCCAAGCTGCAAGGAGACCGGCATTGCGATCAGATATCATGCACACATGCCGGTCTCCAAGAACATTAAGGCGGAGGTGCTTTAGAAACCAAGTCCAGCTGTGGGTGGTCTCATCATCCACAAGGGCATATGCTAATGGCAATATGCGGTTGTTCGCAGTCTTTGTAACTGCTACGAGTAACTTGCCCTTGTATATGCCTCGCAGGTGTGTACCATCCACCATGATGACCGGAAACGTGTGCTAAAAAGCCTGCGCACAAGCTCCGAAGGACCAAAACAAATATTTCAACGTCCTGCGCGACTCATTCTTCTCGCCTTTTTCGAATTTCCAGACCACCCGCGTATTTGGATTCCGTCGAATCACAGCAACCATGTGGTTGGGCAATTCATTGATGTTGGACTCCCAATCACCGTACATGTACTCTAGAGCTCTTCTCCGCCCGTGCCAAGCCTTCTTGTAACTCACGCTCACATTGTAGGTTTCACGGATAATCACCTGGATGCTCTTGACCTTAAACTCCCGATCTTGTTGAATGTGGCACCGGATCAAGTGGGATATCATTTCAGACGTGATATTCCGCCCTTGCTGCCTCGAGCTACTTCGGGAGCAATTGTATCTATCCACCTAGTGAGTAAGTATCCAACCACCACCAGCAACTGAAGGGATGGCCCGAGCTCTCCATTGGCACGGAAGACTTTGTTGAGATGAACTTGCCGAATTCGAACTGTGAATGGTGTTGCAGTAAACATCCCATAATTTTTTATTCGACTTTTTCAGCCGGTATGCGACGCCCCTACTAGTAGACCAAAGAGTGACAGCCTGCTTCACGTCATCCTTCGAGGTAAAACATAAGCCGACTGCAATCTCGTTCAGATCACCACTCCACATTTTCGGCATACCAAAAAAATTATCATCATCATTAGGATCAGTATAATTACCGATATCTGTGTAGAAATACCTCCCTCTCGACCCCTCAGCCGCGAATGCGTCACGCTCTTCAATTTCAGAGTCTGGGTCAGGAATTGATTAAATTTCGTCCTCCTCATCGGTAGAGAAGCTTTCATCACCACTGGGATCACTTCCAATCTCTGCAACATCGAGCACATCATTTCCATTGTCCCCACCATAGAGCGTTTTATTTCCACCGTCGTCCTCAGCATGGAGCATATAATTTCCATAATCCACATCATGGAGCTTAATATTTATAGTCGGACGAAAATGACTATAATTGTATAACACTGCCATACCTCTCTCGTCATAAAGATCAAGAACACCCCACTCCGGCTTTGAGATAAAATGTAACATTAGTTGGAGCTCCCACCTTGAATTGTTCCAACCAGTTGCTTCAAATATTTTTTCTTTCAACTGCGAGAGATCCAACGATTCTCCATTTATCTCCAAGACAAAATCGAGTTCTTGAACGATAGTGCTCTGCCAGAAAAAATATATTTCAAAAGGCTGCATTTTGGGTCAGGATTGAAGGATGAAATATGGTGCAGATTCGCCGGAAGAATGGACAAAAATATGAATATGGATATGGTGAATATGGTGAGCTTAAAATGAGTTGTGAGCTTCAAAATATGAATATGGTGAGCTTAAATTGAGTGAAGAAAGCTTTAAAATTATTGTCCATAATTATTGTACTAGCATGGCAGCAAAAGATGGCAGAAAACGTGGGAAGAATGGGCAAAATGAAACTATGAATAGTATTTACGGATTTAATATTTTTCCTATATTTATTATTATTATTATTATTTTAAATTTATTAAAACCGTAAACATTATTTACGGTTTATACATTTTAGTTTTTTTTTAAATTCGATTTTTGTGAACCGTTCGAATGGAATTTTTTGGATTTTATGAAACCGTAAACAATGTTTACGGTTCCATTAAATAATTTTTTTAAGCTGCGTCGTTATTTATTTAGTAATTAGTTAGTTAACCCTAAATTTAGATCTTCCTGAAACAACCGTAAACACTATTTACGGTTATGCCATGTTTTTCCACCAAAGTAGGTTTAGGGTTTTATGTTTCTACATGTTAGGGTTCCAACCCCTTCCAAGAAATGACCCGATCAATCTCCGCACGTGTACCAACGCAAGCTGCTCGGGGCCGTTCGGTGATAGGCTACTGGCGAGTGTGAACAACCTCACCTTGGTTTATCCCAAAATCCCTTTTCTTCAGGCTTATTACTACAACATTAGTGGAGTTTACAACACTGATTTTCCCGATAATCCACCTTCACCTTTTAATTATACACAGACTAATCTGCCTAAATATGATATTGCGGCCACAGTAGATGCAACTGCAGTGAGAGTTTTGGAGTACGGTTCGACAGTAGAGGTGGTGTTTCAAGGAACCAACCTCCCCTTAGGAATCGACCATCCCATGCATTTACATGGATATAGCTTGTATGTTGTGGGATCCGAATTCGGTAACTTCAACTCAAGTTCAGATCCTGCCAACTATAATCTCGTCGACCCTCCATTGATGTCCACCGTTGCTGTCCCGAGTAGTGGTTGGACCGCTGTCAGATTTAAGGCTAACAATCCAGGTTAGCGTTTATGTTTACCCAGCTATTTAATATTCATTTGTGTTTAAAGCAAATATTTTCTTGTATAAAAAAAAAAAGAAAAATGAAATATTTTTGCAGGAGTTTGGTATATGCATTGCAATATCGAGCGTCACAACACCTGGGGAATGGCATTAGTTTTCATTTTTAAGGATGGGAAACGCCCGAATGAGAAATTGTTGCCACCACCGCCCGATATGCCACCTTGCCACGATGCATCCACGCTTCGTACTTCAAATTCATTTGAGCCCTCCGTAAAAGATGATGCACAAAGTGAATTTTGAGCTGAAATCTTTACAGTTGGTAGTATAGTTTAATTTTAAAAAATGTAACTAAAAAATAATGATTAAATATTTATTTTATTGGGAAAACTAGTCAAAATATCCTAAATTATGAACTTTTAGGACATTAGATTTATCTTTCGAAACTTCAGAAAATATATTCCAAATTTTACTTTCGTTAGATAAAACATATGATCACTTAAAATCGTGTCTCGCACATTAAATGCCACGTTAGTGACATGTAAATTTGATTTTTTTAATATTACCTTAACAAAATGACATGGTTTTGATATTAAAAAATTAACTGAAATAAATTACTCAAACCCTACATCTCTCGTGAGTTCTTCTAGGCCTGAACCACACATTCACCCATACTACGTAAAAATTGTTCCCGCATTCGAGGTTTTCCCCCTTCAATCTCATTCACTTTCTTCCTCTGTTTTTCAATTTTAACTTGACTTGATATATAGTGTCATATGGGTCTTGAAGGAGTGATGGATCACTTGGGATGTAAGAAGCAATAAAGATTAAGTACTCTAGCAAATTAAAGATTAAGAAAATCTTGCATGTGATTCCCGTAAAGGGCAATTGTGAGAAATAGTCAGAAAATAAATTAGAACAAGAGCAAGAATTATGTTTTTTTTTTTTTGAATGATGCCCATTTTATTTATAAAGCTAATAGTTAGATGTCCAGTGATGATTTCTTTTTTTTTTTTAGATCTTATTTAACTAGGACTATTTTATAGTTGATTGAAAAAGTAAGCTTTATATGGAAATAATATATTGTTCTTTATACCATTTCAATCGTGTTGTGTTGTGCACGTGATAGCAATTAAAACAGGAAAAGTGTTGTGTTGTGCACGTGATAGCAATTAAAACAGGAAACAATTGTATATTTATATGTTGAAACCGCTGGAGTAATGGGTTGAAACTGCCCAAAGAAGTTTTATCTTTGTAGTGTATAAGTGGTTTCAGAGAGAACATATATACTGTAGTTGTGAATTTTTGTACTCTGAAAAAACATAGAATCGAAATAAAAAGTGGTAACCTTCCCGTATACGTAATCTGGTTGATAGACGAACCACGTAAATCTCTGTGTAGTTTTTATCAATTTTGTTATTCGTTTGTTCTACTGTTCGATTGCTTCTTCAATAGTTCATCAATGGCGCCGTCTGTGGGAAAGAAAAAAGGGAAGATATTGAAGAAGCAATCGAACAGTATAACAAACGAAGAATAAAATTAATAAAAACTACACAGAGATTTACGTGGTTCGTCTATCAACCAGACTACGTCCACGCGAAGGTTACCACTTTTTATTTCGATTCTATGTTTTTTCATGTTGAGTACATTCCTTTTCATATGATTCTTTGTTAACTAGCATTTTTTGTACTAAATTGGAAAATATAAATGAATAGTCCATATATAGCGTGATTTATGGGCGATTATGTCTTAATCACTTTACAAAAACTATTTCCCCGGCCCGCGCTCCAATCATATATAGCACATGTCCAACTTATTATTATTCACTTTTGAGGGGAAACTACATTATTTGCTATAATTATTAGCGTTTTCGAATTAAGCTTACTTTTAAAATAAAAGTGTCACAGCTCACAAATGTCAAAAAAATGATGAATTTAAAAGGGGAGGGAAGAAAAGGCAAACCCTTGCGACATGAGAATTTAAAAGCTGCAATTTTGAAATGCAATATATTCATTTAAATTTCACCTCATCCAAATATTTATATTGCATTTGTTTCAAATTTAAAATTTATTGGACACAAATAAAATGTTTTAACCACTTGCGTTTTGTATTAGCAAGAATTGTTGTTGTTGGGTATCAACGAAGAGGTTGTCAGCGTTCATCCTCACCCTCGTCGTGGTTCAATCCCGAGTAAGTTGATTGTTGCAGCACTCTTCCTTTTTAGTCACTCCAAGTTCAACCAAAAGCCTGCAATATTGAACAAGACAAAAGATTAAAAAATGAGGTTGAATACAAGTACCTTACCTGCTGCGATGCCTATGATGCAGCTACAAAGAGGATGATGGCAACAGCAAGAGAGACGCGCAGCTGCAGCCATGAAGAGCAGCGGTGCTCTGGTAGGATGGTACCACGATGTTACACGGAACTCGGCTCAGATAGCCCAGACCAATAACCTGTTCAACATCATTGAAGCACACCTATCGCAAAAGCTACAGATGGAGAAGAAGAGATGCTCGCCGGCAGATATAACAAGGGTACTACCAAGGTGAACAACACGAAGTAACCCACAATAAACCCGAACCCAACCCACTACACGAAGAAC
This sequence comes from Plectranthus barbatus, assembly GCA_026898455.1. Lineage (NCBI taxonomy): Eukaryota > Viridiplantae > Streptophyta > Magnoliopsida > Lamiales > Lamiaceae > Plectranthus > Plectranthus barbatus. The sequence continues at coordinate 537,683 of JAPKLW010000185.1, forward strand.
AACACTGCACAAAGAGAGGCACCGCCGGAGGGGTGGAGAGATTGATTTTCATGAAGCTGTCGAGCATTTATTTTGAGGAGCAAATATATTGACGACTTATAGCTCAAAATTGGGAAAGCTAAAAATAAGGAAATATAGGCCCATTTTTGCCCAGCCCACTACTCATTATTCCTACCCAACCCATTCCACAATTTATGTTGGGTATCAATGGGGGAGGTTGCCGGCGTTCATCCACGGGTGGAGAGAATATGCTTGCCGGATTCAACAGAGGTACTACACTGACAAGTAACACAAAGCAACCCACAAAGCCCTCACCTAACCCACGACCACACAAAAGGCACAAAGAGGAAGGAAGCACGAAAGAGCAGCGGGGCTGCAAGATGAGAAGGGATGGAGTATTTTCACGAAGCTCTTTTTTTCTCACACCGCACACCATTCTCAAAGAGAGGAAGAAATATAGCCGTCAGGAACTATATTTTGGGAAAGAAATCACGCAAGGAAATATTGTAGATAGGTTAAGTGTGTGGGCTAAGAGGATGATTGGTAGTGGGCTTAAAGTAATGGGCCTATTAATTTACATTCTCCACCTCAGGCCCATTGATGGCACATTATGATTTCAGACGAGTTGGCTGGGACTTAAATCATTATTGCTGATTTCAGTACCTCGTGGTACCGATACCTGCACAATCAAACAAGACAAGAAAATACAAAAATATTAAGGAAAATGGGTTAGTACGCGCAGACTAACCACAACCACAAAGCACAACAAGAGCCCCTCCTATAATAGAGCAACACACAAACCACGAAGCACAGTATAGAAGCTAGCAGACACAACAAAAACAAATAACACGAAGCCACGAAGCACACAAAGACTCACAAAGCATGAAGACACAAAGCACAAAGCACAAGGCACAAAGAAACAATACAAAGCTCCACCTCAAACAAAAGACTCTAAGGTACCTAATAGACATCTCCAATAGTCTCCTCCTCTACCACCACATTAGCTTGTTTACCCTTGTTTTGCTTATGAGGTTAAGGACAGTCTTTCACATAGTGACCTAACTCACCACAGTTATAGCACCTCCTAGACTACTTAGTCCATTTCACACCTCTATTGTTCCTATCATTACTAGAGCTAGAAGTATGATGCTTACGAAAATTCTTATCCTTAACTTGAAACACTTTCTCTCCAGAATTGTTAACTCTATCCAAAACACGCTTAAGGTCTAGTTCTTTGCTCTTAAGCCCACTAACTACAGTCTCTAAGGTCACAGTGTCTTTACTGTACTTAATAACAGACTTAACCTCACTATAACTATCAGGAATAACATTAAGCCAAGCTAAAACACTACAGTCATCAATATTCTAATCTCCAGTTGACTTAATATCCTAAATCAACTCAATAAACTCATCTAGATTCTAATGAATGTTTTTATCCATGTCTAACTTAAAAGTAAAGAACTTCTCTACGAGGGATAACTTATTGGGCAAGGACTTATCAATATACAACTTATTAAGCTTATCCCACAACTCCTTAGGAGAATCTAAAACCCCAACTTTCCTCAACACATTATCAGACAAGTTTAAAATTATAGCAAACAAGCAAGTTCATTAATTCTAGTTTTCTTTTCTTCAGATTCATTAGTAGAATAGGAGAAATCAACAGCTTTATAGACACGTTGTATAAGAATGCATTTCATTTTCTGCTTCCAAACATTAAAATATGAATTACCATCAAAAGGTATCATGCTAAAGGAAATCGTAGGCGACATGCTTAACACACAAAAAACACCAAAAAAAATAAAATAAACTAAAATAAAAATAATAACAATAAATCACGAAAACAACAAACGACAAAGCATAAAGAAGAAACGGAAACACCAAGATCACAAATACCCCTAAAATCAACTACCAGTAGCAAAGATCACAAGCCTATGACACACATGGCGATCTAGAAATTGAAATACACCTACTGCGTTAGTCGACCGATCTAAGAAATCGAAAGTGCAAAGGATCAAGCCTCTTTATCTGAGCGGGGCCCTAGGAGAGGGTAACCCGACTTACCTACGTGTTCTGGAGTGCATACGATGAGGAGCTGCAACCACAACAAAGATGCCTGACAAACCTTCCTCCAACCGTGACTCTGATACCACTGTTGGGTATTAACGGGGGAGGTTGTCGGCGTTCAGTTGCAATTTTAGTGAGGATAAAAACACTTCTTTAAAATGAAAACACTCTATTTAACTTTAAATAAGAGCCTTTTCTAGGTGTCCATCTTCCTTGCTCCGCCTCTTTTTTGTTGTTTGATTTACGTCGACTCCAAGCTAAGGACATCTGACGAAAAAGATTAGGTTGATATGTCTCTCAATGGCACAACGGTAGATTATCATAATGGTGCATATTGTTAAAGAATTAGTGGAATCGAACATGTTAGTGGAGGTGATGGTTGTCTCCTATGGTTGTATGAGGGATCGGGGTGACGGGTGTAACGATTTTGAGTTCCTGAACTACTATAACTACTAGTGTATTTCTCACTTATTGCTTTCAATTATTTTCATCTGTACTTACTAACCTTTGAAACCCTAAAATTGATTATAGTTGTTGGAGTATAATTGAAACATGCTCTCTGAACTGCTCGACCTTAAGACTTTCATAATACTTGTAATTAATTAAACTTGGGTACACCCAGTATCACACGCTTCAGCACACATTTTTAATTACTTATAGTAATCTTGTGGACTCTGATTTAATGTCGTTTAAGACAACTTATTAAATTTGGGATCATCATATAACTTATTATATATATATAATTAAGCAACTTATTAATAATTAAAAAAACTAAACAATATGTTAAAGTATTAAAAAAATCTCCAACTTAGACCTTCAAAAGGATGCCTGGACTATATCAAAATTATTATAGTTAATAAGCCATACTACAAATTATCTAATTTCTAATATACTAAAATTTACAATATAAAAGCTTGATCTAATCTGATTCATTCCATCCCAAATTGAGCGTGGCTTATTTCGAATTGGTCTAGGGTAACTTATTAGTATCACTACAAAAAAACTTTTTGTAGTGAAAATAATCTTAGTGACATTTAAATTATTGTGGCTAAAAATACATTTATAGTAACAATTATGCATTTTGTCACAAAAAATACAATTTGTGATAATTTTATTAGTTGCGGATATTTATTATCACTAAAGTTAGTGACAATAATGTTTTCGTCACTAAACATATATATATAGCAACAATAAATTCTTTTGTCACAAAACCTATAATTTGTGTCAATAATATTTTTGTCACTAAACATATTTCTACAACAACAATAAGTATTCTTATCACAGAAAATATAATTTGTGACAATTTCATAAGTTGGCAATATTTATTGTCACTAATGTTAGTGACAATAACTTTTTTGTAACTAAAAACACTATTTTAGCTACAACAAATTTTTTCATCACAATTTGTTTTTAATTTGTGACAAGTTCGTATGTTGTTAATATTACCGTCACTAAAGCGAGTGACAATAATTTTTTTTTGTAACTAAAAAGATTCTATGATGACAATAAGCCAATTTATCACAGCAAATTATAAATTGTGACAATTTAATATATTATCACTGAATTCGACAACAATAATATTTTTTATGATGTTTTAGCTAAATTTCAAAATCTATTAAACTCCACTAGTTTATTATTAATGAATTTTACAATCCATCAATTTGATTTTAATAACGTAATATCTCAAACTCTTAAAATTTCATAAAATTCTATTTTATAGTTGCAAATTTATGAAGTTATATAAATAACAATTAAATATTGAATTTATATATTTTAGTAATTAAATTATATAAGTATTTGTATTTAAGTAATAAAGATTAATAAAATCTCAAATTTAATCACATTTAAATTATAATTGAAGATTATATTATTATTTAAATTTGTAATGAGTTAATTGCGTAATCAAAATGCTAAATAATGCATAAATTTTAAATTGTTTACTTAAATTATAATTTTCAATTACATATTATGTAAAATCTATTTTTAATATAAATTAAAATCTTACGCAATAAATTTTAATTTAAACATATTTTTTATTCAAATCTATTCTTGCTAATCTTATAAATTAAATAACTACTACCACTTCGACAATTTCTAAATAAAATAAAAGTAAATATTGTGTAGTAACATTTTTGTATAAAATTTCATTCTCCAATATCTATATTTTACTTTTATTTCTTAGAATTCTATGGTGTGGTAGTAGTTTTTTAATTTATAAGATTGCCAAAAATTTAATTTATAAAGCGTGAAATAGGATTCCACAAATTTATAAAGATTAGATAGATAGTCATCATTACTTTATATATATTAATTATCCAAAATATCAACACTCAATCACTTAGTGTAGTGGATGGACACAAAGGATTGAATTAAGAGGTAAAGGGTTTGAACCCTAATGGAAGCACAAAATATTCAATTTTTCTATAACTATGTGCAGGGTCCTGATTATTGGTAGGACGATGCGGTGCGGTGGTGGCTCGGTGGTCCTGATCACTCTTGGTGCAATGCAGTTGGCCGGCTCGTGGTGGTAGGCTAGGTTCGGTTCGTCGTTGTGGTTGGTCGATGGCTTAAGGCTAGCTATGGCTTGGTGGTGGCGGGCTAGGTATGATTCGTGCATTGCGGTTGGTAGATGGCTTAGTGCATTGGTTGAGGCTCGGTGGTGGCTAGGCCCACGATTAGGAGCGGACCGTGCGGTCTAGATGGGTTCAGATGACTCGGTCAACGGGCTAGGTGTTTTAGTGACGATAAATTACGCTTCCTAAATTTTAAGTTTTTGTGATAATTACTGTTGTGGCTAAAATGTCTTTATTTAGTGACAACACCTATGTGTGACTATATCATGATATTTTAGTGACGAGAAATTATGCTGCTAAATAATAAAGTTTTTGTGATAATTTGTTTAGTGGCTAAAACATGTTTATTTAGTGACAACACATATGTGTGGCTATATCATAATAATTTAGCGGCGATTATAGTTTGTAACTAATTAATAGTGAATTAGTGATGAAACTTGGTGTCACAATAAAATAGAGCAATAGTGACAACAATCGTAGTTTGTGGCTACACCTTTTAGCCACTATTCAGTAGCCACAACACTGTGACGACATACAATATTGTCACTAAGGTGTTATAGTGACGAAACTCATATTTATAGTGACAACTTCTATCATCATTATAGTCCATTTTTTTTGTAGTGTATTATCTCTGACTCTCAATTATACCTATTTTCAATTGAGAATTCTATATCAATATCATAGACTTTATTTTGTTACGATTACAAAATACCAAAATAAACTTTTTTTGTCATCACAATTGTAAGATTTACGAGAATCTTTATTTTCACTTGATGAAAATTGAGTTTCGAGTATATATATATATATAGGAATACAATGTATCAAGAAAAAGAGAAAAACTAGGAATTAAACGGGTTAAGATAAATGCAAAAAAAATATTAACTAATCTATAAGAATATCTAACACCCCCAAGCTAATTCATGGACAAACTAAAAATGTGAAACTTGGACTGTAAGAACTCGAACACGTCGCACGGTAAACTTTTTGCAAAGATATCAGCAATTCGCTCTTTTGAAATCACAAAATGGGTTACCAAGCGATGCGACATAACCAGCTCAGGAACAAAGTGGAAGTATAGGAGCTGCAACGGGTAATGCATGAAGATCACGAAAAATATTCATAACCCATTAGATTTCTGAAGTCGTATTTGCAATTGCACAATATTCTAATTCACAGAACTCCATGAAATGAGGTTGGGGCCGAGAAAAATTGAGTAGCCATACGTTGAGCAGCAAGTATCGGTACACCTGGCCCAATCCACATCGGAATATCCAAGAATGGTGTTTGCGCGAGACGTGAAAGAAAGACCACAACCCATCATGCCTTTTACATAGTGTAGGATCCTTTTCACCACCTGGTTCTTAGAGAAACTGACTGTCCGTTTTGACTGAGTAAGCAAGGTCTGCAAGGACCAAGCTAATCTAGAGACACTCTAACTTGATGGCTTCTGTACATTCTTTTGACATATTAAAACAACAAATAGGTATGAATACTTCCTAACAATTTTCCCCTTTTGATGTTGTCGAAAACCATCACTAAGCTGGTAAAGAGTCAGTTTCTCGAGTTTAAAAAGCATATTATAATAAGATGTAATACTCAAGGAATGAAACTCTTTAACTCAGCCAGCCCAATGAATCTTCCGACTTAATAGGTCAAAGATATTTCTCGATTAAAGTGTATGGGTGAAAAACTGATTAATTTGGACAAAAGGTGATTATCTTCAAACTAAGATTTATATTCATAAAAGTACTTCCATAGTATAAATACTAGATATTTAAAGGAAATACATGAATATTTATAACCTTCTTTTCTTGGAGCTTCCAGCGTCTTCACTATGATCGGCAGATCTTCTCTTCCCAACGAACCTAGGTGGGAAGAAATCTTCATCTTTAAGATCTTCTCCATGGGTTATGATGAATATCTCCTTTTCTAGGATAGCACTAAACTGGAGCCCAAATGGTATGACACTTGAAGGCACTCTCTCAATTCCTTCGAGCAATCGGGAGAATACATACTCTGCCCAATTTATGTTGGCAGAATCATCTATTGCCATCATTGCATGCCAGGAGTCCTTGCAGAAGGCTGAATGTATCTCGGACGGTATACAAGTGCCTCACTGATTAAGTCCAAATACATCGCAGATAGAGGTTTAAGAGTTTCTCTGGAGACGTTCAGATGGAATTTATGACAATTTCTCACATTCCATCTCTTCCAGTGCGTCTTTTCTAGATCCTTTTCTTCAGTCATGTGTGCAGAGCATCCGCTGTCTAGGATCCACACGCTCTTCTGCCTTTGAAGCTGATCTGCATGTACGTGTTCCTGCAAAGCACAAATTTATGATTTAGCTCCCCGATCAACTGCGGGTTCTGCAGGATTAGTGTTTAGAATCCACCCCTTGGGGATCAAAACTCGAGTTACCCTCACGACAGCCAGCTTCTTAGTGCTTTTCTTGCTACTTTCCTCTTTCTTTTCGAATAATGCATGGCATTTGATTAAGAAATTGTGTAGGATTGTGCAATCCTCGTAGGAGTAGATTTCCTGATAGGACCTCAAAAAATTGGTTCCAGATGTGTGGGGTAATCATGTGGTTTATGGTCACTATGATTAGCCTTCCTAGCCTTTGAAATAGAAATTTTGTTTGGCTCAGGCCTCAAGTAGTTGTTCCCCCTATTTGTTATATTCCTCCTCTCATATCTACTATGAGATTTCGGTCTCTGATTATAAGAATAACCAGGTTGGTTGTTTGCTTCCTTGCAACTGAAGCTGGTTTCTTGGTCAAACTGATTGTTGAAACTGACTTCCTTACAATAGGAACACACTGCTTAACCAATTTCTTAGGCTGAACTGACTTCCTCTCAGTTTGTGACTCAACCAGTTTGGGAACACACTGTTTTACCAATTTTTCTCGATAAACTAACTTCCTTGTCACTTGCTGATTAGCAAGTTTGGGGTTGTTGGTAATCCAACACTTAGGGACACTTTTGGCTATCTCCATCCTTTTAATCTTGACGGATCACTAACATTTTCTTTAATAAATTCTATTTTTTTCAGTGCGAGTTCGTGAATAAGATGAAATGTTGCTCAAAATATTTTCATTGAAACCAAGACCCGAATTGTTTATTGGGTCTGTTTTAACTAAAAACACTTCTTCAAGTTCTCTTGAGCTTTTCATGAAGGAACACTTGCAAGGTTTCTGCTCAAGGTTTTTCTTCTTCAAGAAGTCACATTCCCTTTTAAGATTTTCAGATTTTTTCAAAAGTATGGGATGTTCATCCTTGAGTTTTGCCAGTTTCTTGCTAGTAGACCTAGATTTTTCAACCTCATCGGTCAAAGCTGAAATTTGAATTTTTAGCGTGGAGTTTTCACTGGCTAAGACGTTTTTAAGTTCATAAAACTTTGAAAACTCTTTAGAAAGAAGGTCGAGGAAAACGTCTTCTGAATCAGAGCAATACGATTCAGAGTCCTTTAATATGCATACAGGAAGAATGAAAACCGGAACAGTGGCTTCTTAGCTATTTGGGCTCTTCCAACTAAATAAATCATTTCTTATTTTTTTTTAATGTGGGACTTAAATTTGTTATACCCAATAATCATTCTTCAAATTAAACTTAAGACCACATACTTGTGACCTCCTCTCGAGCGTGACCTCCCATCTGGATGTCCAATCATATCGGTATCCATAAAAGGCCTCCCATATACGAATTAGAGTTTACCACAAACCTAATATTTCTAGCAAATGCTTCTACTAGCTAGAGTCTATCATAAACCCCGCCCAAACCTAGGCGGTCGTGAGTTTGTCATTTCCACAGACGATACCAATTATTGAGACCGTCACTCTTTTAATAATATCGTACTATTTGCTTTAGGCATAACAAGTGCTCACAATAAAATTGTGACCACCTCAAAAACCTCACACTCTAATTCGATCAATACAATAAAGAGATTCCTAGCTAGAGAAGCAGCTATGGTAATTTTAATTTCATAAATTAATATTGTACCAAACTCATAAATATGGGCGCATGGAAACTGCTACAATAAATAAAATGTTTCTCAGGAGAAAATTAGAAATCAGGATCATAGCCAAAACTCATCTACACAAACCTAGAAGGCTAGAACCATGCATAAAATAAATTTAGTTTATTTTAATAAGGTACAGCGGAATTCTCAAAATCATATTAATTAAAACAAAAGTCTAATAACTAAATTACGTCAATTTTAAAATGTGGAGGAATTTACTTATCCAAATAATAATAAAAAGTTCAATCTTTTTATAATTGTCGAGGCGTTAAATTTAACTTATCCCTTAGAAGTATAAATTTATAATAATTTAATACATAAAGAAGTGGATCCAGTTCTAAACCATTAATTTGTATTTAAATAGGATTTAATCCACACACTTAATTCATAAGCACTTACTCAATGTCCAAGATAAAAAAAAAAATTGCGCACAATGTTATCCTTTTTATTGAATGCTTTATAATTAATATATATTATACTTATATTATATAAAATGCTTTTTTTACAATAAATATTTGGGAAGGTCTTGGGTTAGGCAGGCCTAAACGATTTAGGCGGGTTTTATCCATTAACCTAAGCTCAAACCCATATAATATACTCTAATTGGGATTAATAAACCCTAATTGGGATGGGTCAACCCATTTGGGTAGGATAAAACCCGCCTAAACCGTTTATGTCTGCCTAACGCAAGTTTTTGCCTAAATATTTCTTTTCTCAATGATGAGATCAAATTCATTTATGTTTACTATATACTTTATTTTTAATCTGGATCACTAAAGTAATTTTGTATATATCAATATTGTTAATTTATTTTTATTTGACGCAAAATAACTTAAAAGAACATGATCCTCACCTAATTTATGAATTGATTAAAGTATGTAAATAAATACAAAGTAGTCGAGTAAATATTTAAGATTACACTTCCAAACTTTTGATAAAATTTAATTTGTAGAATTGGGAAATCTATGTGCCGCCACCCCCTTTCTTACCTAATTTTGATAATTAATCGATTGTATTAATATTGCAACAGATCAGTTTTTTTCTTTTTCTTTTTTTAAGTACATAATTTTAATGGAGATAAAGTATCTGTTGGAGTAGTCTCAATATATATAACTCGAGGAAGTAGTTCGAGTGGGTCGAGGAGACTAGTCCGGTAAAGTGGGTCGAGCCGTGTTCGTGGTGCAGTTCGAGTTGGATAGATATGGAAAAGATATGGTGTATATCTTGTTTCTTTGTTGGACAAGATTTATCCTAATCAGTATTAGATTTGGATATGAATAATTCTATTTTAGATAGATTTAAGTTTAGATATATCTTACCATATCTAGGTTTCATATTCCTTATGTGTTTAGGAATATCTCCCTATAAATACCCCTGCTCCCCACCAATTGTGATTGTCACATACTTTGTATTTTCTTCACCATAATAATATCATCACCGAGGAGGCTTGAAGAGTGGACGTAGAGCATAGCTCGAACCACTATAAGTTATTGTGTTCTTTATTTTCTGTTAGTTATTTGTGTCTGCAATCGCTTCAATTCACAACAAATTGGTGCGGTGAACGTGGATAGAGAAGGATTGCGAAGCGTTCAGCCAAGTTCGAGGTGGAGCGCTTCACGGGATCGAATGATTTCGGTTTGTGGAAGTTGAAGATGCAAGCATTATTTGTGCAACAAGGCTTGGATGGTGCCTTGATGGGAGAGGCTGGGTTACCTGACACGATGACGGAGCAACAGAAGAAAGATACACTGGCGAAGGCGCACAGTGCGCTGATTCTGAGTCTCGGAGATACGGTGTTGAGGAAGGTGTCGAAGGAGAAAACGACAGCGGAAGTATGGACCAAACTGGAATCCTTATATATAAAGAAGTCCCTGGCGAATCGGCTCTATCTTAAACAATCATTGTATTCGTTTAAGATGCAAGAGGGAAGACCGATCAACGAGCAGCTCAATGAGTTCAATAAGTTGATCCTCGATCTGGCAAATATCGATGTGGCGATAGGAGATGAGGATCAGGCATTGATGTTGTTGAGTGTGCTGCAAAAGAGTTATTCGAACTTCAAGGAAGCATTAATGTATGGAAGAGAGTCATTGACCATGGATGAGGTTCATTCTGCTCTAAGTTCGAAGGAGTTAAATGAGAAGAACGAGGAGCGAGAGAACTCTCATGGAGAAGGCTTGATGGCTAGGGCTGCTCGAGGAAGACCGGAGATGAGGAACTCTAACAGGGGAAGTTCGAGGTCAAGGTCGAGGCCAAAGCCAGGATCACAGCCAAAGGTCAAGTGCCTTCTCTGCCAAAAGAAGGGACATATCAAAAGAGATTGTCCGGAGAGGCAGACAAAGCAGGAGCAGAAGCAGCAAGCGAATGTAGCTGTTGCTGAGCAGGAATATGACTCTGGAGAGGCATTAGTGATTTCGACTGAGCGCTCAGAGAGGAAATGGATATTAGATTCAGGTTGTACATTCCACATGACACCAAATAAGTCATGGCTCGAAGGGTTCGAGGAGCAGGAGAACTCGACTGTTCTTCTGGGTAACAATAAACCATGCAAGGTGGTTGGAATGGGTTCGGTGAGGATTAAGATGCACAATAATACAGAAAGGGTACTTCGAGGTGTAAGGTACGTTCCGGATCTTAAGAGAAACTTGATCTCTTTGGGGATGCTCGACGAACTGGGTTACACGATCAAGATGGAAGTTGGGACTTTGAAGGTGTGCAGAGGATCCCTGGTCTTGATGAAGTGAGCTCGAAGGAATGGAATATACACTCTGATGGGGAGCACGGTGATCAGGGAGGCTTCGATAGTGACGGTTGACAAGTCAGTACTGTGGCACAGACGACTCGGTCACGTTAGTGAGAGGGGGCTGCAGGAGTTATGGAAGCAAGATCTGTTGCTCGGGGATAATATCAGAGAGTTAGATTTCTGTGAGAATTGCATCTATGGGAAATCTCACCGGGTAAAGTTCGGAGTAGGTCGACAGAGAGCTCAAGGAACTCTCGACTATATCCACTCAGATCTATGGGGACCTTCAAGGGTCAGTTCGAATGGAGGAGCGAGGTACTTCATGAGCCTCATTGATGATCACTCAAGGAAGGTGTGGGTCTACATCTTGAAGAATAAGAGTGATGCTTTGGAGACCTTCAAGAAGTGGAAAGTGCTGATCGAAAATCAGACTGGAAGAAAGGTGAAGAGGCGGCGAACTGACAATGGCATTGAGTATTGCTCGAAGGAGTTCGAGAGGTACTGTTCGAAGCATGGTATTACGAGGCACAAGACAGTGGCTGGAACACTTCAGCAGAACGGATTGGCGGAGAGGTACAATCGGACGTTGCTGGAAGAACGAGGTGCATGTTGTTCAGCACAAAGTTACCCAAGTTGTTCTGGGCAGAAGCAGTAACTACTGCAGCTTATTTGATCAACCGGTGCCCCTCGACTGCACTAGGTTTCAAGACACCGGAAGAAATATGGTCTGGTCATCATCCGAATTTTAGCAACCTCAGAGCTTTTGGTTGCGTAGCTTATGCGAACATCAAAGGAGATAAGCTTGGGAGGAGGGCATTAAAATGCATATTCATTGGGTACCCCGAAGGTGTGAAAGGGTACAAGTTATGGTGTCTCAAGCCAAGTGTAAGAAAGTGCATCATTAGCAGGGATGTGACGTTCAAGGAGGAGCTGGTAGGAGAACTGGATAAAGGGGCCGAGGAACGGGAAAATATCCTTGAGAAACAAGGTGGTGCTTCAAAGGAACAGTCTGACAAGGTCGAAGGAGATAGATCAGTTGCTGAGATTGAGGTGGAGCAGACCAGTGGGTCGAAGAGAGTACCTCAGGTGGATGGCGAGATTGAGGTGGTTCGAGGGTCAGGTGGGCTTTAAGATTATAATCTCACGAGAGATAGGGACGAAGGCAGATAAGACATCCGACTCGATTCGGATATGCTGATGTGGTAGCATATGCCTTTGTTATAGCGGAAGAGGTAGAGCTGGATGATACTGAGCCGAAGAGCTATACCGAGGCCATAACCAGTAAGGAGAGGCTCAAGTGGCTCGATGCCATGAAGGAGGAGATGGACTCCTTGAAGAAGAATAACACCTGGGAGTTGGTGGATAAGCCGGGGGAGAAGCAATCAATAGTTAACTGTAAGTGGATCTTCAAGAAGAAACAAGAGGTTTCTGGGGTTAGATTCAAGGCTAGACTAGTTGCTCGAGGCTTCACACAACGGGAAGGTGTGGATTATGGAGAGGTGTTTGCGCCGGTGGTGAAACAAAGGTTTATAAGGCTGATATTGTCGTTGGTTGCTCGGTACGACATGGAGTTGGAGCAACTAGACGTAAAGACCGCATTTCTGTATGGAGAGCTGGAAGAAAGGATCCTTATGATGCAGCCCGAGGGTTTCGAGGAAGCCGGTAGCGGGGAGAAGGTGTGTAATCTCAAGAAGTCATTGTATGGATTGAAGCAGTCTCCAAGGCAGTGGAATAGGCGGTTCGACAAGTTTATGGTTCAGCAGGACTTTGTTCGATGCAAACATGACTCTTGTGTGTATTTTCGAGGTGAAAATATGGAGACTCGAATTTATCTACTGCTGTATGTAGATGATATGCTGATAGCGAGTCGAGATAAGCAAGGATAGCCGAACTGAAAGAAGCTTTGAGTCATGAGTTCGAGATGAAGGATCTCAGTTGTGCTCGAAGGATCCTGGGTATGGAAATAGTTCGAGACAGAGCTCGAAGAAGACTCACATTATCTCAAGAGGGATACTTGATGAAAGTTCTTGAGAGGCATGGAATAAAGGATGTAAAGCCTGTGCTCACTTCAAGTTGAGTGCTGTTGGGAAACTCGACGAGGAGGAAAGGGAGTTTATGAGAGGTGTTCCTTATGCGAGCGTTGTCGGTTCATTAATGTATGCTATGGTCTGTACGAGACCGAATCTTGCTTATGCTCTTAGCATGGTTAGTAGGTTCATGGCCGAACCTAGGAAAGAGCATTGGACAGCTCTGAAGTGGGTCCTCAGGTATGTTCGAGGGACAGTTGGAAAGGGTCTAGTCTTCGAGGATGATGGTTTGAGCTTGAGGCTCCCAGTCGAAGGGTTTGTGGACTCGGATTATGCATGATGTATGGATATGAGGAAATCGTTGACGGGGTTTGTATTCACATCGTATGGAACGACGATTAGTTGGAGAGCAAGTCTGCAGAGGGTAGTTTCCTTATCTTCGACGGAGGCGGAGTACATTGCCTTGACCGAAGCGATTAAGGAAGGTTTGTGGTTGCTCGGATTCATGAATGAACTGGGGATTGATCAAGGAAAAATGAAGGTTTCCTGTGATAATCAAGGTGCTTTGCAGTTGGCGAAGAATGATGTTCATCATGAGAGAACTAAGCACATCGATGTGAAGTTCCATTTTATAAGAAATGTGGTTGTAGCCGGAGAGGTCGAGCTGCACAAGGTCAATACTCTCGATAATCCTGCGGATATGATTACAAAGCCAGTTCCAAGTACTAAGTTTGAGTACTGTTTGGAACTGATCAAACTGTTGAAGTCGAACTAAAGAGGATGTGCCAAGCCGAGGTGATATTGAGCCTAAAGTGGAGAATTGTTGGAGTAGTCTCAATATAACTCGAGGAAGTAGTTTGAGTGGGTCGAGGAGACTAGTCCGGTAAAGTGGGTCGAGCCGTATAGGTCGAAGAACTCGTGGTGCAGTTTGAGTTGGATAGATATGGAAAAGATATAATAATAATATTAATAGCAGTTCAGTTGAAATCAAAACTGAATCGAATTCGAAGATTTGATTCGTATTTGAAATGAATTAATTTTATTTTTTTTTGCAGTAAATTCGAATTAAACTCCTAAAAGATTTAGTTTGGTGTTTGGGCTTTTAATTCTATTTTTAATCGAACCAACGATATGCACACGTGTACGTGTACCTCCGTCTATAAATTACCGTAACTCTAATTTTCAGGCTACTCAGCTTTATCTTCACCATCACTAATTAGAAAAGAAAAAAAAAAAAAAAAGAATTTAAACAAAATTTAATGGCGGAACCAAAATCAACGATCACCGGTGAAGAAGAGCAGGCAAAATCGGAGATGTGTAACTACGTCTTAGGCTTCACCCCAATTGCAGTACTCAAATGCGCCGTCGAGCTCCAGCTCGCCGAAGTGATCGAGGCCCACGGCGGAGCAATGACGCACGAAGAACTCTCCGCCGCCGTGGGCTGCTCACCGCCAGTACTGCGCCGCATAATGCGGTACTTGGTCCACCGGCGAGTCTTCGAGCAGAAGACAAAGATGAATGCCGAGAAATCCCCAATAATCTCCTACTCGCAGACGCCGGTGTGGCGGAAGCTGATGACCGGAAAAGGTGACTGCAGCATGGCCCCGTTGCTGTTAATTATGAACTCGCCGATCACGCTGGCGTCGTGGCACAGAATGAGCTCGCGAGCTCGAGTGGACGACGGCTCGCCGTTCAAGGACGAGCACGGCCAGGATACGTGGGGCTATGCTCGCTCCGATCCTGCATTTAACAAGCTGTTCGAAGATGGGATGAGCTGCGCTGCTAGGGAAACCATGAAGGCCGTCGTGGATCAGTATCCGGAGGCGTTCAACGGAATCTCTTCTCTGGTCGATGTCGGCGGCGGCAACGGCACCGCCCTCGGGATTCTGGTGAAGGCTTTTCCGTGGATTCGTGGGGTGAATTTTGATCTTCCTCATGTGATTGATGCTGCACCGGATGCTGAGGGAGTTGAGCACGTCGCCGGCGACATGTTTCACGCTGTTCCAAAGGCTGATGCTGCTATTCTCGTGGTATGGAATTATATAATTAACCATTTGCAAATATATCCATTCAAAACACATGAAACATAATTTAATAATAATTGATTCAAAATTTAAAAATTAATTCAGAATTTTATAAATTTTTAATCCAATATCTAATATTGCGGGATTGATTCAAAATTCTATAATTTTCCGGATTTTAGAACACCGAGTTTTGGAATGTTTTGAAAAGTATATTTTTTGGACCCTAAAAATTTTAATTGTCCATTAAAAATTCAAAAAAATCCTGAATCGATAATTCTTCCTTTAATGGAGTTTTCTCAATTTGGATTAAAAAATAGTTTAATTATTGATTCAGAACATGAAAGATTAATTTTTAATTTAGGACTTCAAAGATCACAAAAATTATCAATTCAGGATCCCAAAGATCATACAATTCTCAATCTATGACCTGATATTGAGGTCCTGAATTGAGAATTATTTAATTTTTCAAGTCTTGAATTAACAAATCATCTGAATCAATAATTAAACTATTTTTTTTTATCCTAAATTGATAATTGTTCAATTTTAATTTAGGACTTCAAACCATCTAAAATTCTTACTACTGTTTACTCATGAGATTGAAATTCTAAACTGAGAATCTTATAATTTTTAAGATCTTAAATTAAAAGTTTTGAATATTATTTCCTGTCATTGATTGAAAAAACTCCTAAAAAGGAATAAACTCTAATCTAGATATTGAAATTACAGTCAGTGCTGCACAATTGGAACGACAAGGATTGCGTGCGCATATTAAGGAAATGTATGGAAGCGATTCCAACGGATAGAGGGAAGGTGATGATCGTGGGTATAGTGATCCGCGACAGCAACGGCGACGACGAGATGCACAATGAGATCCGGTTAAGTATGGATATGTTGATGATGAGCCAAACAACCGGGAAGGAGAGGAGTTGGGGGGAATGGGAAGATGTGCTCACCGCTGCTGGTTTCTCTACTTTTACTGTCAAACATATCCACGCCATTCCATCCATTATTGAAGCTTATCCATGACTTTAAATTCAAATTATTAATAAGAAAAAGGGGTTTCTCCCCAATAATATTATGCATTTTTATTACATATAATGCTTTTTTATAACTAATATATTTTTTTCAATGACGTGATCAATGTAAGAGTTCAAATTCATTTGCATTGTTAGAATTTCCTTACTTATTGCGTTTTGGTGGATCAAACCTTTGTTTAAGGTCTAACCAGTCTAGGTTATCTCGAGATTAGTTTCAGTATTATTTTCAAATGTAAAATCCTGTAAGGTCTTTTATCGAGTTGAAAGCTGGAGCTGATTGAAGAACAAACTGAAGAATCAGTCTATAATGCGCAAAAGGACTCAAGAGACTGGATGTTTAGTATGGGACTGATCATCCTGGAACTGATCAGTCTGGTTCTCACCAGTCTGCGACTAACAAGTTTGGAACCTCATCCATTTTGATACTCACCAATCTAGGACTGACTAGTTTGGAACTCGTCAGTCTCAAACTTACTGCTGCTGCTGGAGATACGAAAGGAGAGGAGAGCGCGCTGCCTGTGGCTCTCGCTTGCGCAGCCACTGCCTCCGGCCACCTCACCCTATTGCCACATCGACCACCGCCGCTGCTGGAGATACGCAAGAAGAGGAGAAATAGCACGCCACCTGCTGACTCTCGCCTGTGTAGCCACCGCCTCCTGCCACCTCCCCTGTTGTCGGTCGTCGTGTGTTCGCTTGTCTCTAGAGAACTGATCACCGCCACCTTGACACAAGAACGTGAAGAAATAATGAAGAAAGATGACCGTGCGATAATTGAAAAAAAATGATAAGGTAAATTAATCATGAACGATAATTATGTTTAATGGTTAAGGAAAGAGATAATTGATACCATTATTTTACAATAATAGGCTAATTTAGATTTCAAATAAAAACGGTAATTTAAAAAATTAAAAAATCAAAAAAAAATTGGATCCTTAGATTTAGAAAATAAATGGTTGAGATTTGGTCTTATATAACATAAGAGAGGTGGGTAACATATGATCACACACACACACACACACATATATATATATATATATATATATATATATATATATATATTCTCCATCCGTCCCACTCTATTAGTCCCATTTTTCTTTTTTGTATGTCTCATTTATTAGTCCTATTACCAAAAATGGTAAATTAATTTATACTCATCAATAAAATACTAATTTTTCTTATCTCTGTGTTATTGGTTATTGTGCCAAAAGTAAAAGGGTTTAATAACGCATGATGGAGGTAATATATTTTTATTTTATATTTCTAAATTAGTAAATATTGAATTATAATTATTTATTGTTTGTTTGTGATTTGAGTTATATTTGAAATATTGGAAATTAGCACAAATATTATTTCAAATTTAAAAATATATATAATAATTGTTGGGTTAAGGCCCAAACGGGTTTATTCGAGCCCATTAAGAAGACTCGTAGTTTCAGCCCAAGCGCTAGGACTAGCCAGAACAAGCAGTTGAGAGCACCTGTACAGCTCTGGAACTTCTCAGGTTGACCTCAAGTAGGAGCAAGACGCAGCTGAAATTGGCAGGTCGCAATGGGGACCTCGCCCCTGGAGAGGTCTCCAGATAAGGTCTCCAAGGTCACAGCTCACGGATAAGTACCAGCACTTGTGAAAAGGGTGCCATCAGTTGCAGCAGCTCGGGAAACAAACAAGAGCCTCGTTCAAGAACAGGCCAGTTACAGCAAGCACGAATCAGATTTTGGAACTGCTCCACATGGATTTGTTTGGTCCGGTTACCCCGCCCACAATTGGAGGAAGAAAGAATACATTAGTAGTTGTTGATGACTACTCAATATATACGTGGGTGGTGCTGCTCAAGTCCAAAGACGAAGTCAAAATTCAACTGCCAGAACTGATTACCCGTCTATAGAATGACAAAGGGGTGACAGTTAAGAGGATAAGGTCCGATAATGGAACAGAGTTTTGCAATGGACCCCTCATGAACTTCTGCACTGAAATTGGGATCGGGCATGAGAACTGAGAAGTCTACTCCAAGAACTCCTCAACAAAATGGCCTTGCTGAGCGGAGGAATAGAACACTCAAAGAAGCAGTGAGGACCATGATGTCCGAGACCGACCTTGGAAAGAAATTTTGGGGAGAAGCCTTCATGACAGCATGCTACACACAGAATCGAAGTGCATTCAACACGCGGCTGCACAAGACTCCCTACAAGATCTACAATGGTCGAATGCCTTCTATAGCTCATCTTCATGCTTTCGGTTCTCCATGCTATATTCACAATAATGAAAACTCTAAATTGAAAACCTTCAGCCCTGAGGCTGATGAAGGGGTGTTCCTTGGTTATGGACATCCTTCATATAAGGGATATAGGGTATTCAATAAGATAACCCAGCTTGTGGAAATAACATGTCATGTTGTTTTTTATGAGGCTACTCTAGTGCGCAGGTTACTTCAAGAATTGGGTCTGGAAAATCATGAGATCAGGGATGCTAATGAAGAACCTAGAACTGATCTTGATCATAATCAAACAGTTCCTTTGACTAGATCTATGAATGATGTTTCCGAGACTACAGTTGCCTCGGCTGAACCCCAAGCAGTCGAGAGGGCCAATGATGCTAATGTCATTGTTGAGGCCTTAAAGTTCATTAACATATAAGATCAAAGTGAAGAGAAACCCCCTGAAGCCAATGCAACGGTTTTGGAAGCAGAGCAACCTGACACCAAGGAAGTCAACCTTGAGGCCGCTGACGAAGAAACTCCAACTGAAGAGCCATTTACAGTTCAGGAACCTGCTGCTCAGAATGCACTTCCAGAACAAAGAGATACAACAGTTCCAGAACAAGAAGGTGAAACAGTTCCAGAACTTAGAGGTGAACCATCTCATTAGGAATCTCCAGCAGCTTTTGAGACTCCAGTTGCTCCCGCTGAAGCCGTACCTGTGAAGAAGCCTAGTTGGCTAAGAGATCATCCCATTGAAGCTATCCTGGATGACATTGGCAATCCAGTTCGAACAAGACAATGAAGTGTCTTGATGTCTTGCTTTATTTCTCAAGTCGAACGAGTGAAGATTGGAGAAGCTCTTCAATCAGCGGATTGGATCAATGCGATGCAAGAAGAATTGGCATAATTCAGTTGCAACAATGTGTGGCATCTGGTGGACAGACCAACACATCAATTCGTGATCGGTACCAAATGGGTTTTGAAGAATAAGAGAGACGAAACTGGCACCATCGTAATGAATAAAGCGAGATTGGTTGCCAAAGGTTACGCTCAGTGCGAAGGAAATGATTTTGACGAGACTTTTGCTCCAATTGCCAGACTGGAGGCCATTCGGCTATTTTTGGCGTATGTTGCCTACCATGACTTTACAGTTCTTCAAATGGATGTGAAGGGTGCCTTCCTTAATGGTGAATTAAATGAAGAGGTATACGTCGAACAGCCCCCAGGTTTCGAGCAAGGACACCAAGTCTACAAGCTAAGGAAAGCTTTGTATAGTTTGAAGCAAGCACCTAAAGCATGGTATGAAACTCTCTCCCAATTTCTGTGCAAGAATGGATTTGAAAATGGTGCAATCGACCAAACCCTGTTTAAGATAAATGATGGAGAGGACATCCTGCTTCTTCAAATCTACATAGACGACATTATCTTCATAAGAAAAAAATACCAAGTTATGTGAGAAGTTTGCCCAGTTGATGCAGAATAAATTTCAAATGAGTATGATGGGCAAGATGACATATTTTCTTGGCCTGCAAGTTGATCAGTCTGACGAAGTGATTATCATAACTTAGAAGAAGTATACTCAAGATTTGATAGACAAATTATGTCCGGAGAAGACGAAGTCTCTAAGGATTCCTATTAGCACCAGTTCTTAGATCACTCTTGATGAAGAAAGAGAACCTATCGATCCGACTGCTTATAGAAGGATTATTGGGTCACTACAGTATCTAACTGCCAGTAGACCCGATATATCTTATGTTTTGGGAGTATGTGCAAGATTCCAGGAGAATCCTAAGAAGTCCCACATGGACGCAACTAAGAGGATTGCGAGATATCTTAAGAAGACTGAGTCTTTAGGTATCTGGTATCCCAAAACTGATGTAATCATGCTGAATGGATTCTCTGATTCGGATTTTGGAGGCTGTAGAATTGATCGAAAGAGCACAAGTGGAATATGTCAGTTTTTAGGTCATAAACTGATTAGCTGGTTTAGCAAGAAGCAACATTTGGTGGCTACGTCAACTACAGAGGCCGAATATGTAGCAGCTGCCAGTTGTTGTGCTCAAGTGCTTTGGATAAAGCAGCAACTTAAGAATCATGGAATAGAAACTGGATGTGTTCCTATTTATTGCAACGATAACAACGCAGTATGTATTTCAAAGAATCCAGTTCTATACTCCAGGACGAAGAACATTGATCTTCGTCAACATTTCATTCGAGATCATGTAGAGAAAGAGGATATCTGGGTGGAATATATTAGAACAGAGGATCAATTAGCGGACATCTTCACCAAACTGCTACCTGAGGCTCATTTCAAAGAGCTATGCATCAAACTAGGTCTTCTAGAGTTTGATGAAATCTCAGGAGAAAGAGATGACTGATGATCAGTGCAATTGTATTAAACTGAGCGTGCAAAACTGTTTGGCTTATTAATTAAGTCAGCTGTAGTTTATTATACATACAGTTTGCTTATCAGTAAAAGCAAAAAGGAGAACTATTTTCATTCATCAGAAAAGGAGGATGATATAATGTCCAAGCAAAACAAATGGAATCTACATTTACAGCAAGTAGGTGGACATACATCTTGATGGGTAATAGTCGATGGCAACCAGGTTTGGCATATCTTCAGTAAAGAGGGGGACCCTCTTCTCAATAAGCCAGCTAAGTTGTATGCCGCATGGGACGGTGACCTAAGGTAGATTCCGAAAGGCCATCATCAGCCGGTCAAAGATGAAAGTTGCCCAGACTACTTCAGCCTGGTCCAAATGCCATCATTGCTTTCCAGACTAGCGGTGAAAAGTCTGTATCGAGAAGGGTGTTGCAAACCACCATCTGGTTAATAATGTCAAAAGTCGCTCTATAGCGCGGCTTGAGGAACTCGCTAGTCACAGTTGGATGGAACTCAATCTCCGCTACTCCCCACCGCTGCCACGCCGACCACTCAGGTGTCGTGTCATCCTTGAGATAGTCCATGACCGGGATGTCATTGCGTCTAAGCCCAAATTCAATAGCGAGATAGTCAGCAGACAGAAACAAATCCTCCCCATTACGATTGAAGTAGATCTCTTTCTCTGTGACAGTGGAATTGTAGGCAACACCTTCAATAAATCCTTGTGGAAGGAATGGGTCTCCTTGATCACAAAGGATTCAAGCCCGTTGGCCTGCAATTTTTCCATCACCTCATCAAAGACGACAGGAGTTTTCCAGTTTTGTCGATGGAACCCACATAAATCCAGAATTTTTTTTCCTTTGGATGGAGATCCTCGCAAATTCTTTCACAATGTTAGGTGGAGAATTCATTTCCTTCAAAGATAATGCATGGAGCAAAGAAGCAAATGCTGATATGAGGTGACATATATTGCTTTGTGAAAAAGGTATTTATAAGAGATTTCTGTGCGGCGATCGAAAAGAAGGCAGATACAGTTGCTCAATTTTTCGTTATAAGGACAATTTTGAACTATCTTAAGCAGTTTTATGAAGACATGGGATAGAGAAAACTCCCTTAGTTAAAGGCGTGAATTTTCAAATTCGACGAAGCCTTTGGCTACACGTTGCATTAAATACAAACAACTCAACAACGTATTACTCGGAGCCACATCGACCTTCCCATGCGCTCCTGAACGACATGCCAGAAGATGTGAACAACTGCCAATGTCAGCATCCATCTTAGTCGTCCAACGCAAAAAGGGTTTTAATCTCAGCCTATGATTTTGTTTGAAGATTGATCAACAAAATATCTTAAACCCTTTTTGTCGTCGTCTTCGACATTCTCACTTGAACACCCCACTCTCTGCAAGTCAATCTTCTGAAATCTCAAGGTCTCTACTCCAAGTCTTCTAAATCATTCACATTACATCTTCCAAACATGCCGAAAGAGAAGACTCAAATCGAAGGCACCAACACATTTGATAACCCTGAGCCGTTCATAGTCACAGAAGAGACCTCACAAGACAATTTATTTCAAATCGTTGATGCTTACGGCCTCACAAACAAACAACTTCGGGCATCACAAGTTGTAAAAGAGAAAATCTTGAATTGGAGGAATTTTGCCTCAATCTCGTCAAACGAGGCGATTCAATCCACATCGCGTAGAAGCTCATAAAGGAGAACCTGACGCAGTTCTTAACCACTTCTCCCCGGAGATTCAATCCATATCGCGTAGATGAGTTCTACGAACATGTGATAATTGATAAAGATAACCGGTTCTTCAAGACGAAAGTTGCAACGAAGGATATAAAGGTTGATCCTGATCTTGTCGCCCAACATCTTCACCTACCCAAGATAGGGGTCCACATCGCCAGTTATCTCCATGATCACAAGGAGGCAATGAAGAATCATTGGGTGAAGTGGAAGAAACCAGAGATTAAGGAAAAGTTCAGAGCTGCCACCAAGGTATCTGAACTGAACCCATTCTATAAGTCACTCAGTGAGATCGCACTGAAAATGATCTATTGTGGCATTGGATCATTTTCTGAGTTGAGCAATCCCAAATACGCCTTGATGATGGTCCTTGATGACTGCCCTTGAAGAAACTGGGCATAATATATTTTTGGACGCCGGAGCACCGGATAACAATTCCACTATCACACACCCGGCTGCCCATATATCCGCCGGAGACCCCTGTTCTCCGGCTGCGACCATCTCCGGCGACATGTACAAAAGGGTGCCTCTAAATTCGCAGCCCGAATTCGAATCATCCCGCTTTTGGGCCAGCCCAAAATCGGCTATTTTTACGGCGGCGCCGCCTTCGCCGATGAGAATGTTTTGAAGCTTGATATCGCAGTGAACGTACCCCGATTTGTGAATGTAATGAAGCCCTTTGAGCAAAGCCTTCGTGTAACGTCGGACTTCGGATTCCAGCAGGCGGTGGTTATTGAAATCCCTTAGCTTCTCCGCCAGAGAGCCACCAGAGGCGAACTCCAGCATTAAATTGTACAGTTTCTTGCCCTTCTCGTACGTCACGCTTTCTCCTAAACATTGAATGATTTCTGGGGACCCCTTCAATTCATCCAGAATCAGTTTCTCTCTCATAAGAGATGAAGAGAGGGCAAATCCACAAGATCTCACTGCCATCAACGGTGGTAGCCCAGAATCCCGGCGCCTCGTCGCCGCCAAACTCACCGTCGCAAAACTCCCACATCCCAATTTTCTGCCGCGAACCCAATCCATATTTTTTTGAATTTTTTTTTTCTAGTTTTTGGAAGTAAGAGAGGGAAATGAGAGAGGTTTGTTTGCAATAAGTCGATATAGCGAAGTGAAATAGGAAATTTCTATAAATCAATAAATAGATAGGAGTTCTTTTATCATTAGTTTTTGTTTGCGTGCATGAAAAGTATTTTTATAAACTATGAAGCACGTGGCGGTAATAATATTACACACATGAAGCAAGACTTTGGCAATGAAAAACGTGATTTTAATCAATTGTTGGATAAGTTTTTTAATCAGTAATTTCTTTTTCTTTTAAAGAAAAAAAAATACTTGTATCTTTATTAGATTACCACAGAGTTTCATTTTTTACACTTGGTTTTGGTGTTAATTGCATGATTGGGTGGTCAATTTGGGATGGGCTTGCCTAGTTGTGGTTAAATTTTGAGTTTTATGCTCTTTATGCAACCCCCTTTACTGTTGCTTGGTTTGTGTCGTTCCCATGTGTACATTATGGTTTCTGTGGCTGTTGATTGTTGTTTTGCATTTGGGTTTGGTATGAATTGTATGATTGGGTGGTTACTTGGCTATGGGCATGCTTCATTGTGGTTGCATTTGGTGGATTTACTTGCACTAGGCAAGTTTGGGGGAGTTGATAGTTTCTTCGTTATTCTTTGTGCTGATTGATGTTTGTTTCTATTGTAGAGATCTGAGTATGTCATCTTCTGATGAGGAGTACAACCCGGGGATAGATGAAGAGATGCATGATGACATGGAGTCTGAGGCAGACGAGGAGAACGAGCAGGTCCTAGTGCTTGAGGAGCTGCCGAATTGGGATCCTGACTTTGCCTATCCCGACCACCGGCGCCATTTTCTTCACATGAAAACCTTCACCTTGAAGGCAACGCGGTACCCCGATGCTGCTGACTTGCACCGGATGGGCTTAGGGGATGACGTACAGCGGTTGTTTGCCCGGTGTGGCTAGGGGCACTTCATTGAACAGCGGTGGCCCACTATTCCCCCTTGGTCCTGGAGTTCTTTGCCACACTCCAGATCATCGAGCCTGTCCGCCGCCGCGGAACCCCTGTCGAGCCTAAGGGGATTCAGTTTTAGCTGCGGGGGCAGCCGCATAGGCTTAGCTGGTCTGAGTTGGATGGGATATTTGGGTGTGCCCCAGGAGGCTTGTACAGCCCGCCACCCGAGTTCCAGATCGGGACTTTTTCGCCTTCTATTGCTGCTGCAGCTGATCCAGACGACTTTAATATTGGTAACATGAAGGCGACCTTCATTGATAATCCGGTGCTGCGATACATTCAGAAGTTGTTCGGCGTATCTATTTTCAGCCAGAATGAGCACGGGAAGGCCCGTGGGAGAGAAATTTTCTGCATCTGGGCTATGTTGGGCGGAGTACATATTAGTCTGGCTGCATTTGTCATAGAGAATTGGAAGAGGCAGCTGATTGCCACTCCGGGCGACTTCTGGTGTGGAGGGTTCGTAACCCCCATTGCTGCGCACTTCGATATTCCTGTCCATGCTTTCGCACCGATTGCTGGCGACCGGACATTGGTGATTGGTGATAAGCTAATTTTTCTACTCACTTATCGCTTTGTTTTTCTTTTCTTTTATGCATTTTAGCTTGTTTTCTTGAATAAATTGAGCATGAGTATATATTAGAGGGTGTTATGCTTGCCATGGTAAGATTTCGCAGGTTTTAGGCCAAATCCAATGGAAAACTCGTGCCGAAAGCAGTAGATGTTCAAAGGAACAGTTACTACTTCTTCCACCGATAGAATCTGATCTAATGGAGTATGTCATTTGAAATATCTTTGAATTAGCTTTCCAGCGCAACTGAAATCGGGTCAATCGGAGCTCGGGAGTGAAAGTTATGGCCGAAACCGTGAGACTGCGCAGAAGGGTCGATAGTGGCGAAAATGGTCTCTGTTTCGACCGAAATGAAAGCCATCTCGGCCGGGGCGAAGTTTTTTGGCGAATTTCTGGGATTTTTCCACATAATTTGGTCGAGAATTGCTTGGGATTCAAGTTACACATCAATTTGGAAGCAATGAAGACCCCAAAAGGGAAGTTTCTACCAAGAAAATCATTCCTTTTGACCATCAATTCAAGAAGGAAATTCCTACCATCCAAGGCCTCAACCCTACTACTATATAAATTCTTGAATAGCTCAGAATTAGCCCCTTCTCTTTTGTCTTTGTAGTTATCATTCAGTTGTTAATTTTTGCTTTAATTTTCTGTTTTCACTTTATGTTTTTGAGAATTCCTATTTAATTTTTGTTAAACCTTTATTATTTTTAATGCAATCTTTAATTTTCCCTGCACTATTTTTCTTTAAGATGTTAGGCTAGAACCCTAAATAGGTTCTAGGGTTTCTCCATCTGGATGCATGTTTAGATTCAATTGTTCAAACCCTTTTTAATTGGTTTAAATCCTATGCTTTGTTTTAAATCTATTCTCATCGAAGGATCGAGAGATGAAGATTGAGGAAGGATCGAGAGATGAAGATTGAGGTAGGTTACAGTTATTAATCGAAGGACCGAGAGGCGAAGGTTAGTAATAGGAAGTTAGGATTTAATACTTTTGAGTTTCTGTCCGACCAAGAAGAATTCAATCGTAGGAAAAATCTAATCTTTATGAAATTGATTAATTGGTGTATTTTGAGACCGAAAGGAGATAAATCACTAATTAGTAATTTAGGTTTTAATTGCCCGACCAAGGAATTAATTCCACATTAATAGATTTTCCACCAAAATATCTTTT
>JAPKLW010000185.1:564294-584815 GCA_026898455.1 Plectranthus barbatus
AATCCCTTCATTGCACTATCCCTGTGGGTTCGACAACCTTCGGGTACTTATAAATTTATTTGTCCTATGCTATATATGCAGATTTAGCATCGATCAATTGGCCAACTGGAGCAGTTCAGATTCCTCATTGACTCTAGAGGTGATTTGTACCTGCGCTTCTCCAATAGCGATAGTTTTCTTCTGCCAGTGCCCGAGTTGACACATGTCACGGACCTCGAGTTCCGTGACAATTGGTTTATGGCCACGTCGGCCCACATGGATAGGAACAAGAGTTCCCAAGATGGACCACCCACCTCCCGCTTGCTACACCGCGATGGCACTCCACCAGATCAGCAGGTTTGCACCCGCGAAGTGGAGGCTGCACGAATGGCCGAGGAGCGGCGATGGGCTGATGCGCATCAGCGAGATGAGCAGCTCCGATCTGACCCTCCCTATTTCAGTCCATTCCACCTTTTCTTGCAGGGGGAGGGGATGGTGCATTTACGTCCTATGGTGGTGCCAGTACTTCCGGTGCAGCCCCCGACTGGGGTCAGTTCCTCCAGTTTATGCAGGATCAGACGGCAGCCACAACCAGTTTCCGTACCGAGCTCCAAGCAATTTATGATCATCAGTTGGTACATGACACTATTCTGGCTGACATCCGGACTCAGCAGGCTGCCCACACCACCGCCGTAGCGGATCTGACCCGCAGGATGGAGGAGCACTTCTTGTCATTTGAGCCAGCACTGCGCTATGGCCGCCGGAACAGGAGGGAGGAGCGCGATCAGAGTCCGCCAAGGGAGTGAGGTCTTGATTCCCTTCCTACCAGCTGACTTTCAAACTTATTCTTTCCTTCGTATTGAATAAGTTTGGGGGGAGGATGACTTGTTGGAATGGAATCCATTATCATTTACTGCTTTATTTCTGATTTGATGTATTTCAGTTATTTTCGTGTATTTCAGTATTTCCCTGTACTTTATTTCCTTCAGTTGTATTTGCTACAGTTTAGTCATTTCTGATGTATTCGTTATCTTCCGATGTATTTGTTCTTAGGTTCATAATCCATTAAGTGTAACTTGAGATTATGTACTCTTCCTTCCCTAGATATGAACTTGTTTGGTTGATGATTGGTCTACACTGAGAATGAGACAATTAGGATTACATGATGAGTAGCCGATGATAGGAGAATACCGCATGATGAGTTGCTCTCTGATTCTTGATTTTGCTTGATTTATCTGGTTTGGATTGGATACTGTTAGGGAAGAACAAAAGAACCAAGTGAGACTTGTGCCTGAATTTTTCATTCATGTGTGATCGAGTTTGTAGTTGGATTCTAGAGTTTGGTTTATTTCTCTCTCGAGGCTGTATTGATGTGAGACTTGGTGAAAATGATCTTAGGCATCTCTTTTCTTAAGCCTTATCCCAAACACTAACCCTACACATGACCACTTGTAGCCACCTTGAGCCTGGAAAGTCTTTCTTTTGATATAAGTAGTGTTCTTGTGAGTCAATTGTGTGGATTGAATTAGAAAATGAGAAGGGTAGTGTGATTATGATCTGTGGTTTGTTGAAAATGTGAATACTCATGGATTTGAGCTGACTTGAGAAAAATTATATGAAAAAAAAGAGAGAAGAAAAGTTTACCCTCTTGTGTGCAGTTGTGTTTTGTTGTACTATGGTTTAAATTGTTAGGATAAGTTCACAAGGTGAACATTTGTTGAAAATGTGTGTATCAGTAGAAAATACAAAGTTGAGGAAGAAATGTGATGTGGGTTGACAGTTGAGAAGTTGTGGAAATCATAAGTGTGTTAGCCACTCAGCCTAAAACGACCTACCTTCTAGAAAAGCCCCATTACAAAGACCTTTTTGATTCACTGAGTTATCTTACTTTCTAAGCAGTGGAGAGATGAGAAATTTGCCAAACTTATGGTTAAGAAAACTGTATTACTTTGAATTGAGTGAAACACATGTCCTAAACACTTGAGTGATGAGTGATTGATGAAATTCTTCTTATCTGTGAGGTTCTTCCCGAAAATGTTGATAATTTGGATTGGATTTTGATTGCATTATCTTTTGGATGAGAGTGTACTTAGATTGTGATGAATCTTGTGAGGCATTGATCTCTGTTTGCATGAATTTGAGTTTCTTTTGGTGTTTTGATCGAGGACGATCAATAGTTCAAGTTTGGGGGAGTTGATAAGTGCGCTATTTCGTTCACTTATCAATGGATTTTTAGGTTGTTTTGATGATTTTATAGTACGTTTACTTTAAATTCTGAGCATTGCATTAGTTTTATATCTAAGTTGTTTGTTATGCTGAAAAAATGTAGGTTTTTGGAGTAAAAATCGACTAAGTGTGAAAATGGAGCTTTCTGCCGTGCGCTCTGTTTCGATTGACAGGATTCCTGTCTATCGAAACACAGGAACAAGTTGTTGCGGCATTGGTGTTGAAGAGTGAGGCAATCGACAAAAGGAGAAAATCCTGTCGATCGACAGCCGCCCTGTCGATCGACAGGGATGCCAAACTTGGGCAATCGACAGGGCATGCAGGATTTCTGGAAATTGAAGATGTATGTCAATCGACGGGAATTACGTCGATCGACATACGGGTTATTTAGGCAGATTTTAATGCTTTTAAGTTATTTCCATGTTGGAAAAATTATACCTAGTATATATTGTTTTGTTTAGGTGAGATTTAGGGATTATGCCACTTTTGAGACCTAAACCTAGAGTTTTTCTTGTTCTTGAATTGCCTTTGATCTATGGTAAAGATTGTGATCGAACCTTTTGAAGATTGGATGCAATGTCAATACTTGTTTTCTCTATGAAGTTTTGTTACAGGTTTTATCTTTCCATATTTTTGTTTAACATGAATATGTGTAGGTAATCCTTTGTTCAGATTCTAGGGTTTATGTGATTGTCATGGATGCATGTTTAGGTAATTAAATCGATCAATATTTTAACTTGGTTTATCAATTCTTGTGCCTTTTCTTAATCTGATTAAATTGGCCATTTGATTAGGTTTTCATAATTAATTAATTTGAGACTGAAAAGTGAAAATTGATTAATGGATTTAAGAATTGATAATATGGATTTTTAATTGTGTCTGAGAAGAAGAATTTAATCCATAGGAATAAATCTGATGTTCTTGGGAGTTGTTAATTTTCCTAGAGACCGAAAGGATATAGGAAATTGACAATCTACTTTATAAATTGCCCAACCCTGGAATTTGTAATATTGTTATGATGTTCCACCATAATCAATAGTTAAATTGATCGATTGATTTTCCTTGCATGCTATCCTTGACATGAACTTGCCCTGGAATCTGATATTTTCTCTAGTGTCTTAAAACTCAGTTTTAAATACCTGCTTTAATTTAATTTTCTTGCAAAATTAGTTTTAAATTTCAAAAACCCCTCTAAATTTTTATTTACTTAGACAACAAACCGAAAACAAATGTGTCAGTACATGAGATGTTCGCTTTTACAATCTCCGTGGGATCGATAATTTAAACTTGTCACTACTCTATAAGTATCATTAAAAAAATAGTGATCAGGAGGAACTCGTCACTGCTTCTTTGAACATCAACTGCTTTCGGTACGGGTTTCCATTAAATTTGGCCTAAAACCTATAAAAACACACATGACAAGCATAACACCACCGAATATTGACTCATGCAAAAAATATATAAATAAACTCGATAAAAATAAATAAAATAATAGAAAATAATATAGATGAGTGAGTAAAATAATGAACTTATCTATTATATAAAAAAATAATTATAAAAGAAGAAAAAAAAAAGAAGAGAAGATCTATAGAAGATTTTAGTCAATATTTTGTTGGTGCAAGTATTGTATAATCTTGATCATTATACACTAGAAAAAAATTGCAAATTTGCGCCAAAAAAGGGTCGCGATTTAGTGACAGACTAACAACGGAATAAAATTTTAAATTTAGCGACGAATTTGCGACGAAAAATGTATATTTTTAGTACATATAATAAATGAGATTAATGTTCGGTTCAACGGTAACACGCCCAGCACGCGTGCGGGAGGTGCCGAGTTCGAATCCCCCTGGACGTTAGCCTCAAAATTTGATGGTTGGACCGATCGGTTCAAGATGGTTGGACGGGCCGGTTCAAGAGTGGTTCAAAAAAACTCAAAAATAATTATTTGAAAAATTTGCAACGGAAAATTCCGTCACAAATCCGTTGCAAATTTTTGTGACGATTTAAGTTTTGGTCACAAATAACTATGCGACGAAGGTTTTTGCGACAGATTTTTCCGTCGCAAAATCGCGAATTCTTGGCAGTGATGTTGGAAGGTTTGTTGCGGACTTATAGTTTAAAATTTCTTTTTAGAATAAGTCTTGTTTTGGGAATGAGATTTGATGATTCCTCTAAACTCTAGTCACCATTTCCATACTTATTCAACCTTTCACCCACAGCCTTACATTAGAAGCTCTTAAGGTCCTTTTGATTTAAGTGTAGTATGAATTCTATCAGTGGAGAACAAGTTCGAGGTTGATTGGTAGTAAAAAACAATGGCATTGATTATCAAGAGTGCTTGAGTGTTTGTTAAGGTTAAGCTTGAAAATACACCCGTTATACTGGCATAAAAGAAAAAAAACATATTTTGGGACTGTGGCTTTCAAACTTTATTGATGTATTCAACTTAACTTATAATATTGTGGTCATTGAAGCTTGGTCAATTGAAAGTTTCTGATTATGCTATTCTTTTTGCTTTTATTGAGGGATGATGATATTGGAAGTTGACTTGGTTTATAGCAGCATTTTATTTTGTTTTGTTTGTGCTTTAGTTTAGTTGTTTGGGGACAAACAACATCTTATGTTTGGGGGTAATAACTTTCATAAAGAGTTATCTTGCTCTCTTTTAATTATGTTTATTATGTTTAATTCTAGTAATTTAGTTCGAATTAGGTGTCTTTTGTTGTTTAATTATTTTAGTATTATAATTGTGTCTAATATCTACGTTTTCGGCATTTAATAAATTTTTGCAAGGAATTGTGAAGATTTCCATAGGTTTCCCTCATGCTCTTATCAATTGCATTCTAATGAAAAGCATGCTGGAGCATGGAAGTCGCATAGTAGTAGTTTGGAGCCAATATCTTTTTGGGTCTACTTCCAGACAAAAGGCATTTACCTTTTTAGATCTTGTCTGCGAATCAGGACAGGTGTCACCCGATCAGAACTGCTAGCACCAGAAGGGTAAAATGAGAAGCCACGTGTGGGTGTTTGGTGCGAAAAGAGTGATCAAGAAGGGGAGTACAATCGGAGAGTAGACACACACAAACACACGAAACTCTGCGCACGAAGGAGTTCTGGACAGCTTGAAGGATCACCGCTTGGGTTTTCATGCTTTATATTATTTTTTGTAGTATGATGGATGATTTTAAGTTTTATTTTCTTTTTAGTTTGAATATGAGCTAAACTTGTAGCACTTGAGTTGTGGATATTTTATCTATGCTTGACTATATGTTAATGGTTGATTTAGTATAAATCTGAGTTTGATCTTGTTTTTGGATTGATTGAATTCTTGGGCACAACAGTAATATAAAGTTATTTCATTTATTTATTCTGAAAAGATGGATAAGTATGAGGAAACCATGATCAACCATGTTTGTTGCATAGAAATATGAGGAAACATGGCTTATTTGCAAATCCTTGTTCTGTTTTTGAACTTTTGACAACCATTTGATGCATAGACATATGATGAGTGGTAGGATTCTACAAGTCTAGTAGAGTGATAGCTTGCTAATCATATTGTGTGAGATTTAAGACTCAGAGTTCGTGCGAGATCTATTCTTTATCATATAAGATAGTGAAGATGAGATGATCTAGTGTATTTTTCCCTTGATTGTTTACTTGTTTAGTTGTTGTTAGCAATTTGTATTGCAAGGGAAAGAATTACCATCCACTTCTGTGTTGTCCTGTTTAAATTATTGCATTTCAGTTTAGAGCAATTACAACCAACTTCATTTTACAAGCAATTTTGTGTGCACGACTTGATTAAACACTCTCTAGTTTGATATCTGGTCTCCTAGACTATATTACTTGTTGATTACATACACTTGCGCATTGTTCTGTTCACACTCTGCAGTACAACAATCGACAAAAAATAATACGAATTTCAGTAAAATTTTTAATAAATATTTACTCATAATACTATAAGTGTAAAATTAACTTGTTTACATATTTGAATACCCAACGGAAAATTGCCAAATTGTTAGGAATTAATATTAGTTCCTTATTAATTTTGATATGCCAAGCCAAGTGTAGAATCAATTTGTTCACTCAAACATTTGAAACCTTGTATAGGTTGATCGAGTTGTACTAGGTTAGGAATTACTCTTTCAAGATGATGTCTTCCAATAATTGATTCATCCCATTCCTTGGAGAAGCACACATGTTAGCAACAGAACTTACAAAAAGTTAGTTGTAAAATTCCTAAATAAAACGGACTTCACAACAGATAAAGAGAAGATCCTACTCTAAGAACTGATAGCAAAGTCAACTGACGAAATAGTCGTTCTTATAAGTTGTACACATCACTCAAAAGTTGTAAACAATTGCAGACCTCGGAAAATGTGTACAATGACTATAAGACAAGGCACACTCAACACACTTAAAAATTTATAAATACTTGAGATGAGTATAGTTATAGGTTGCTGAGGTCGTTGCTAGAGTTAACAATTTTCATGGAGTTTATTGCCCATCGTAATTCAGAAATTACAATAATCAGTCATTTTTCTATGTCGCAGTACACTAGACTCTTAGCACTCTTTGTTAAAGTTACCTTCGAGAGTTCACTCTTGTTTAAAGGTGAATCTCAGACCGATTTATGAACTCTTTTCAGAAACCTACACTCACATTTATCGATTTCAACAATATTTTGTAAAGACGACCAATCTAAAGAGAGCAGACACAAGTGGACTTGTTGGGTGTGCCTACAGCTCGGAGGCGTAGGAGCTTCCCGTGACTGCTATAGACTAGTGCCATCACTCTGTAAATATGTTCTAGTTTTTTCAATCCATTTGGCAATCGAAAGTGGACGTAGTATCATATGACATACGAACCACTATAAACAGGGGCGGATCTAATAAGGGGCTAGGGTTCGTTTTTATAGTATCGTGATCCTGAATTTTTTGGATTAGCCCCCTCGTAATTAAGATAAAATGAATGAAAATAAGAAGAAAAAATATAATTCGAAGGGGTTAAAGTCCAGTGGAAGTTCGATGAAGGCAAAAAAAAAAATTAGCCCCCCTCATAAAAAATTTCTGGATCCGCCACTGACTATAAATATTATTTTTTATTTACTGCTTTCCGTTTCTAGTCTTTAGTTTTGATTGTTGATTTTGAGACCAACAACTCACAAATTGTTTGAGTATATTTCGAGACTAAGCAAACTTTCCGAACTAAAACATTTCTAGAGTACCAAATGACTTGAGAAAGAGTCAACTAAGAGCATCACATACTTGCAAAATCTTCCGCTACACATTTATATTCCAATATTTTGGGACCAACACAAATAATTAACAATCATTCAACCCTTTATTTTAGACTAAGTTTAGCGACTTTTTCTTTTATTAAAGTTTTGTCTTTTTACCCTTATACGAACATCATGATTAATGTGGGAAGCCTAAGAATGAAGAGATACTATATTAAAGAGTGAAGGTATGACTAGTGTTGGGGTTTGAGATTCGGAACACGTGAAAGAGGAGATAGAGGTGTAAAGAATTGTGAGATCTATAAACCATAATATTAATATACGGAGTGGTGATTAGTTTTATGTATTGGAATGATACAAGATGAATATATAAAAAAAGGACCACATGTGGCTTAATTAATTTTCTGTATTGGAATGACACACTGAATTAGTAAATGGCCCCATATAATTGGGGTTTGGGCGTCTCAATATATTTTAGTGGAAAAATATAAGTTGGTAGGTATACTCCTATCACCGGTCAGTCATGCAATTCAGTTGGACTGGTAGGTAGGTGTATACATGTTTTCAGATTGAATAATTAAGAATATTGAAACTTAAATACTGATTGGATTAGTTAAATTGCAATTTGCAACGTGAATTCCCTGTCACTGTCGATTGTAATTTAGCATTGATTTGAAACAAGTGTGGCCGGCCGTACGATCAAACTATAAAAAAACTGAGAGCCGCAAATTTGCTGTGGGCACTAATAAAACCAGGAATGTAATCCATTCCAGAAATAGGAGCAAACTGTTATAATATTGCTCCACTCTCATTCTAAAAAAAGCATATGCTCTACTAGTTTCACACTTAAAAAAAATGTTGTCTGGTGCGAAGCTTTTCATTGTCTGCATCTTAGCAATAGTTCTGGTGGAAGGAGCAGCTCCCGGCCATGCTTTAGTTCGTCGCTACAAGTTCGAAGTGTGTAACTAGAGCTGCTACATATATATATCCATTCGAATTTAAGCTATGTAATTAAAAGTTGATTAATGTTGCATGCAGGTGACTAGGTCTTCACACACCAGGCTATGCACCAACAAGACGATGCTGACGATAAACGGACAGTTTCCGGGGCCAACTATATACGCTAGAAGGGGAGATTTGGTCATAGTCGATGTTATCAATCGTGCTGACCATATTATAACCATCCATTGGTAATTAAAATAGCTATATATATAGTTATTTTAAACTCCATAATATATGCATGTATATTTGAGTTACTCAACTCACGCTACTCTTAATTACGATCATAGGCATGGAGTTAAAATGCCGAGATATCCATGGACCGATGGCGCCATGCATATAACACAGTGCCCTATCAAACCCGGTAACCGGTTTACACAACGCATAGTCCTCTCCGACGAGGAAGGAACTTTATGGTGGCACGCCCATAGTGAATGGTCCCGAAACTCTGTGCACGGTGCGCTTGTCATTTTACCCCCCGAGACTCAGACATATCCTTTCCCAAAGCCTCATGCTGAAGTTCAAATCTTAATAGGTATATATATACAACACTAATTAAATTCAATGAAAATTAAAAACTTTGTATGACTTAGATCAGTAATGTAGGGGAGTGGTGGAATAAGGATGTCCAACAAGTGTATGAGGAATTTATATTGAGCATAGATGATCGCCAACCTTCAGATACTTTCCTCCTTAATGGTCAACCTGGCGACTTCTTTCCATGCTCATCACAAGGTCAGTAATTTAATTTAAAACTTTTACTTATTTTTTTTCATAAAATCTACCAATTAATGCCTATAATATACATGTATTGTAATCTCAGACATATACAAGTTGAGAGTGGAGTTTGGCAAGACTTACCTCATCAGAATGGTTAACACAGCGATGAACCACGTCCAGTATTTTGGAATCGCCAACCACAGCATGAACGTCGTCGGATCCGACGGCTCCTACACGAAGCCGTTGAGAAGCAACTACATTACGATTTCCCCTGGACAGACCATCGATTTCTTGTTGGAGGCTAACCAGCCACCGAGCCGTTACTACATGGCAGCTAGATTGAAATCCGTCGCAAATGATCAACTCAATAGAACCCAAACCCCCACCACAGGCTACTTGGAATACGTCGGGAACTACACACCGCCGGCTGTCCCTCCATTTCCATATTTGCCCTCGCCCAAGGACTCCATTGAAGCCCATAACTTCACCACACACCTCAGAAGTCTCGCCAACGCCGTCGACGTTCCACAGAATGTGACGGAGAACTTGTTCTACACTCTTTCGATCAATCTCCGCACGTGTCCCAACGCAAGCTGCTCGGGGCCGTTCGGTGATAGGCTGCTGGCGAGTGTGAACAACCTCACCTTGGTTTATCCCAAAATCCCTTTTCTTCAGGCTTATTACTACAACATTAGTGGAGTTTACAACTCTGATTTTCCCGATAATCCACCTTCAACCTTTAATTATACACAGACTAATCTGCCTAAATATGATATTGCGGCCACCGTAGACGCAACTGCAGTGAGAGTCTTGGAGTATGGTTCGACGGTAGAGATGGTGTTTCAAGGAACCAACCTTCCCTTAGGAATCGACCATCCAATGCATTTACATGGATATAGCTTGTACGTTGTGGGATCCGGATTCGTTAACTTCAACTCAAGTTCAGATCCTGCCAACTATAATCTCATCGACCCTCCATTGATGGCCACCGTTGCTGTCCCGAGTAGTGGTTGGACCGCTGTCAGATTTAAGGCTAACAATCCAGGTTAGCGTTTACGTTTACCCAGCTATTTAATATTCATTTATGTGTTTGATTATGCATATATTAAAAAAGAGAAAGAATCATGGAATATTTTTGCAGGAGTTTGGTATATGCATTGCCATATCGAGCGTCACAACACCTGGGGAATGGCATTAGTTTTCATTGTTAAGGATGGGAAACGCCCGAATGAGAAAATGCTGCCACCACCGCCCGATATGCCACCTTGCGAAGATTCATCCACTCTTCGTACTTGGAATTCATTTGAGGCTACCGTTAAAAGATGATGCATTTAGAGCTGAAATTGTTGAAGTTCAAGAGTGTTAGAGAAAATCGTGTGACATAATACCTTCATCGACAGGACAGCTAAGAAGAAGAAGCCACCATAGTTGATGAAGTATCTGTTATATAGAGAAATGATATGCTGCCCACCTTATGGTGAGCTTTTGTGAGCTACAGCATATATTTTTATGTTTTTAATAAAATTTTATTTTGTTAATCATTTATTTTTTATAATTTTAATTTATTATAGTTTTAATTAACTTTATAAATTTAAACGTAGGGTTCATACATCCAGTTAGGGTATAATATATTCTTGTAGCTCACGAAAGCTCACAATAAGGTAGGCAGCATATCATTACTCCTGTTATATATATCCGTTTCTTTTATTAATTTCTTTTAGTTGTTCACGTGAATAGCACGTGAGGTCAATTATATATTGTTTGTTATGTTATATTCACTTCACTGTACACAAAAATAATTGATTTCTCTCTGCGATTGTTTCTCTGGTTCTTCTTTCTTTCTTTTCATGATCCACAACCGATAGATATATATATGCCACCTTGCGTTTCATTCATCCACTCTTCGTACTTTGAATTCATTTGAGCCTACCGCAAAAGATGATGCATAGAGTGAATTTTGAGCTGAAATCATTCCAGTTGGTACTCTAGTTTAATTTTTAAAAATGTAGCTCAAAAATAAGTATCAAATAATGTTTACATTATTGGGGAAAACTGGTTAAAATATCTTAAATTATGAATTTTTAGGGTATTATATCTCATCTTTTGAAAGTTAGAAAAATATTTTCCTAACTTTACTTTCGTCATTTAAAACATCCTCACTTAAAACCGAGTTAAAATCATGCCATCTCACACATTAATGTCACGTATTAGTGACATGTAAATCTGAACTAAACGTCATGGTTTTGATAGTAAAAAATCAGCTGAAATAAATTACTCAACCCTTACATCTCTTGTGAGTTCTTTTAGACACGAAACACACATTCACCCATAGTATTATTCCCGCATTCGAAGTTCCCCGCGCTCCAATCATATATAGCACACTAGAATTGCACCCGCACGAAAATATTTTTATATTTATATTTTATCTAAATAAATTTAGTATTATATTAAATTTATGTATATATATATATAAATATATTAATATTTAAAAAATTTGTATAAAGAAAACTAAATAAGAATATACGTATAAGATATAATTTATATTCGACTACCTAATTTTTTCCAATAAATAATAATATATTCTAAATTATATTAATAACATATGTGGATATTTTAAATTCGTTTTGCTTAATTGCATGATTTTGACATCTTTTTACACATATTAATTATTATAATTTATGATATTTTAGCTTAAATATAACTCATCTATGTTATCTCATATGTAGAGAATAATAAAGTTTACATATTATCAAAAATAAATATTTTTGTTAAACTATATAAATCTTAAACTTGCTAATTGCAAAACACTTATGAATTTATTTAATATACTTTAATCTTACACCCCGCGCATTTCGCGAACAAATATTATTTATAATAATAAATGAATAACTTTATTCAAAAATATCATGATAGATAATATAATTAACTTTATTGAATGATAATTTATGTTTTCATTGTATATGAATAACTGTAAGAAAATTTCATGTTTCAGTAAGATATTATAATAGTTTATTTAAAATAATACTAATTACACATTACATGAAATAATAAACTTTTCTTATAAACTTTCAACACAAAATATTTATAGGAATTCTTAGTACTTATTCAGTCATTGATGCAGCCAATTTTAAACCATGGTGCCTTATGATAAAACTTGGTGCATGAATATCACGTGCGGGTGAATAATAATAATAATAATGTTTTCGATCCTAATTTATTATAAACTACATAGAATATATTATTTTATTCATGTTTGCTTGAGAAATTTTGGATAAATATTATTTATTCAATCTTCAGAAAAGATTTCAAATATGTTTACGTCTGTATTTTTAATTCATTTTAAATTACGTTTGCATGTCTTTCTATTGAATTTCCTACCTCTACATTTTCTCTATTAATCATAAAAGTAGTTAGTCAAATCAAAAACCGTAAGTGAGAACTTAGAGACATTATTCGATTACTTGTAACAAAAAACTAAACAATAAAAATAAATGATTGGCAAGGATCCTCTGGAACCTCTAGTAAGCTAAAAATAATGAAGAGCTTCTTATATAATCAAACTGCAATATTTCTTTTTCTTTTTAGCTCATAAAATAATTGAAATATTTTTTTCTTAAGATGATAAATTAAGTAATGAGTACGCACTATTTCCTTTATTCCTCTTCCATCTAGAGATCATAATTGGGAAGGAGAGGAGTTGGGAGGAATGGGAAGATGTGCTCACCGCTGTTGGTTTCTCTACTTTTACTGTCAAACATATCAACGCCACTCCATCTATTATTGAAGCTTATCCATGACTTGAAATTCAAATCATTAATAAGAAAAAAAGGGTTTTTTCCCAATAATATAATGATGCACATTTTATGTGTAAACAATCTTTCGAATTGTGCCCCACGCATTGTGCATTGTGTTTACATTATCTTTAATAATTTATTATTAAATAAATGCATAAATTCTTATTTTAAATATATTATTATATTATACA
Source organism: Plectranthus barbatus (assembly GCA_026898455.1). NCBI lineage: Eukaryota > Viridiplantae > Streptophyta > Magnoliopsida > Lamiales > Lamiaceae > Plectranthus > Plectranthus barbatus. Next base: position 577,443 of record JAPKLW010000185.1, read on the forward strand.
TAATACTAATTTGATAATAATATCTAATAATCATTCAATTAAAAAAATAAAAATATTCAAATATACCTCAAATTATTTATATTTCTAAAATTTAATAGTAATTACTAACTTTTCTAATTGAATAATTAAAGTATTCTAAATTAGAGAAAATAGGGAAATATCTCCCCATATTTCATAAATAAGTTTATGGTGGACTAGGCGATACTGCGTACAGTTGGTGGATAAAAGAGTTGTTCACGACTGCGATAAATTATGCTACATCACCCTGTAACTAGTTGCAATATATTCTAACCTGCGTGGTTGAAAAGTGGAATTATGACATTTGACTTCGAACTACTATAATATTTTATGTCTTTTCTGCTTTGCCTTGATTTCTATTGTTGATTTTGAAAGATATGGACTAAAATTTTGTACTAATCAGATTAGTACAATATATATTAATTAGATTAATATATCTTTCTAGATAATATACTAATAAGATTAGTATATAATATATTAATTGGATTAATATATTTTGGTAATATATTAATAATTAGATTATTAATTAATGGAATTGATATGGAAATGAATAAGGCCCAAATCTTATTAGATAAGATTTGAGAGTCTTCTCTATATAATTAAGAGAATTACTTAGAACAAGAAATTAACGTGACTTATAGATGAGAAGAGAAATATTTTGTTTCCAACACAATTCAAATCAAATACACAAAACCTAGGCTTTTGAGTTCTACGCCTCAACAATTCTCTCTGAAAATTTCTAGTGTTCCTGGTTTGAATATACACCGTAAATTAGATTCTGCACCTGATTGATTCGACACGTGGATAACTTTAGTGGTGGATTCGCTTTGCAGGACAAGTCAAAATCGCTTGTGTTCTACGGAAGAAATTGTAAGTTTTCTCTTTTAATTCACGTTGAATCTATACGCATGATATTAATTATAAATCTAGATCTATTCGTTTATAATTAATTCCGCTGTGTTCATTAGATGAAATCAACGAAACCCAACAGATTTGAAACCCAACAACTTGCTGAGTTGTTGGTTTATACTCTGTGAAATCGGCTAAGTAAAAACTAGATTGCAAATAATAAGTTTGATTGACGAAAACTGACCAAAAACAGTCAGTTTGGCCTATATATGAAAGAGTAATCGATCAATATTTTTCGTTGCATACATAAATACTCTGATATCGGTATACTTGTGACCTTGTCTCGAGCGTGAACTCCTATTGAGGAATCTAAATGAGCACATACCCTTAGACTCCCTTCGAGCTGTCCAATAGCAGTGGTATCCATAGTAGACCTCCCACAAGTGAATTAAGAGTTCGCCACTAACCCAATGTTTCTACTAGAGTACTCCACCAATAACCCCTCCCAAACTTGATCGATCGTGGGTTTGCCATTTAAGACACCACTTGTTGCTTTTAGCATAACAAGAGCTCACAATTTTAATTTTTAACATCTTCTCAAAAACCTCACAACCTAATTCGATCAATACAATAATTTATTAAATAAATATTGTACCAAACTCATAAATATGGGCGAATGGAAACTGCTACAATAAATATATATATATATATATGTTTCTTGGAGAAAATGAGAATTAAGAATAGAACTCATCAACACAAACCTAGATCAGTAAAATAAAATTAGTTTATTTTACAATAACATATTAAAATATCGAGGAATTTACTTATCGAAATAAAGAAAAGCTCAATCCTTTTATAATTGTCGAGGTATTAAATAGCACTTAATCAATATCCTAAATTTTAGTTCCCTTCTTAATTAGATGTTTTGATATGTCAAGATTTACTTTAGCACTAAGTTTCTAGAATTTTAAAATGTAATTCATGAATAGGATTATTCGTGTTGTAACAGAACTTAGGTGCTGAAGACCAAGCAAATGAGATGCTCGAAATTTGAAAAAGTGTTAGTGTGTGAAACTTGATTTCACTAAATATGGCCAAAGCCTATACTGAGTTTGGGTACTCAGTATAGAGATTGTCATACTGACTTATGAGAAATCAGTATGAGGGTTGCCCATTGTTGGGAAATTTGGCTAAGTTTCCCTTCCCCAGTAGCTACTTGCTTAGATTCTAGTATTGGTGTTTTGGTGGATCAAATCCTAAGTCCAACCAGCGTCAGTTTGTCTCTAGAAATAGCTCTAGTCTCAAATGTAAAGTCCTGTATAGGTATTTTGAGTTGTAAGTCGCAGCTGATCAAGACTCATGATGGCTACTGTTCACCAGCATGAGATGGGCTTACCAGTTGAGAGAAGTCTCACCAGCAAGCGGCTGACGAAGACTCATGCTGACACTGTTCATCAGCATAGAGTTGAGCTATCGACTGGCTACTGTTCACCAGTGGGAAGATTTCATCAGCAGGAGGCTGACAGATCTACCAGCAGAATATGTGTTCTGGCTGACACTATTCACCAGCGGTGAAGCCACCAGTCACGGGAGATTCCAAGAGATAACATCAGACGAATTGGTAGACCTTGATTGTGCTAAGGAAAGTCACCAGCAGAGACTGCCAGCACAAAGATCACCAGTATGATCTACCAGTCGGAAGTTATCAGCAGAATTCAAGATTCGCTCTCCCAGAGTCTTAGAGACAAAAAGAAGATTCGTCTGAGGAAGTAACTGACAGTGTATGACTTTAAGGAGGATATCTTAAAGTCTATCAGTTCAAGACTACCAGTTCCGATTCCTCGTACTGACGAATAGAGTCGTTCTGACACAAAGAGATCTGTGTCAGATAAAGCGATCAAAGGTATGGCGCTTTCCGGAAATTCCTACCTGCCGCCTGCAGAAGGACATGCGAGGACAGAGACTTTTCCGGATGTGTCCAAACGGCTAGTATTTGAATCTGAATCTCACGTCTATAAATACGTGAGATCCAACAGCATTCAATACTCTTGACACTCTTAGCTACTCTTGCCCACTCTTCTCCGAACGCTCAACTACCGAAAGTCATAAACTTTATTGCAAGCAAGCAAATCGTTCGAGGCTTTTCATAAAGCTTATCCGTGTGTTGATTTATTCAAACACGAGACTCCAAGCTTCTAGCTTGTGAGTTATTGATCTCATTTGGTGTTCTTTCTCATTCCGAGGAAGAACATAGCAGCTCTTGAGCCAGCTAGCTCCAGAGTTATTACGGGCAGTTTTGCCGCCAGCAAGAGTCAAGTTCTTGGGAGAACTCAACACCCACGTCGTCAGTGGTACCGGTGGAGGTTAAAGTGACGTGCTCGCACTCCATCCAGCTGACAAGAGTTGAAGAAGGACAAGGACCGGGAGCGGTTGATCCAGTGGACTGGTAGACAAGGCATCTACCAGCTGGAAATAGATCGTAGGATATCTTGTACCGGATTACTCTCTTTAGTGAATTTCCAGTGCTCTGACTGGAGAGTGGACGTAGATCAGTTGATCGAACCACTATAAAATATCCTTGTTATTTACTGCTTTCAGCATTTGATTACTGATTTAAAACCCAGCACCCAAGTGCTGGAGTATAACTGAAACCAGTTTATAACTGTGCAAACTCGACTCTAAAATTAGCTAAGTCCTGAGTCATCAGCTGACCAGCCAGTTGCCAGTCAGCTGAATACTCAGTTGCCAGTTGACTTACCAGCTGACAAGGTCCCAGTCAGCTGTGTAACCAGCAGAGTGCAAGAAACGAACTTACGTATTTTCCGCTGCCAAAGTATACCCTGATATCCGGGACCAACACCCATACTGACTATGGAATGTCAGTATGGAGACCTTAGTTCAAGAGCACGTGGAACACAAGGCGAACCAAGTTTAGTCAAACTTAAAGGCGAATGAATGTTAAGTAAAAGTCAGTACGAGGAAGTCCCATATATGGATTTCTCGGACTGAAACTGAGTCTGACAAGAGCAGATAGAAAGTACAAGGAAGTACAACTCTTTCAGAGCAGAGCAGACCTACCAAAGAATGGTTGTGATTGGACATCATTCCTCTTGTCTCTAATGACTGGAATTGTGTGTCTAACATGCAGAAATTTAAACACCCAAGGACGCCGCTATAAAATAGCTCTACATCTCAACCAAAAAAGGTTACGAACTCTCAAGTTAAGATAAGTCAAAGCTCTACCAAACTTTCTACTAAAAAGTTCTCTGATATTCCATGATTTTGTTTATAAGCACGAGGCTGAAACTTTTAGTTGAAGGTAAACTTGGTGAACATTACTTTCCTAAGTAATATTCATAGCAGTCAGTGTTTTACATTTTATATTTTATTTTTTTTAAAATGCTAATGTTATGATGATTTATGAATATAATTTCATGTCACATTATGAGATTTTAAATCTGAAAAGATAAAAAAATATTATTAATTTATATAAAATATTTAGTGTCTTAATAGTGTGTTTGATATTTGATAATAAATATTAAAAATATCAATTATATATACTAAATCAACAATATCTAAATTTTATTTTATATGGTAAATTTGTTTAAAATAATAAATCAAATGTTAATTATATTATGTACAAATAATATTTAATATATCCACAAATACTATTTGTGTTAAATAAATATTATTAAATATTTGCAAATATATTATCAATCCAATTTTGTTTATATATATATATATATATATATATATATATATGGGTTATATATATAGGGGTGTGTTAATTTCACAAATTGTCCCTTAGATGGGAGAAGAGAATGAATCTACACCATCAAAATAGGATGTTTGACGGTCAAGATCATTTTTGGGGCGAAATTCCAAAGTTGCATCAGCTTGATTATAAAAGTTGCAGTCGAAGGGTATTAATGGAAAGGAAAATGCCAACTACCCCGAATTTAATTCAAATCCTAGATTTGCGCGCATAATTTCAATCGTGATATTTTACTTCCGGAATTATCGTGTAAAAAACTGCATTACAACAATATTCCTCACTCCGAATCCCCATTTCTTCGATTTTGTTCTAAAATCATTGAGAATACTTTGTAGTAGCCCAGAAATTGAAAAAAAAAACGTTCTGAAACTGCATTTGCACAATTTTCAACGGGAGTTCTACCTCTTTACTGTTAATCTTGTTTAGAACTCAAAAAAACTGCATTCGAGCACAGATCGGTAAGTAAATATACAATTCTTCTTTTTTTATCGTATTTTGTAGTTCTTTAAAACAGATAAACAGAGTGGTTTGTTTTTTTGTTTTTCGCAACTTACATAAATTCAGTGATTATTATACTGCAAATGTACAAGGATATATAATGCATATTTACAGGCTTATATAATGCATATTTACAGGCTTAGATGATGCATATTTGCATGTTTATATATTTTCGGATGTAAGTTGCATTATTAAGCTTGTAAATATGCATTATCTACATATGCAAAGTTGCAGTATCTTATTTTTACTACGATTATCTTATTCGAAACATATGCAATAGTGATTTCGTTTGAAAGATAATTAAATTATCTTTAATTTGATATACGGCAAGTTAAAAATAATTTAAATTGAGTGAGATATGATTAATTCAAGTTTTATAAAGATTTTAGAGGAGAGATAATATGTTGAAGAAAAAAATACGTGGATTTGAGATGAAAGAGAATATGAGATTTTTTGTGGTCCCCCATGTTTAACTTACCTAAATGCCCTTATTATAAAAAAAATAATTCATAAATTAAGTAATAAAATAAATAGAGATATTAAATCTGGACCACTTATTTCATCAAATCAAAGACCATGATTTATTCTATTCTCCCATCTAAGGGGAACTTGTGATAAGATCACTCATCTCTATATATATATAGAGAGAGAGAGAGGAGGGATCATGTAAAAAAAATCCTCATGTGAGAAAAAAGAATGAATCATATTCATCAGATCTAAAAAAATCAATGGTTGATATTGAATCAAGCAACAACTAAAATGCAATCAAGCAACAAAACAATCAAGCAACAACTAAAGCACAATCAAGCAACATTGCAATCAAGCAACAACCTGAATACAATCAAGCAATGTCGTGAATGCAATCAAGCATCTTTCTCACTTTCTCACGTTAAGAGTTTTCTCACTGGATCCGCTCCTTTTATATATATATATATATATATATAGGGGTGCGTTCATGGCTGAACCCCTTTAAGTGTTTGAACTAAGACCAAATCTTAACCGTAGATCTTGGTAATTAACGTTCTAGATTTAACATGGTAGTATATCACTGTTTTGTATTCTCATTATCATTGAAAGGGCATACTTGTCCAATAACTGCATTTTACAGCGCGTGGGGATTTATGAGGCAGATTTTTCGGCGAATTTTAAGTTGCATTTAATAGACACGTCGTTCTAATTGAATGATTAATGAAAAAACCTACCTAATAACATTTAATTCCAAAAAATCACTTTTAACCGCCCACAGCAAAAATCGAAGAGGTAAAAAATTAGGGCGACGCTCCATTTTCTTCATCGCCGTCTTCTACTGTTTCGCCATTGATTCAGATTCCCCGAAAAAAAAAATCAAATCGACCGGGGGTAAGTTATTCCTCATCTTTAATCTTGAACCGCTTATAAAGAAATTCAGTGAAACAAAATTTGATTTTTTTTTTTAATTTTTTGGAAGGTACCAAGGTAAAAACGAAGTAAATGGCACCGAAGAAAAAGATTGTGGACCATGCTTCAACCTCAGGTTCGTTTTTTACTTCTTTTCTGATATTCCAAATTTTTTCAATGTACAGTGAAAAAGGAAAATGCAGTGAGTATGAATCTATATTAATGGTGATCGAAAATATAGTAACAGTGTTCGAAAATGTACTAGGGTTTTAATATCAGTGGGTTTGACTCATTAAGTTTATTTAGTGCCAAATTTTATAATTTTTCATTAAATCTACTTTAAAAATAGTACGATGAATAATTTTTATTTTAAAAAATGTTGTAGGTTCTTATAGATTTATTAATACGTCAGTTCATTGATTAAGTTTTGATAAATTATTATATAGGTTTGTAATTGATCATTGTTAACTTCTCTGATGAGTTATCTTATAAAATAAATTGTAACATTAATAGTATAAAGGATCATTCTTTATGTTATTTTATATCAGTGTAAGAGTATTTAATTGTTCATCTTCAAGAAGTAAGATGATATGTGTTATTTAAAAATTTGTTTAAAAGTTTGTAATTATATAACATAATTCGTTGTAATTGAAATGACTTTTAAAGATCATTGTACATGTTATTGATTGAACATCGTTATAATCAAAGGTTTTTTTTTAAGCAATAAAAAGAATGAGAATCTTTACATACATATATGCGTTTTTTATCATTGTTTAAGATTACATATAGCATTTTCTATGTATTTTAATGATCATCAATATGTGTTCTCGTTTTATTTTAATTTATTTGCATTTTG
>JAPKLW010000185.1:593232-628633 GCA_026898455.1 Plectranthus barbatus
AAAACAGAACACACAACGACACAACAAAAAACGAAACATGGGAATAAAAAAAGCAGCACATGCAATATATTGAAAACAAAAAAAAAACCTGGAGATTCGACGGCGGCAGATTGGATATCCATTAAATTGAAGAAGCTCGATCGAAAAATAAAATCGTGACAGGAAAGGAAAAATAGAATACACGAATAAAATGAAGAAGGCGATAAAAATTAATGAACAAGAAAAAGATACGTAAAAGGAAAAAATAACAAGTATTAAAAAGATACAATATCTTTCATTAATTGCATAAAATTAGGAAACTACCAAATTAACAAAAGATACTATATAATATAGTATTTAGTTATACCAATAACACCCTTTAGCTAATTAAATAATATATATAAAATGCCACATGTCAAAATCTGATCCATTAGATTACCAAAAATAGACGGTTAGATATAAGTTCACTGTTCACACATAAATATGTGGTTCGGATTTGAACACTCCTCTATATATATATATATATATATATATTTGGTTTAAATAAATGCTGAATCCAATGCGAAAATTTGATTCACATTTGATATGCACTAAATATTTTTCGATGGTAGGATAAAGTAGATTCGTAAAAGATTTATCTTGGTGTTTAGGCTATTAATTCTATTTTTAATTGAATGGATAGTATGGAAATGGAACACCTGTATTTGAGTGACACCTGTAGCTCGGACAATAAGTACCATAAATAAAAAGTAAAATCTGTGGCTAACTCTATTTTTCAGGCTACTTGGCTTTATCTTACTTCAGTTGAGATTCTCTTTCCTACTTTTTCATGTTTCGTTTTCTTTTATACTATTAAAATTATTAACTTTTATTTATCTTTTTTAAAATCTTAATTTATTATATTTTAAATTAATTTATGATTAACTGTAAAGTTTATCCCATCCAATTAAGTATATAAATTTTTAATAAATTTTTTTAAATAAAATTTAATTATTAAAATTAATTAATTCATAACTATAATTTGTGTTCTTATAAAATTTTAATTTTTTTCCTTAAAAATCAATTCGAGTATATTGTGTAATATTTTATTTTTATTTTCATAAGAGCATTAATTAAAATTTATAATGGTGACAAGAAAACATCAAGTAGAACACCGTACTGGAATTGGTAAGAATTGGTAATTTGATCATATCTTCATCACCACCAATAAATCTTCAACCGCTCACAAATCGGAAAAAAAAAAAGAAAAAAAAGAAAAACAGTTAAACCAACATGGCAGAACAAAAATCAACGATCACTGGTGAAGAAGAACAGGCGAAACTAGAGATGTGTAACTACGTCTTAGGCTTCACCCCAACTGCAGTACTCAAATGCGCCGTCGAGCTCCAGCTCGCCGACGCGATCGAGGCCCACGGCGGAACAATGACGCACGACGAACTCTCCGCCGCCGTGGGCTGCTCACCGCCAGTGCTGCGCCGCATAATGCGGTACTTGGTCCACCGCCGTGTCTTCGAGCAGAAGACAACGATGACTGCCGAGAAATCCCCAATAATCTCCTATTCGCAGACGCCGGTGTGGCGGAAGCTGATGACCGGAAAAGGTGACTGCAGCATGGCCCCATTGCTGTTAATGATGAGCTCGCCGATCACGCTGGCGTCGTGGCACAGGATGAGCTCGCGAGCTCGAGTGGAAGACGGCTCGCCGTTCAAGGACGAGCACGGCCAGGATACGTGGGGCTATGCTCGCTCCGATCCTGCATTTAACAAGCTGTTCGAAGATGGGATGAGCTGCGCTGCTAGGGAAACCATGAAGGCCGTCGTGGATCAGTATCCGGAGGCGTTCAACGGAATCTCTTCTCTGGTCGATGTCGGCGGCGGCAACGGCACCGCCCTCGGGGTTCTGGTGAAGGCTTGTCCGTGGATTCGTGGGGTGAACTTTGATCTTCCTCATGTGATTGATGCTGCACCGGATTGTGAGGGAGTTGAGCACGTCGCCGGCGACATGTTTCACGCTGTTCCGAAGGCTGATGCTGCTATTCTCATGGTATGAAAATATATAATTCAACACTTGTTAATAAAATAAAATAATTTTATCAATTAAAAACTTAAAAGATAATCTAAAAATTAATTCATAATTCAAAAAAATAAATGTTTAATTCAGGATCTTTCAAATTTTAAAATTGTATTTCAGGATATAATATCAAAGTATTAGATTGAAAATTTTATTAATTTTTTAGTTTTGGATTTTTTTTAAGTACTAGATTGAAAATATATTTTTTGAAGTAATTAAATTATATTTTCGATTCTAAATATTTTAATTGTCCATTAAAAATTCAAAATATAAATTTTAAATTTAAGATCTCAAACCTTCTCAAATTGTTAGTTGGGACTAAAATATAAGATTGAAATTCTAAATTCTAAATTAATATTTTTGAAAATTCTGGTATGATAGATAAAACTCCTGAAAAGAAATAAAACCCGAATCCACATATTGAAATTGCAGTCAGTGTTGCACGATTGGAACGACGAGGATTGCGTGCGCATATTAAGGAAATGTATGGAAGCGATTCCGGCGGATAGAGGGAAGGTGATAATCGTGGATATAGTGATCCGTGAGGGCGACGACAGCAACGAAGACGTGTATAGCGGGATTCGAATAAGTCTGGACATGGCGATGCTGGTTCAAACATCAGGGAAGGAGAGGAGTTGGGAGGAATGGGACGATGTACTCACCGCTGCTGGTTTCTCTACTTTTACTGTCAAACATATCCACGCTGTTCCATCTATTATTGAAGCTTATCCATGACTTTAAATTCAAATTATTAATAAAGAAAAGGGGTTTCTCCCCAATAATATAATATATAATGCACATTTTGTAATGATAAATCTCGAAATAAATCTTCTTTTCTCATTTATATTCTAAAAAGAGAAAGAAAATGACGAATGCAAGTAGAGGCTCGGGTGGGCTACAACTTTCCTAATCAAAACTTTCATCAATTTTAATATTAGGATGATACGATATTTTTATAAGATAAATTATTTTCATCGGAGAGCTATTAAAAAAAGGGCTTCAGATCACCTGTCCCATATTATGTCCCATCTCCTGTACCACCTTTAAATTACCTTTGGATTGTTGTCATGTGTAATAATTAATTAACCAAATAAAAATATGAGGAAATAATTCAAAATGTCAAAAATTAAAGTTAAATGCAAAAAATAGCAACTCTTATAAAAAAATGCACAAAATAGCAACAATTGAGTAAAAAGTCTTATTTATCCTTTATAATCACTTGATTATTTGGAAGTATTAAACGCACCATATCAAATTCCTTGATTTTGGTTAGTTATTTGAATTGGCGGAATAAATATTTAATTAGTCCTAATCCATTTTCTTTAAATAGATGTAAATTTAATTGACTCTTAAATAATTGAATTCACGTCCCCATTTTTTATTTTAATTAACGACACCCTTAATTAAAACAAATTGAAAAATACGCCAAATTAATTAAAAAAAACTGAAACAAATATGTGGTGTCTCAAAATCACACCCAATTCATGCTAATTTTATTATTAAAATAATTTTATTTTGATAATTATTAAAGCATTGACTCAAATTTAACAATATTTTATTAAATACAGTCCACACCCTAAAATGAACTAAATAATTAATATTAAATAATTCAATCTCATATATCCAGTTGGACTATTTTAACTATAGTATATTCAATTAAATATACAGTTTTAATCATTAATATTAAACATTGCTTCCATAAATCCAATTGAATTGAAATTCAATTTATTAAATAATCAATATTAAACATTGACTCATATATGAGAATATTTTATTAAATATAATTTACACCCTAAATTCGTGCAATTTAATATTAAATATTAATAATCGAAATTCACTCTCATAATAAATAAAATTTAAAAAAATTTCGTGTAAATGTTAATATTTTAAAATATAAATTTGATTTCAATCTCGACATATACAATTGTAAAATAAAATTTTAGAATCTTTTATATTAATATTTTAATAAAAAATTTGAATTCAAACCGATAACATTGTAGAATCTATTATTTTTTTTCAAAAAATATGGAAATATTCACTACATTTCAAAATTTTGGTTTGAAAATCAAATAATAAGGGCTTTAAATAATTTTTGCTATATTGTGCATTTTTTCATAAGAGTTGATATATTTTGCATGTCAAATAGCAAAAATTGCTATTTCAAATTTTTCCTCTAAAAATATTTACTAACGTTGATTTAACGGCACCTTCTTCATCTCACTACCGTTAATTATAAATGAATACTTCTTTTCTGCCCTTATTCACACTTATCTTTCCCAACAAAAAATGACGTTTCTTCATCTCACAAAAAATAGCGTTTCTTCGTTTCTTCATCTCACTAACCTCTACTGCTGCGCATTGGACCTCATTCTCTGTAGCCCTCGCCGTCGTTTCTGGACCTTCCGTCTCGATCTTCATCTCTCAGAGAAAATCCCGCCGGAAAAAGCAGCAGGGAGACTTAAAGTCTTCCGACGACAATGGCTATCCAGGGAATGAGGGAGGAAGCTTCACGCCTTCAAGCGGTGAGAAATTTTTGAGGCTCGTGTTTATGGCAGAAAGACCTTCAGATTGTTAATCTTTTATTGTTTATGAAACATTTCTAGGTTGTTAATAGGATCAGTCAACAGATTGTTGAGGAGTTTTATTTTGATTAAACGTTTGATGCAACTTCAAGAGGTGTTCTAGGATTATGCAGTGACGCATCTGCTGGGCTTTTCTATGCATATATCAAAATTCCATCTTTCAGGTGCTGATGTTTGTTTGACAGTGCTTGCCAAGCATAAAAGATAATTCATTTTTTATTTTCCAATCTGAGTTAACTGTTAATATAGGTATCCATGAACGATGAAGCTCGAGACATGTGGAAAGTGCATTTAGACTTAAAGCAATATGGTGTAGCTTTGGCAAATTGTCGTGATGCTCTACAAAGAGATCAAGTTTATCTGGTGCAGGTCTGATGTTTATTGTAAATAATTTGAGTTTTGAATTTTGTTTGTAACTGCATTGACAATAAATGTTAAACGGTAATGCTATATTAGCTTAGTTGATGCTTATAATCCCTATAAAGATATTACGCATTGGTATTTTTGTATGTTGTCCTATTTCTGAACTTCCACCATATCAATCGGTTGATCCAGAGCTTGCTATGGCTGAAGATGATGAAGACATGAGGAAGAAACTTTGGCTTATGGTTGCCAAGCATGTCATTGTACAAGAGAAAGGAACGAAAAGGGAGAACATTCGAAAGGCTATAGCATTTCTCAAGGAAACTGATGGACTTCTTAAAATAGAAGATATCTTACCTTTTTTTTATATAGATTTTACATTGGTAGATGATTTCCACGCATGTTAACTCGCTCTAGTGACTTATATTTTCAGATGAGCCAATAATGGTCCCTTTCCAGAATTGCTTTCTCTGTATGGTTTAATTCTCTTATTCCTTCCCTGACCTTTTCCATGGTAAGTGTAGAAAGCTATCTGCTCATCTCTGGAGGATTACAATGAGCAAATTGAAAAACTCAAACAGGAGTGGAATGATGCTACACATGGAGCAGACAACATAAGAAATGATATCAGTGCCCTCGCACAGAGATATACTGTCATTGGGAAGGATGAAGGATGTAGGGTAATGGCTTCATATTCTTTGTAAATCTAAATTCTGAAATAATTTAAATCAAATGGCTTTGTACTGGGCGTGTGCTTGAGGTTTTCTTGGTTATGCTTTTGTTTTAATCTCATTTGGAAAAGTAATGCTGATTTTGACAATTGATTGGCCGTAATTTTTCACTTAGCTTGGTAAGTCTGAAATGATGCTTCCCTACCTATGTTAAGATGCTCATCCTTAATTGGTGTTAACAGGTTTGTCGGAGATAAATATTAACTGTAGCTGATGATTACCGGATGGCTAGGTCTTATTCTTCAGTTGGATCAATGGCTCCTTTCTATGTCTTTCCGTGTGGGCATTCCTTTCATGCAAACTGCTTGATTGCACACGTGACTAAATGCTCGAGTGAAGCTCAAGTAAGTACACAGGGACACCAACTGTCCTTTGGCATGCCTTCTCATTTGTCTGAACTCTACTTCAAACTTTAGCTCGAGTTTGGAAAAATAAAAGATATGTTTCAGATTTGGTCAATTGGAAGGTTTGTTCTGAAACAATGTGCCCCCTTAAAAATTTGAAGCTGATAATTTAATTCTGGATGATCCCCATCAATCATTGTGTTGCACATGCATCATCTACCTATCTTTTGGAAGAGCTCACCCTTCAACTAATGAATGCCTTGAAGTTGCTTGTGGAGGTTTGAGCTCACGAACACCTTGTTTCCTGAATAAAATTGGAACGATACAATTTACTTAATGAAGTCAAGCTCATTCAAACTAGAAAGCCCTTGTAAATGAAGTTCTATTATGCTCTTCTTGTATTTAAGGTCATAATGGACCATTTAATTCCTCATCTGGATTGCCACTTCCCTGATAAAAATTGGCTTTCTTGATTTATTTTTTATCCATTCATCCTCCCATCTTCATCTTCTATAGTTGAAAGTTTCCAGTTCCCTATAAGTTGTTATAATTCATTTTTGTTGTTTGAATGATTAGGCCGAATATATATTGGATTTGCAAAAGCAGCTGACTTTACTGGGCAACGAGCCTAGCTAGGAAGGAGATGAATGGAGGCTTAACAGAAGAAGAGCCAATAGCAAGCATGACGGTTGGAGATAAGTCTGTCTGAGTTGCACCTTTACCAAATTTCAGACATTATTCATAGCCTAGAATAGCTAATTAGATATAATGACATGTTGCATTCACTGAGTTTACCATCTGGATTTTTGTCTTAGTTCTTGTGATGAAAGCTCATAGTCTTGAATAACTTCCTTGTAATATTCCAGATCCGGTCACAGCTGGACGATGCCATAGCTAGTGAATGCCCATTTTGTGGGGATTTGATGATTCGTGAGATATCTTTGCCTTTCTTAGAGGAAACAGAGGAAAGCGAATCATGGGACATAGTGCCACAAAACCTTGGAACACAGAAGAGCATCTCCTTGATCGCCTGATTTTATTGCGAGGGGTGTGTTCTTGCAAAAGACATTTTTGTATTGTACATAACTATTTATTCCCTCTCTCTTTCTTATTCATTAATCATTATGTATCAAGTTTAATGATGCCTTGTTTGAGTGGATCTCTGGTTTTTAGTGTGCCATTTATTTCCCGAGTTAAATTCACAATTAACTCCCAATCTGTTGGAGAGAATTTGTTTACTACTACATAATATATAAAATGGCCATGAAGACTGAGATCAATCAAATTGATTCTATGTTTTTGGGCAGATTACTTTCTGTTTGCATATAGATAATGTTTTGCATTATATATAAAATACTGTAGAATGATTTATCATGTTTCATCAATCCAATTACAAAAGCATTGAAATGGCCAAGAATGGTGGGAGGCACAATGAAAAAGGAAAACCATGCCAAGAGAAGCCTGCTACACCTATAATCAGCTATCTAACAAAGAGTAACCACAAAAACTACCAAATCTGAACACAAAACTGCATAACACTCAAACTGCACCCTCCAGAAAAGTTGCAAACACATCCCAACAGCAGCAAAAAACTACATTAAAACAGCTACTAGAACAGCAGCTTGCAGCCCTCCAAATCACCAACCGCAGCCCCATACGTCTGCAAAATCCAAACAGCAGGCTGCAGCACCATCCCCTACGCAGCAGCAGCCTGCTCGGCCCTGCACACAACCATCCAGCAGCTGAAGAAGCAGCAGCACGAAAAGCAGCCTACGAGCTGCTGAAACATCCCCCGCAGCATCCAGCTGCAACACAAACACACCTTCCAAGCAACTGCTGCGTCCAAGGATCAGCCAACCAACACCCCGCTAACAGAATGTATAGCAAACTATTTGAATTTTGATCAGGCCCTATCAATTTGGAAAGGCATAAAGTCAGAAGGCTAGGTTTGAGTGAAAATTCTCTGAATATTTGCAATCAAGAATTTCCAAGTCCAATCTAGAAATGCATGATGCAGCAGTAGCCAATGTGCAAACCAAAATTCTAATGGAGAAACAACACATGTTCAAAATAATAAGAATGACGGAAAGACCTTCAGATACATAAAATCACGGCTTAACAAATGCCTTCCATCATTTGCAAACTTCATATCGGTTATTGATGAAATTGAAAAAATTGGCAGAAAAGCTATTGGCTCATGATGGAAACTCAGAAAGGTGAGTGCAGACGGTTAGATTCTTTACCTGGGCGAACTCTAGATTTCACAGAGTAACTTAATGAAGAAGAAGAAGAACGTTGGGATGTGAATGAAATCGATTTTTCTGGAAAAATTTGATCGAGATTTTTATTTGCTGCACAAAAAGATATGAATAAAATTTCTTCCCATGATTTTTGATAATTCTGTTTTTTAAGGTGAAAGAGATTTTAATATTTATTCATATTTTCCTTCTCAGATTTCAGGGAAAACAGTTACACAAACGTTACCAACGTTTATGTATATTTTGAATCTGTTAATTAATTATGCCACATGTCAATAATCTAACGGTGGTACAGGAGATGGGGCACAAATTGGAACAGGTGATCTGAAGCCTTGAAGGAGAGGGTGTGAAGGATTTGAGGACCAAGAGGGGCCAATTTTTTTTTCTATTTTAATTGAAATTTTTTAAATTTTTATATAGTTTTTATTTGTGATGTGTGGTGAAAGGGATGTTTTGCGATGGAATTTGACTGCTACTGGTGAGTTTTCTCTTGCTTCTGCTTGGGAAAAGGTTAGGCAGCGTGCTCCTCCTAATCCTCTGTTTGGTTTGTTTTGGCACTCTTGTCTCACCCCTACCATTTCTGTATTTCTTTGGCGTCTCTTGCTTAATCGTATTCCTGTTGATGCCAAAATTCAGTCTAGAGGCATATCTCTTGCTTCTTCTTGTAGTTGTTGTGTCTGTCCTCAGATCGAATCAATTGAGCATGTTTTTCTACGGAGTGAAGCAGCGTTATCGGTTTGGGCATATTTTGTGTTGTGGTTTCCTTCTACACATGCACACACTATTACATTCCTGAACATTGCACACACTCTCACTGCTTGGCGCGGTCTTTTCCCTAGGGCTGCCCCAATGCATATTAGTTTTCTTGTTCCATGCTTGATCTGTTGGTTTATTTGGACTGAAAGGAATAGCCACAAACATCGTGGTGTTCCTTTTCTTGCTTCTCATGTGATTTGGCAGGTTACTCATCATCTTCAGCTACTTGTGGCGGCAAAGAAATTACTTCCAGTTCATTGGTCAGGATGTCATCCCCAGGTTGATTTTATGCCAGTTACTGGAGTTTGTGGTCGGGCATTAAGGTCCAAGATGATTCGTTGGCTACCAAGTGAAGCTCCTTGGGTGAAGCTCAACACTGATGGATCTTTTGATAATGATCTTCAGATGGCGGCAGGTGGGGGGCTGGTTAGGGATCACACCTCCAGTCTCCTGGTTGCCTTCTGTGTCCCTCTTTCTGCTGGATCTAGTTTCGATGCTGAACTCCAGGCGCTTGCTCATGGTCTTCAGCTTGCAGTTCAGTTTTCGTCTCATATATGGATTGAGATGGATGCTGCTGCTGTTATTTCTTTAATTTCTTCGCAGAGACATGGTCCGGCCCAGACTCGACATACTGTTGCTCGGATTAGATTGCTTCTTCGAGGTATCACCGTTAGATTCTCGCACATCCACCGTGAGGGGAATCGAGCAGCTAATTTCCTTGCTAGGAGAGGTTCTCAGGTTTCAGAATTTACTAGATATGATGTGGCCACAGCCCCTCGGTGTTTGGCTTCCCTCATTCGCATGGATCAGTTGGGTTATCCCAACTTCAGATTTCGTTATGCTTAGTTGGTTTCATTTGAGATGGTTATTGTTATTGCTTGTTTCGTCCTCAGTTGATAGACTTATATTTCTTCTTCGGGATAGCCATTATTGGCTATTTCCAAATTGTATTTTGTTTTTTATATTTTCTCTAGGTTTCTCACATGTGATGTGGGTAACCTTAGGGAGTCTTTGGTGTTGTTGATGGATATTTTGTACAGGTTTGGTTTTAGTCGGACTTTGCCTATTTTTGGTTGGGTTCTACTAGGATCATGCCAGATTTTTTACTTATGGTATACACTGGTTGGGGATCTGGCCTAATCCCCCGCCCTACGGGGTGTTTTTGTTGAAAAAAAAAAAAAAAACAAGAGGGGGGTTGGTGCTTGATAACTTTGGGATGTGGACTGCCGGACCTTGTTTCGGGCTCGGCGGTTTCTATGTTTGACCTGTTTGAGCCTGAACCTAGTTAATTAATAAGACTATATTTATCAGTAACCGGGCAACCACTCAACCATTTTAATATTTTATTAATTTCTCTCTCATCCACATCATCCAACCCAACCACAATATTTTTTGCAAAGTTTATCAGGAACCAGACAACTACACCATTTTATATAATTCTTTTTATTTGATTTGATTTTTAAATAAAAGATAATTTGTAATTAAATTAGAAAAATAAATAACTTATAAAATAAAAAAAATATTAGAATTATCAAAGAAAAATATTATGCAAAAGATGATATTTGATAATATAACTAAGTGCATATTTACACACACACACACACACACACATATATATATATATATATATATATATATATTCAAAAATAAAAATAAATATATCAAGATTAATCTCTATTTGTAGATAATAAAAAAATATGAATTTTAATATATTACTTTTATTTTTATTTTATTATTTAAAAGATATATTAATTTGAATATTATTCTAGTGCAAAATTAATTAACTAATAAAATAAAGACAAATGTCTACAAATTATTAGTCTATCATTAAAGAATTAATAAAAATAATAGTGGGACCGCAGACCTTTGGAGGTTGAAATGGTCTATGGTGGACCTTTGGCCTAAGAGAGAGAAGATTCTGGTCTAGGAGAGAGAAAACTTATTTATTTTTTAATTTGAAAATTTTGCTGATGTGGCAGAGACCACAATTTTTATGGTCATTGTTATTTATGGTCTAAGGATTAAGTTTAGTGTATGAATTTTTATAGATTTTATTACTATTGTGATCTTATGTTTTTACTTAATTACAAAAAAAACATATTTTTTTTTGGATATATAACAATTATTTATGGATTTGTGCTGCCTCTATGAAAAATATTCATTGGATAAAAACATTATGAATAATAACTCATCTTCTAAATAAACTTGTAATTGAGTTAAATAACTAACTTTTCGTTATATATGTCGATGGTTGATTTTTTTGAATTATTTGGGTTATATTAATAAAGATAAAATATTAAAAATGGAATGAAATTAACTTTTGATGAAAGCAATATTGAAACGAAAGTAAATACTTCCTAATTGCTTTGTATTGCTAAAAAATCTCAGTATCTCTAAATGTTTATAAATGCCGATTATTTATAGACATATAACGAATCGACATAACTAGGGATGGGGAAAAATACCGAAATATCGAAATACCGGACATATCGTATCGAAAAAATACCGAAATTATCGAAATTTTGGTATACCGTCATTTTCGGTAAGGTATCATACCGTACCGAAGATTTTCGGTATGGTAACGGTATGACAATCCTGATATTGAAGGTATACCGGTACATACCGTACCGAAAATATAATAATATTTTTTATTTTTATTATTATTTGAAAATAATAAATTAAAAATAAAATCATATAAATTAAGAATGAAATCATATCTTCTCTTTTCACCTAACAATATTATTAATATAAACATATTTCTTAATTAAATATCAACAGAAAAAATTATAAAAATCAAAATATATGAAAAAGATTTTGTATGTTAACGGTATATTGAAATAATGATAAGATAAATGGTATATAGATTATGTCATGCCAAAATCATATTGAAATCATTTCAAGAATTTGATTTGTTGAAGTAATAGTATATAAATTATCTCATACCGAAACTATACCGACTTATACCGAAAATTCGGTATACCGAACTAAGGTATACCGAAAACTTCGATACGGTAACGGTATGAGTTTTCCTCATACCGTAAATTTTGGTAAGGTATAAGGTACGGAGAAAAATATCCGGTATACCGTACCGAACCATCCCTAGACATAACTCCTTAACAAACAATTACATCGCATGAGCTAAAAGTCTAATAAAGATCAATTTTAATCTTCAAGCTCCACAATCAAATCACTTGAGATATCGTTGGTTGACATTAAGAGAGGCATCTTTCTTACGATCCTTCACCGATCAACACGACCTTTCACAAAGCTCCTCGAATACGAGACATAGTAACCCCTCAAAAAAGGTATTTTGAGATGACTTTTCTTTTGAGACAACGTTCCTCGAAAATAGATAAGATGACTTGCTCAAGATCCTTCATCCTTGGTCGGTCCTCGTGGATAGAGCTTACCTTTCAGTGGGCTTTTTTTTTTCATGAAAATGTGCTAACTGTTCATGAGGCACAACTAGTGATGTTAATTCAGATTGGGATCGATGGATTGACCCGAATAATCTGAGCTAAACACCGAATTAGGATTGGTAAATTTTTAATCGATAAGAAATTGAGCTAAATGGTTCGGGCTAAACGGGTTGGGGTTAAATGGACTGGACCCGCCAGGCTGCAAGTTTACCTGACGGGCCAATCCATTTTTAAAAATAGTTCAAAATATTTTATTATAAATTATTAATTTTTAGAAAAATAAATATGAACTATTTATACTATAGATTTATTTTATTATTAGATGACAGTGTTTAAACTAATCTTATGCACATAAATGATATACCTATAATTTTACTATTTAGAATATTATTTTGAATAAATAATTTAAAAGAATATTTAATCAATGATTGATTTTCAAAATATTAAATATTATTTTAACTAAATCGTATTTTAAGAGTTATTTAGATTCACAAATTCATAAACTTATTTAGTAAAGTTTTATTATCGTGTTAAATACAATACTTACTATAATTAACTTTGTCATAATAAATTATTTAACATAATTGTAAGACCTCATCAGATTTTTTATGATATATAATACCATCATTATATATTTTATATATTACAATATGATATATCATGCAATATTATTTTTTAATTAATATATTTATTTATTTTATTTATACGATATTATTGGAGTTGTATAATTATATAATTTATATAATGTCTCAGTATATAATGCAACATTTTATGTTAATATGCAATTACAAAAATAATTATATTATTATATTTATATACTTATTTAATTACTTTTATTAATAAATACTTAAACTTAAAAAAATTAAAAATCGTAATTTTATCAGCTCGACGGGTCAATTCGAAAATCGAAGGGTTAGAGTTAGGATTGAGGATTAATTTCAACCCAGAAAAAGTTGCGGACCGATTAACTCGCAATCCGATGTTGGCCCCAATATTAAGTTTACAATTAATTTCTCTAAGAATTGAGAAAGAAACGCCGGCAGAGCATAAAAGAAACAAAAGACGTATAAAGGAAAATGGGGAGGAACTATATTTGTTCTTATGAACTGAAATACAAGAAGGGCTGTTATATGAAACTAAAATTTTCCACGGCTATTTATAGGAACAAAAACATGGAGCTACTCATAGAAGCATTAAATGCTTCAATTCTTTAATGTGAGGATTTGTGTTGATAAAGTGTACACATCTCACCCATGTTTATGCATCCTCAACCTTGTGTGCTTTAATGGTTGAAATCCCACCTACAAAGCTACCAATTAGCATCCACCACCGCTAGGAGTACTAATCAACATTCTCCCCCGTAGTCCTGGCGTGGTCTGAAGTCGCGGACTCCGAGTAGGTGTCGCATAGTTGCTAGTTTTGTTGCTGACATTGCCTTTGTCAAAACATCAGCTCTTTGTTCATCTGTTGGTACGAATTCCACTTCGATCCGACCTCCTTCGACACATTCTCTAATGAAATGAAATTTTGTGTCGATGTGTTTGCTTCGACCATGAAAAATTGGATTTTTCATGAGTGCGATTGCGGACTTATTATCAACGAACAACTTCACACTCTTTGATTTCGAGCCGACCAATTCGGATAGCAAACACTTCAACCAAAGAGCTTGACATGCTGCAGCAGCTGCTGCCATAAATTTCGTTTCACATGAGGAAAGAGCTACTGTCTTCTGCTTTTGCGAGCTCCACGAAACCAACGAACCGTTAACATAGAAAGCCATGCCACCAGTGCTCTTTCTATCATCCAAGTCACCTGCTAAATCACTGTCCGAATAGCCAGTGATAAGCACTTCGTCTCCACCTTTTTGATATACCAGTCCGAAATCCATCGTACCTCTTAGATACCGAAGCACCTGCTTCACAACCTTCTGATGCATGTTAGTGGGCCTCTCCATAAACCTGCTTGCGACTCCAATAGCATAAGAGAGATCTGGCCTTGTGTGAAGCAAAGAGTGAAGACAACCAATAACTCTTCGATACTCAGTGACATCTATTGGTTGTCCTTCGGGATCTTTGTCAAGTTTAACTCTTGGCTCCATTGGTATCTTAGTTGGATTGCAATCAAGCATTTCGAACTGGGTCAATACCTTCTTCGCATAAGCAGTCTGCTTCAGCGAGATTCCACCAACGAACTGGTCCACTTCGATGCCGAGGTAAAATGAGAGAGGTCCGAGATCGCTCATCTCGAACTCCCCCATCATTTGTTTCTTGAATATCTCAACTTCCCTTGGATCTTCTCCTATTACGATTAAGTCATCCACATAAACACCTACAATAATTTTGGTGTTAGTGTTACCTCTTGTGTACACAGCTTGTTCTTGTGAACACCTCCTGAAGTCGAGTTGCTTCAAACTTTTGTCGAGCTTTAAATTCCACGCTCGAGGTGCTTGTCGAAGTCCATAGAGAGCTTTGTTCAACCTGAGCATCAAGTGCTCACTTCCCTTTACAACGAAGCCCTCCGGCTGAGCCACATAAACTTCCTCCTCGAGCTCTCCATTTAGAAAGGCTGACTTCACATCGAGATGATGTACTTGCCACCCACGATTTGCTGCGATGGCATGGATGACACAAACTGTGTCAAGTCGTGCTACTGGGGCAAATACCTCCTCGAAGTCGATCCCTTGTTGTTGCACATATCCTTTTGTAACCAACCGAGCTTTGTGTTGGGTCACCTCGCCATTTGAATTCTTCTTCAGCTTGAGTACCCATTTGAGTCCAATTGCCTTGTGACCAACAGGCAATGTGACGAGAGACCAAGTCTGGTTCTTCTCAATGGCTTCAATCTCCTTAGCCACACGCTGGATTACCTGTAGCTTTACTATAGCAAGACGGCTCCTCCGTCTCTACAAGCATCACCTCTTCGTCAAACTCCAGCACTCTTCGAGGTGCTTCTTCCAAGATGTCGCTCATATTTCTGTAACGGACTGGTCCTCTGTTGCTAAAAATAAGTCCACCTGACCATGGAGTGGGCAATCTCCCATCAACATACTCAGAGATTGGTTCGACCTGGGGAGTGGTCGGATCAATAGATTCACTTGTGCCCGTTGAGAAGCCTACCACTGGTGTCAAACTAACTCCACCTTCCTCGTAGTTTGGAACCTCTTCAAATACTTCGAGGGGTTGGTCAACTCCATCTTCGGACCAATTCCATTTCACGCCTTCTTCAAAAATAACATCGCGACTAACATGTATTCTCCCGCGATTTGGATCAAGTAAACGATGCGCCTTACTTCCTTCTTCGACGCCCAAGTGTACGTAGGACATACTTCGATCGTCGAGTTTCTTCATATGTGGTGTAGTCACCTTTGCGTGCGCTGTGCACCCAAACACATGAAGGTGTGCTAGATGGGGCTCTCTTTCTGTCTACATTTCGAATGGCGTGATTGGACCACACAAATCTATGTGCAGTAGTTCGAGCGGCTTCTTTGCGCGGAACTTCGCCTCCGCTGTGAACGGATGTCTGATTTGCTTTGCCACTAAACAGGTTCTGCAAAGCTGCTTCGGATGAGAAGTCAATGGAACCCCTGTTGTTATCACCTTCTCCGCGAGAGCCTTCATGTCCCGAAAATTCACATGACCAAGGCGTGTATGCCATAGCCACGCCAAATCATCAATACTTGTCAAACAACTTACCGGAGTTGCCACCTACAACTCGATGCGGTAAAGCCGATTTTGCGACCGCTTCACTTTCATGATCAGTCGGAGAGGGTCCTTCGAGAAAACTTCAAGCTCTTCGTCATTCATCACAACTTGATGGCCCGACTAGGTCAGCTGTCCGAGACTGATCATTCTGCTCCAAAGTTGAGGAATGTATACCTCTTCGAGCAACCATTGTTCTCCATTCTTGCAAGCGAAGAGCACCGAACCCTTTCCTTGAATTCGTACGGTTGAATCATCTCCGAACCTCTCACTTTCTGTGACCGCTTCATCCAACTCGAAGAACTTTTCTTTGTTGCCGGTCATGTGATTGCCGGCACCATTGTCTAGAAACCAAACATCAGTTGGTGTTCCGACACACTGCGACTCCTCCGAAATTGCCATAAGTAATGCTGGTTTGACATTTTCAGTGTGCGCAAGATGTGCTTCCTCTCTCTTCTTCGGTGCACGACATTGTGATGAATAGTGCCCAAACTTATTGCAATTATAGCAACGAATGTGACTATTGTCACGACCGCCTCCGCCAGAGCTACCTGCTCCATCTCTTCGTGGTGGTCCTCCTCGACCACCTCTTCTGCGGCCTCTGCCTTGATATCTTCCTCCTCGTCCACGATTTCCACCATCCGTGGAAAACTTCTTCCACTAGGTTGACGAGTCTCCTCCATCCTTCTTGAACCGTGCCTCCCACTCCGCCTGAGTGAGGAGCACATGTCCTTCGTTGCCTCCAGTGCTCGTGATTTTCTTGCGTGTGCGCTCTTCAAAAACTTTAAGCCTCCCGACTGCTTCCTCGAAAGTCAGTTTGTTGAGGTCATAAAATTGCTCGATGCCGGATACCACACCGATAAATCTTTCTGGCACCGTATCGAAGAGCTTCTTTACTAGCGCATCGTCATTGAGTGATTCTCCAAGATTCGAATATCTGACCGACATGGTTGTGAGTCGACTAGCGTAGTGGTCTAGCAGCTCTTTGTCGTTCTTGTGCATCGTATCAAACTCACTCTTCAATGTTTGCAATTTTGCATTTTTCACCTGTTCTGCACCGACGAACCTCGTCTTGAGGCTGTCCCATACCTCCTTTGCTGTCGTCTTCTTGGCCACTTGCATGAGGAGGTCTTTCGGAAGCGCTTGTAAGAGGTGCGACCTCGCCTTCTTTTCGAGCCGGGCGTCAACTTCTACACCTTCAGCTGGCTCGACTGCCTCCCACACTCCTTGGTCCTCCATCATAGCCTGCACACGAATCACCCAACTGGTGTAATTCGTGTGTGTCAACTGCGGGTACAGGAACGAACTGCTTCCATGTTGCACCCGTGAGTTTTCCGCCGTGACCATGGCCATGTTATCCCACCGAATGTATTTGGGCATAAACCGTGCTCTAGTACTATCGACAAAATTTTCGGATAACAGTACTTGGCGAACTCTCAAATGATGAAAATTACTCTAACTTATTTTCTGATGTGTAGGATCCACTTTAGTGGCAAACACAGAGCATACGATAAGCAGATAATAATCACCCTAATTGGGCTCTATTGCCACTTGTTGGCCCCAATATTAAGTTTACAAATAATTTCTCTAAGAATTGAGAAAGAAACGCCGGCAGAGCATAAAAGAAACAAAAGATGTATAAAGGAAAATGGGGAGGAACTATATTTATTCTTATGAACTGAAATACAAGAAGGGCTGTTATATGAAACTAAAATTTTCCACGGCTATTTATAGGAACAAAAACATGGAGCTACTCATAGAAGCATTAAATGCTTCAATTATTTAATGTGAGGATTTGTGTTGATGAAGTGTACACATCTCACCCACATTTATGCATCCTCAACCTTGTGTGCTTTGATGGTTGAAATCCCACCTCCAAAGCTACCAATTAGCATCCACCACCGCTAGGAGTACTAATCAATATCCGATAGAGTTGACCCAAAACACAACGGGTTAACCCATTTTATATCCCTAAGTACAACACTCTTGTTTAATAAATATTTATTTTAAAAGATTTAAACTCATTGATGTCCATTACACCACAAAAACGGAAGAGGGACATAGCGATGGAAAGTTTTTTAGTCGTCAGTATCGATGATGGACCGTAGACGGATTTTGCGACAAATTTGATGATGGAAATTAAATTAATAAAATAGTGATGTAGAATTGTAGATTAACACGGACTTTTCCATTTGCCAAAGATTTATATAAATTAACGACAAATTTTCCCATCGTTTTTTTAAAAAAAAATTCAAAGACTTGTAGGGAAGTCCATCACTAAATAAACAAAAAAATATATTAATATGATAACGCATTGGATTTTCCATTGCTAAAAATGATTTTTTTTTAAAAAAAAACTTTGATATTAGCGAGATTTTTCGAAAATAAAAATTATTGAAAAAAAAGATTTTAATGGCAGAATTTCTAATAATGTCAATTTAGTTCGAAACCCGCGGATTGATCCAATTAATTCAATTAAATTTTTTATTAATATTTTTTAGTCTAAGCCCGAAAGTTGACTAGTTGGTCCAATAAATTCAAATAAATTTTTATTAATATTTTTTATTACAATTATATTACCAAAATCTTTTTGCAATATTTAAAATGATATCTTTTTTTATTATTGTTGAGGTTCGATTTCACGAGAAGATGGAGCCCTTAGAACTTTACGGAAACATCGCAAATAATAACAAGAATTAAAGGAAATAAACGAGAATTAGGTATGGAAAATAAATAAGCGAAGAACGTAACAAAGTAAATATGTTTGTTATGAACGAGAGACAGAATCTGTAGAAGATTTGACAGAGTTTCGGCTAGAATTTTCTTAGGGAGAGAACGGCCCCAAAAAATGAGTCTCCTGCCCCTATTTATAGACATGATAGAGGTAGGTAGGCAGTAGCTAACCCTACGCGTCGAGCTGCAACGGCTCGCCGCGATTAAAGGACCGATCGCGAGTTTTTCGGGGGAGGTTAGGGCTCCAACGATCGGGCGCCACCAGCGAGCTAGGGTTTCTCTTCCACGGACCGTCTCGACATCGATCCGCTCAGCTCCTCGGTGGCGAGGCGCTTTAGTCCTCGATGGCGAGGCCTTGACTTTGGTGGCTTCAGCATCTCGTTGGCTTTGGTGAGCCAGTCTTCTGGGCTGGGCTTGTTTACTTGGGTTAGTCTGTCAAATGGGCCTGGGCCCGTGGGCCTGACCCTAACAATAGCCCCTTTTGGTTTCAGGGCCTATCCAGGATAGGCGATGGAATCAAAACTATGAGTTAAGATTCGCTACAGAGTGCGAAACTTGAGGCGTCCAAGAGACTATCCTCGGGCCCGGGAGATACTTCCGGAGAGAGTAGCTCCAATAAGGAGTAGTCGGGATGCTACTCCTGGTCGATACGAAGACTCCTTGGGAATGCAAGCGTATTACCGTGCGGGGAACACCGGGATGTTGCCCCGCAGGCCAATGCGTGAGTCCGGGGGTCACGCGGGTTAGAACTATTCCGGAGAACGTTCTCTTGCATGGAGGAGCGCTCCTACGCGTGCACTCTGTTTAAACTCCGTAGAGCGTTGGCGGGGTGAGTTACAGCGGGTCATATGACACCTGGTGAGCTCCCGTGGGGAGGCCTCATGTTCCCGTTGAGGGTGCCGACCGCGCTATAGTTCTCCCGCTAGGGGGTGTTATCGTTCAGGGCCCCTGCTGAGTGGGTCGATACCGATGGGCTAATCACCTCGGCGCCGAGGTGTGCCTCACTGTCGAACTTTTCACTTTTTAACTTTGCCGCCTCTGGGGTGGCATAACTGTAATTTCGGTTAGTTGCGGGGGCGAGGTTTGGAATGTGGACGGTTTCTGCTGTTTAGTATAAATGTTTGCCCTCCTCTTCATTTCGTTAGTTTTCACATTCCTGAGTTTTAAATCGGGTGGTTTGACGTTGCTTTGGCAGTTACTGTTCCGGCGAGAGTGAGCTTTTCTGGCGAGTGCTCCGGCGAGGTTGCATTTTCTTCTTTTCTCTGCAACTCCGACGATCGCGACTGAGGTAATTTTCTTGGACCCATCCATTCTTCATTCGTTTTGCTTCCGCTTCCGGCTGCACGTGTGTTTGGTGTTGGGTTTCTCGTGTGGTTTGTTTTGGAACACATAATTGTTTCTGATTCTTCGTTCGTGTCCTTTCGTGCGTATGTTCTCTTTCGATTCGTCTCGTGATGTCTGCTTTCGTGATTCCTGTTGCTTAACTATGTGATTGGTTTCTGGATTTGCCCTTTGGGTGGTGTGGTTTGGGCAGAATCTACTCGCCTCTTCTTTTCTTTTGCTTTGGGGTCCTGAGTTGGCTTTGGCGCTATCAAGATGTGATACGATTAGGATTGTACTGTTTAGTGATCGCCTTGGATGCCTGCCTAGGATAGTTTGGGGGGATCAGTGTTCAGTGTGCATGATATCGCTGTGTTTCGGATTGCGCTCCCATTTCTTGCATTGGTTATTGTGTCCTGCGACCCCTCGTGTGCATGGTGTGATCGTCATTGCTCGGCATCGGACGCCCTATTAGAGTTGGGCTCCTGTTGTTTGGTTGGTTTGAGGTCTTTTCCTTTTCCCTGACTGGGTGCGTTTTCCTAATTTTCTTCGCTTATCTTGTGGGGGAAGGTTCTCTATTTTTGTTGCGTTGAGAGTTTTTGTTTTAAGCTTCGTTCATTACAGTTTGATTCTTGAGTGATGGTGTCGTCGGTTGAGATCTGGGAGGAGCCTACCTCTTCTTCTGGCTCGGCAGAGGCGGAGATTAGGGGTCCGGTTCATGAAGATGAAGCGGACCGTGAGGAGGGTCGGTTCGTTCACAAGCCTCCAGTGGAAGACCTCGAGCCCGACGAGATGTCCGGGGAAGAAGATTACGAGGACCTGGGCGAGGACGACGAGGCTGATAGCGAGGGTTCATTCGAACCTATCGAGGTGGACCGGTCTTTTATTAAGAAGGATCAGATCATACCGGACGATCCAGTGCGGACGGCGATATCGATGGCTACTGAGGACGATGTGAAGAGGTATTCGATGGGTGTGGCGTGCCACAAATGGTTTATACCTTACCGGGCCGAGACGAGAGGTGTGACCGTCCTCCACGACCCGACTGCGTCGCCTTTTTCCTCCCTGTGATCTGCTACGGGATTGGGGTGCCAGCCCACGCCTTCTTTCGAGCGGTTCTCCAATCGTATGGACTTGCTCCCTGATAACGCTGTAAAATACAGCAGCAAATAAATTTATAATAACCCGAAGGCTAGTCGAACCCACAGGGACAGTGCAACGAAGTCATCTCATGTACTGGACACAGTTTATCAATTCTTTGTTTGAGTGAACCAATTTTCAGAAGAGGGTTTTGTTTTTCAAAATATAAATTAACTTGGGAATAAAATTCAATAATAAAAAGAGTTTTGAAAACAATAAAGAGAAACACAGATCCTAGGGCAGATATCCTAATCATCAGCATGTAAATATCAATCAACTCAGCAATGGGGAAAACATAGATTTTTGTGGATTAAATTCCTTGGTCAGGCAATTAAATCCTAGATTATTAATTAGTGACTATCTCCTCTCGGTCTCAAGAACACCAAATTAATCAATCTCAATAATTATCTAATTAATCCTATGTAGGTTTCTTCCTTTTGAGACAGAAAACAAACACAATTAATTCTCTCTTCCTATTAAAAATTTTCATCTCTCGATCCATCAATTATTAACTATAAACCTATATCTCAATTCACCTCTCGGTCCTTCTCTTAATCTAGATTATAAAATTAAATCAGAGAATTAATCCATGCTTGAAGAGTTGATATCAATTAAACATGCATCAGAAAAGAAATCATAACCCTAGAACCTGTTTAGGATTCTAGCCGCAAAACATGACTAGAAATAAAGCAAACATATTATTAAATGACTTACAATAAAATAGGAACCTTGAATGTCTTGTAAAAAACTCCAAAGCTCAATTATTCTTAGTGTAATAATGCATAAAAGATTTTTTTTTTTCGTGCAGTTCAGTTCTTATTTATAGAGGGGGAAAAAGACCTAATTTGGGTATTGGGTAAAAATAGCAAAAACTGCCAAAACAGGCCAAAAACAGCCTTTTCGGACCTCCGTGTCGATCGACAGGGAGAATTTCGATCGACACAACCTTCAAGATCAAAATCCGGGCTGAATTTGTGACGTTTCTGAAAATTTGGCCTCTGTTTCGATCGACAGAATAAATTTCGATCGACAGGAATCCTGTCGGTCGACAGAAATCCTATCTCTCGACACAAGTTCTCTGGTCTGCGCAGTCTCACGGTTTTGGCCATAACTTCCTCTTCCGAACTCCGATTGACCCGATTCCAGTTGCGTTGGAAAGATAACTCGAAGATATTTCAAACCATGTGCTCCATTAGCTCAGATTCCATCTGTGGAAGAAGTCGTGACTGTTCCTTTGAACATCATCTGCTTTCGGTACGGATTTCCAATGAATTTGGCCTAAAACCTACAAAAATCACCCATCAAAGGCATAACACCCTCTAAAGTAGACTCATGCACAAAAATAAGTAAAAACATAACATAAAGCACTTGAAACAATGGAGAAAAATATAGATAAGTGAGTATAAATATGAGCTTATCACTCCCTTCCAACTTGCGCCGATTGCATGGTGTCACATGCTCGGGACTCTGCTCGTTTTCTTTGATGCGGGCCTTGGGTACCCGACCCTTCGTGAGTGGCACTTCATTTACCGGTTGGGTCGGTATCCTGCCGGTTACTATTACTTTACGAAGAGAGATTCGTTGGCTGAAGCGATGATAACAAGGTGTGCTCAGAATACACCGAAGTGGAAGAATCAATGGGTGTGGCTGGAAATGAGTCGTGCGGATCCTGAGTTTTTAGCGGAGGGTGGTGTGCCTATAAGTGCGGATTTCGATCCGATTGGTTTTTTGCGAGGCGCTTACTTGTTCCATTTTTGACACATGTTCGTTGTCTTGCAGGGTACAAGCAGCCCGTTCTCACGTCTGAGGAGGATTCGAGGGTGGAGATTGCTTATTCTACGAAGAACCGAACCTACACCTCGGTTTGTGGAAAAAGGAGTGTTGGTGCCGAGCACTGGTGCAAACGTAAGGGCGAAAAAGAAGCTTTGCCTGCTGATATGGCTGGATTAGGCCCACAGGATTTGTTGGCGGCTATGATGTCGCAGAAAAGACCTCGGGAGGTGAGTACTTCTGCCCCGATCGATGACCAGCCTCCGACCAAGAAGACGACAGCTGAGGCTCTTCAAGCCGGGGGATCGCACGGTGCGGGGTCGGTTCCGAAGTCTACCGCCGGTGAGGGTTCGGGAGTCTTGGCTACTCCCCATTCGCCCGCGCGCAGGACCTCACCTCCGCGCAGGTCCTCGCCTCCGAGAAGGGAGGGTCGTGATGAGCGACGTAAGAACAAAGTCTAGGACTCTAGCATGGACTCGAGGGCTCGGTCGGAGCCGACTAGGCAGTCCGGCCAAGGTGAGCTTGTGCTAAGTGGTTCGGGTCCGACCGACATTGCCTCCTCCTCTACTGCTTACGCTATTCGGGTCAAGCGCATATTGGACGGGGAGATCAAGGCCGACGACTTTGACAGTGCTTATGCCCGAGAGGCCTTTACTATGGAGATGGTTATGCACAAGGTTAGAGATTTCCTCAGGTTCACATTCCGGTTCTTGTCTGAACTTATTCTTCTATTGCAGACGACTCGGAATTTTGCGATCTATACCGAGGGCTTGATCCGATCCCTTGATTCGGCGAGTGAAGGTGCCAGTCAATTGCGTAAAGAGCTCGCCATCGAACGGAAGAAGAGGGCCGAGCTGGCCGATAAGTTCGCTTCGGTCTCTACCGATCTCAAAAACTCGAAGCTGGAGAACACCTCCCTCCGGAGCAAGTACGAAGAGATGAAGAAGGAGAGGTCGGACCTCGAGCTTCGGAGTAAGGTACTCGAGGATGAAATAAAGAAAGCCATGGATGAGTTCGAAGCGTCTTCCGCCAAGAAGGACATGGAGTTGGAGTCCTACAAGCTCAGGTTCAGGAAGGGCCAGGAGGAGAGGTTGGTCGACCAGAAGAAGCATGAGGCAGAGGTCGAGGCTCTGAAGGCAGGGACGGGGGTCGATATGGAGCGTCTCGTTGCCAACCCCTCGTTCAAGTCTACCTTCAACCTTCTGGTCCAGATGGTGATGAACTCCATCTGTGTCCTGGTTGGTCGGAGGTGTCCGGGGTACGACCTCGAGAACATTACTCGTCCCCCGACTCCCCCTCCCACTCCTGTTGACGAAAATGTGGTCGAGCCCCTGGTGATGGTCGAGGCTGATCCGGACAAGGAGGTCGAGACTGGGAAAAGCCGCAAGGAGTTGGAGACCGAGGGCTTCCTGAACGAAGATGCTGCTGGTGATGCCGATAAGGGGGCTGATGGAGATGGTGTAGAGTAGATACTTTCATGTTTTAATGTAGTTTTGAATCTTACATGTATAACCAACGCGATGCTTGCGCTTTTTTTGATGCCTCTAATGTCGTCTTTTATGCTGCGCCTTTATAATTTGTTGTGCTTGTTTTTTTTTTATATATGTGTGTTGTCTCTTTACTTCCATTATCGTTTGCGACTTGTTGCGTCGGCGCTTGCGTATTTAAACATTGAGCAACGACTCGGTCCGCCGCCGGTGCGTTCAAGGGGTCGACCTCGAGGAGCTAAGCTCGTCGACTTCGAACTTCCAGCTTTGCTGCGGGGCAAGTGGCAAGGGTCAGGTCTCGGCATCGCCCCTCCGATGCTCAAGTTAGTAGGGGTATTTTGAAGAAATAATTAATGAAAATGCGAATATAAGGGAAAGAGAGCGTATCTGTATACTAGTGATAGTATTTTTTTAGGTGTTTCACATTCCAACTGTTCTGCACATTTCTCCCCTCCAGTGTTTCGAGCTGGTAAGCCCCGTGCCCCACTACTTTAGATACCTTATAGGGGCCTTCCCAATTTGGTGCTAGTTTTCCGGCTCCGGATTCTTTTGTGTTCTGGAACACTCTTCTTAGAACTAGATCACCGTTATGGAAGCTCCTGAGCTTCAACTTCTTATTGTAGAATCATTCCACCTGCAATCGTCGCTGATGGGCCTTGACCATAGCGTCATTTCGAACCTCGTCTATGAATTCGAGGTTCTTCTGAAGCAGGTGTAGGTTTTCTATTTCGTCTGCGAATTCTATTCTTGGACTGCGGGCGATGATCTCGACAGGTGCTACGGCTTCAACCCCATACGCTAACGAGAAGGGTGTGGCTCCGGTGGCGGTTCTTTGTGTAGTTCGATAGGACCAAAGAACTGCGGGGAGCTCCTCTACCCACCTGGATCCATGTGGGCTCAGTTTCTTCTTCAGGGTCGTCATTACTATTTTGTTAGTAGACTCCGCTAGGCCGTTTGCTTCGGGATACCGGGGCGTTGAGAATACTAATTTAATCCCGTAGGTGTTGCAGAAGGTTTGCATTCTCTCGCTGGCGAACTGTCGTCCATTGTCAGTGCGTATTTCCTTCGGGATCCCAAAACAGCACAGGACGTGTTTCCATAGGAATTTGATGACCTCGAGGTCTCGGGTTCTTCCCAATGCTTCGCCTTCCACCCATTTGGTGAAGTAATCCGTTACCATCAGGATGTGGTCTTTTTGCCCGGTCCCTTTTGGGAGGGGTACCACTAGGTCCATGCCCCAGACCATGAATGGCCAGGGCGTAATTGACGCATGG
Source organism: Plectranthus barbatus (assembly GCA_026898455.1). Lineage (NCBI taxonomy): Eukaryota > Viridiplantae > Streptophyta > Magnoliopsida > Lamiales > Lamiaceae > Plectranthus > Plectranthus barbatus. The sequence goes on from JAPKLW010000185.1 coordinate 619,157, forward strand.
AGTGGCTCTGCGTGTTTGTGCGTTGATGTTTCAAGATGTTGGCAACTGTCGCACCCCTTTACGTAAGCAATGGCGTCCTTTTTTAGGACAGGCCAATAAAATCCGGCGGTGATTACCCTGTGGGACAGTGATCTGGCCCCAGCGTGATTCCCGCAATCTCCTTTGTGAATTTCTGCAAGTACGTTTTGGGTTTCTGGTGGCGCAATGCATCGGAGGAGAGGTCCTCCGAATGATCGTCGGTATAATCTGTTGTTAATCAGGACGAATCGCGCGGCCAATCTTTCTATCTTGACCAACTCATTCCTGCTGCCAGCCGGGGTTTTTCCGTTTAGGAACTGGATGAGAGAGTGCCTCCAGTCGTCTCCGTCTTGGTCAACAGGTGCGATGTTGTTCTGGGTAGAGACGGATGGCGTTAGTAGCCAAATCTCAGGGATTGGGCGAATGTTTTGGGAGGAGCTAGTGGTTGCCAAGTATGCTAGGGCGTCTTCTCTGGCTTTCGACTCTCGAGGAATATGGCGGAGGTCCCATTCTTCCATCTTTTCCTTCAAGCTCTCGATGAGAGAGTGGTATAGCTTCAGGCGGTCTTCTTTTACAGCATAGGTGCCATCTAACTGGTTGACCACTAGTTGGGAGTCGCTTTCAGCGCAGACTTTACGAGCCCCGAGTTCTAAAGCTAGTTGGATCCCCTGAATGAGTGCCTCGTACTCAGCCTCGTTATTTGTGGTCGGGAAGTCCAAGTGTATGACTCGTTCGTAACTTTCCCCTTGAGGATCTGTCAAGATTACTCCGGCTCCGTTGCCATGGATGTTGCTTGCCCCGTCGACTCTTAGAGACCATACCCCGGCATCATTGTCAGTCTCTGTCATGTGTGCCACTTCGCATTTCGCTTTAAGTTGTAGATTGGTGGAGAAATCGGCTACGAAGTCCGCTAGCACTTGCGACTTGATGGCAGTTCTTGGTTCGTATTGGATTTCGTATCCACCTACCTCTACTGCCCATTTGAGTAGCCTTCCTGATAGGTCGGGTTTCGATAATACGGCCCTTATGGGGTAGGCCGTGATAACTTTGATAAGGTGTGCCTCAAAGTACGGCCGCAGTTTCCTGGCAGCATTTATTAGAGCCAGCGCGAGTTTTTCTTGGGCGGTGTACCGGGTTTCCGCGTCTAGTAAAGATTTACTAGCGTAATGCACCGGGTGTTGCCTGCCATCCAGCTCGCGTACTAGCACGGCTCCGACCGCGTGATCTGATATGGATAAGTAAGGCAACAGAGTCTCGCCCTCAACTGGTTTAGATAGCAACGGTGGGCTTGCCAGATAAACTTTCAATTCTTCTAGCGCCTTTGCACAGTCTTCGGTCCATTCGAACCGCTTTCCTTTTCGTAAGATGTTGAAGAAAGAATGGGTTCTTTCAGAGTAGCGTGATATGAAACGACTGAGGGCTGCGAGACGTCCGGTTAGCTTCTGGACCTCTTTTGGTGACCTCGGATGCTCTATGCTCTGAATGGCCCGGATCTGCGTTGGATCTGCTTTGATTCCCCTTTGGGTTACCACTTGACCGAGAAATTTGCCGGAGGATACCCCAAACGTGCACTTTGCCGGGTTTAGCTTCATGTTGTACTTTTCCAAGGTCTGGAACGCGTCTTCTAGGTGGGTCACGTGATCCTGCGAACTTAGTGATTTAACGAGCATGTCGTCAATGTAAATTCTATAGTTTTTCCGATCTTATCGTTGAACATGGAGTTAACAAGGCGTTGATATGTCGATCCTGCATTTTTTAACCCGAAGGGCATCACTTTGTAGCAATAGATGCCCTGACTAGTGATGAAGGTAGTCTTTTCCTGATCGGCCGGGTGCATCTGTATCTGGTTGTATCCTGAGAAAGCGTCCATGAAACTCAGAAGCTCGTGTCCCGCCGTTGCGTTGACGATGGCGTCGATGTGCGGTAGGGGGTAGGGATCTTTCGGACAGGCCTTATTTAGGTCTGTAAAGTCAATACAAACCCGGTTCTTTCCGTTTTTCTTTTTGACGACTACCACGTTGGCGAGCCAGGTGGGGTAGTGTACCTCTCGAACTGAGCCGATATCAATGAGCTTTTGAACTTCCTCGTTTAACGTCTTCGTTGTTGCACATGGCGGCAGTTGGGATCAACTTGAAGGCGATGCGTGATGACTGAGGGGTCGATCCCGGTCATGTCCCGGTGCGACCAGGCGAATACGTGGGCTTTGCTTTGGAGAAAATCCACGAGGGCGTCTCTGGTGGCGGCAGGAAGCTCCGCTCCTATGAAAGTGGATCGCGTAGGGTCTGACTTGTCAATTCCCACTTCTTCGAGCTCTTCGGTTTCAGGTTTGACGATGGGATTCGTCGGTGAACCGTGTTGTTGTGCGCAGACGGCTCGAAAGCTTGCGTAATAGCAATCCCTTGGGCCTTCTGTTCGCCTCTGATGGTTTGAATTCCCCAAGGGGTAGGAAATTTGAGCGTTTGGTGATACGATGAGGGTACTGCTTTGAGCTCGTGAATCCAGGGCCTTCCCAGGATCGCGTTATGCGCGGAGGTGGTGTCTACGACTTGGAACTTGTAGTCCATATTCATGCCCCCGCAGTATACGGGTAGGGTGATTTCCCCCAAAGTTCGTTGTTGATCTCCATTGAACCCGTAGAGGGTCATGGTGACTGGTTCCATTTTGCTCATCGGGATTTGCATTTCCTTCAATGTTCGAAGGAACATAATGTTTGCGGAACTGCCGTTGTCCACAAGCAACCTCTTTACTTGGTAGTTGGATATCAGGAGTGAAATGACGAGCGCGTCGTGGTGTGGAAGAATGAGCCCCGGCATGTCGTCAGAGGTGAATTCGATTGTTTCGTGTTGTTGCGCGGGGCTGATGTGATTGATTTCCTGATTGAGGACTCGGCGAGCCCTCTTGGCTGCTGAGCGTGATCTTCCACTGATCTCTGACCCCCCGGTGATGACATGGATCGTCCGCTCTGAGGGAGGTGGTTTATTCTGCGGTTCAGCATTTGTAGTTGGGTTGGCTTGTCGACCCCTAGTCCACGTATTCTTCCCTTTACTGGTGAGGTACTCAGTAAGGAATCCTTTCTTTAGCAATTCAAGGACTTCTAGGCGTAGCGCCTGGCAATCCTCGGTCTTGTGGCCGTGGTCGTTGTGGAAGCCGCAGAACTTGCTTGTATCTCGTGTCTTCGGGTCAGACTTTATCTTGGTGGGCCACCTTACGGCAGTACCGATTCCCTTGAGTACGTTATTGACCAAGTAGTTCTGGTCGATACTGAGGCTATAAGGCACTTCGCTGGCTCGGGGTGCTCGGCTATAAGGATGGTCCCGTCGCGACCGACGCTCATTTCTAAAATCTTTTCAATCCACGTACCTTGAGCTCGTGGAACTGCCCCTCGGTCGATCTCCTCGATACTGATTAGCGAGCTCATAAGCATTCTGTTCATTCAACCGCGCGATGCGATTCGGTTCGTCTTCTTCCCAGTTGATCTCAGCCCAAGCCTGCGAAAGGACCGAGTCCATGTCATAGCAGGGATGGCTCGTCAGGTCGCGATAGAGCTTTGAGGACACATCTAGACCATTCTTGAAGGCGAAGACCGCTGTTAGAGGTGGACAGTTCGGTATCGAAGCGAGTTCTCAATTAAAACGTCCGACGTACGACCTCAGTGATTCCCCCTTCTTTATGCGTATGCTGTTGAGCGCGTCGGGGTAGTTTGCCACGCGCCTGCAATTCGAGTACTGCTTTCTGAAAACCATGTGGAGTTCGGAGAACGTCGAGAATGAGCATCTTGGCTGGTTAACGAACCATTGGAGAGTGGGGCCGGTCAGGCTCGACCCGAAGCTTTTGCACATACACGCCTCGCGAAGTTCGCCAGGGATCGAGGTGGTTAGCATCTTCTGTTTGTAGAGAGCGATATGATCCTCCGGATCGGTCGTTCCGTCATAGAGTTGAAACGACGGTGGCACAAACCTCGCTGGGACGTCGGTGTTAGTGATGTCGAGGGTGAAGGGCGAGTCGGCGTAACTGTCGCGTGGTATCAAGACATCCAGCGACGTTACTCCAGGGATTCGGGAGATGAGTTTTTTTAAGTTTGCCATCCGAGCTTCGAGGCGCTTCTCGTACTCACTTTGGGGACGCTCGATCACGAGGCATTCTGGTGGTTTGGTGGCAGTTATCCCCTCGGGTCCGACCCCAGGGCCTAAATCCTTGGGTGTGTCGAAGCGGGTGGCCTCGTCCAGATCGTGGGCCAAGTTTTTGCGAGGGTCGGATGGTTTCTCGCCAGTTAGCGGCTCCTCGATGAAGGGCTGCTTGTTGCGTGCATTCTTCCGGCGCAGTTGGTCGTTTTGTCTCCGCAGGGCATGGTTTGTGGCCTGTAGTTCCATGATCCTGGAGTCAGTCTCTTTCGCATGGCGCCGATTCTCCTAAGCTTCCTCGGCCAACCGTGCTAAAATTGTGTTCAGCAATTCTGGGGGTACGGCTTGGGCGCCGCTGGTTTGCAGAGTTTGTCGCACTAGTTCGTCGACAGGAACGAGCTCCCGAGAACCGGTTGGCTTCGGGGGAGCCCCAGTCATTTTCTTTGATTGATTCCCAGTTTTCTCGTTAGTACCTGCCATTGAAACAACGAAAAATATAGTCCCAAGGGCCCCACGGTGGGCGCCAAAATGTTGAGGTTCGATTTCACGAGAAAATGGAGCCCTTAGAACTTTACGGAAACATCGCAAATAATAACAAGAAATAAAGGAAATAAACGAGAATTAGGTATGGAAAATAAATAAGCGAAGAACGTAACAAAGTAAATATGCTTGTTATGAACGAGAGACAGAATCTGTAGAAGATTTGACAGAGTTTCGGCTAGAATTTTCTTAGGGAGAGAACGGCCCCAAAAAATGAGCCTCCTGCCCCTATTTATAGATAGGATAGAGGTAGGTAGGCAGTAGCTAACCCTACGCGTCGAGCTGCAACGGCTCGCCGCGAATAACGGACCGATCGTGAGTTTTTCGGGGGAGGTTAGGGCTCCAACGATCGGGCGCCGCCAGCGAGCTAGGGTTTCTCTTCCACGGACCGTCTCGACATCGATCCGCTCAGCTCCTCGGTGGCGAGGCGCTTTAGTCCTCGATGGCGAGGCCTTGACTTTGGCGGCTTCAGCATCTCGTTGGCTTTGGTGAGCCAGTCTTCTGGGCTGGGCTTGTTTACTTGGGTTAGTCTGTCAAATGGGCCTGGGCCCGTGGGCCTGACCCTAACAATTATGTTAGAAGTTATATAGTTGTATAACTCGCATTTAGTTTAAATAGTTCTTACAAACATTGATTCATAGAAGATAATCCATATTCATAACTTTTTATCATTTAAAAGGTTAAAATAGAGAGTAAAATATATAATAGCATAATTTTTTAATAAAATATCATAAAATATAAAATAAATTGAAAAATTTTGTCCCGATGAGCTAGCCCAAAAATCAAAAGGTTAGGATTAGGATCAAGAATTTTTAATTTGAAAAGATTTTAGCATGATTCGACCCAAACTAAATAACCGTGTACATGAGCCAAACTACTCGGATATCGATTCGAAAAAAATTCCATCGAAGTTCGATCATTTAATAAACGAACCGAGCTCGAGCTCGGATGTATTCGGTTAGCCAAGCTCGCGAACATGTTCGAATTCGAGCTCGAACCGAGCTTTATCGAGCTCGAGTTCGAACATGCTCGCGAGCAAGCTCGTTAATATATATTATATATTATATAATTATAAAAAGTAAAATAAAATTTGAAACTTAAAATCTCTCTACCCCACGCCCGTAACCAAATTTCCAAATTGCAAACCCTACTCCTGCTAGCGCCGCACCCGCCTCTCCAACACATCGCGCCTCCATCAAGCTGCTTGTGCCCGGTGCCCCTTTGCCCATTTTATTGTGCCGACATCTCATCCCCTCTATCTAGACCGATGCTCCATCTCTCCATCTTTAGGCATATGACCTGAAAGTAGGGGTGTAAATGAACCAAACTGTTCGTAAGCTACTCGGATCTCAACTCGATAAAAGTTCGTTCGAGTTCGTTTACTAAAGCTCGTTTATTAAACGAACCAAACTTGAGCATCGTAGAAATCGACTCGTGAGCTCGTGAGCAGGCTCGTTAGTTAAAATTAGTAGGAAATATAAAATAATTACTATTATAAAAAATAATATTTTAATGATTTAAGAGTAACAATAATGATAAATCTTTTTAATACTGATAAATTTAAGAATTTGAGTATGAATATGATCTTAATTTTGGAATAAATAACTTTTTTCTTCAAAATAATAGTGAAAATCTAAAATATATTCTAAATTTAGAATGTTCGTTTAGGCTCGATTAAAGCTCCATAAAGTTCGTGAACATCAAAGTATTCGATAAAAAAGCTCGAAGCTCGACTCAAAATTAAACGAGTCAAACTTGAGCACGGCACTACTCGATTCGACTCGGTTCGATTACACCCCTACCTGAAAGTAATTAGGCATAAATAGGTTCATAGTTTTCATTGTTGTACTGTAATTTTCTGTCTACAGCTTTCATTTTTATCGTTCTTGAACTCAGACTTGGGTTGGCGTGTGTATGTTTTTTTTAAGACTTGAATTTGAATTCGAGCTCGATAGTTAATGCTAGCGAGTCAAGTTCGAGTCGAGCTTGAGCTTTTATTCTCGAGCTCGATCACCAATTGTAAGTTTTTTGTCGAGCTCGAACTAGATAAAATTCTCACGAATCAAGCTTGAGCATCTCACTACTCGGTTCGGCTCGGTTCGTGTACACCCCTAAATAACCCGCAGCCCAATAAAACTAATCCAAAACTCGTTGAAGTAACCTGGTTGACATCCCTATTCCATCGTAATATGGCTCAAAATATTAAGGAACTGGATAGATAACGTGTGATTTTATCTCTCCCTAGTCCATGCTAATATACTATAGCAATGGAATACTACTGAATAGCGATGGAATTTAGTGTACCTGGCAGTGTAGATTCTCTGCATAGATTAACTACTAGCTTATATATATAATCTGTATTATGTATGATATTTAATGAATCTAAAATAAAATATGCTTATATTATTAATTACAAATTAGGATAACTATAGCTATCTATCCCAAACTTTGAGAGTTTATTCCATCTCACATTTTTAAAATTTTAACATATACTTCTTCCGTTTTGATCAAATTATCTATATTTGACCGGACACGATAACCTAGGTATATAAGTGGTAGTAGGTAATAAAAGAATAAATATTTTATTGGTGAGTGTAAAAAACTTGCTATTTTAGAAAATTAAACTAATATTATAGGACAAACGAAAAAAAAATGTGATCAATTTATGTAAGACAGAGGGAATACTTTTTGTGTTATATATTTTCATCCCAATTCAATTAACACTATTACTTTTTGCCACCTCAACATATTAAATGCCATGTCAGATGTCCACATCAGCCCTAATAATTGATGTATGTGGGCTGATGTGGTAGTAGCTTTTTATTTATTGATTTTTTTTTAAAAAATTTGGTGAATTAGTTTTTTTAAATTAAGATCTTGAATTTTAGTTTGTCTGAATTATATTTTTAGTTTAAAATTAACTGATAGAATTTGTGCCCGAGTTTATGTAAAACACTATACTATTAGTCTGTAATGTTGGTGTTAGAGATAAGCATAACAGAATAAATTTTCTGAGTAATATTTTTATTTTCCAGAGTGCCTTGCGGCCTAAAACAATTTCAATATATAAACAAGGTTTATACAGAGAAATAAAAGTAAATAATTTGAATCACTCTTAGTTCACTCCCTCGAATGATTCTCACTCTACATAGATGTTCGGATAACACCTATGGACACACGTTCTAATAACCTACACACATGGTAAGCTCAAGACTCCTCCACCGTAGGATGCCTCTCCAGAGATGAATTCCGTCAAGAGTAAACTGATTACGAGAGGTTGATAAGAACGGACAAGGCACAAATCGGCCTTTAAGATGAAAGCTCTATGAATAGGTGTAATCGCTCAAATAATCTTCAAGCTCGTAGTGCCCTTTTATTTTTGATCGTAGTGCACAGCTTCATATCCACTTCTCCACTCCCTTGGACGTGCTGGACGAAGCTTTCCCACCTTCTACTCGATCTTGGAATGACCGCTGATCACCCACAAACTCACGTTAGAAGTTATTTTAGTGGAGGTAATCTCTATAATTTAGGAACAAAGAAAATAATAAAATATGATAATGTAAGATTAGTATAAGAGATATGTATGAACTCTAAAAAAAGGAACATAAAAAGACGTGGGAAAATAGGATTACAACAAATCCCTAAAAACTAGGAATTTGTTGTAACCAACTGCAGAAAAATATATAAGATTAACACTTTAGTGTCAAAGTTATAGATAGGTCCAATACAAAGATGTTTAAAACATCTACGTGTTGAACTCGTGAAACTTAAACACTCTCATTAACTTATAAATTCTTTTATTAAAAATTGAAAAATGCGTAACACAACACATTTTTTAATTTTATATGTTGTGTTAAGAAAAATCCCATATATATAGAGGAGGGATCATGTAAAAAAAAATCTCCATGTGAGAAAAAAGAATGAATCATGTCCATCAGATCTAAAAAAATCAATGGTTTTATAAAATAAAAATGCATAGAAAATAAAAGTATTCGAGGCAAATGCCTTACAAAGTACGTGGTATACCCACGAGTCAAGAACCAAAGATCAGTTTATGCACGGTGACCAGCCAAGCGCAAACACGAAGCAAAGCCAAACAAAGGCACACATCCTGAAAAGGGATCAGGGGTAAAATATCACGTCCAAAGCTGCTAAGAATTGGCGTGTAAATCCATTTGAGTAACCACCTCGTCCACCGGGAAACATGAATATAGAAGCCTGAAGACATCCTCTTTGATTTTCTTGATTACTAAAGGAATTAATGGAGTTTCACCTTCAAAGATACAACGGTTCCTCACATACCACAATTGGTTCACCGTGGCTGCCAAAGGAATCAATTTAGACTTCTTTAGAACCCGTGAACGAGGTCTCTCACGAAAGCACCATTTGAGTGAGCTCGCAACTGTGACAGGACTGTGTACGAATGCAAGCCATTCACGAACAGCACGCCAAACAACAGCTGCAAAATCACACGAAAAAAAAGATGAGAATTCGATTCGTTATGTCGGAGACATAAAACACATTCAAGAGGGACGTCATCCCCAAGAAACTGGAGTCGATCCCGTGTCTTAAGCTTGCCCTGCAAAACAAACCAAAGTGAGATAGAAAAGCGAGGAGGGATCCAAGACTTCCAAATCTGCCTGTGCCAAAATAAACTCCTCAATCAAGCAACATTGCAATCAAGCAACGACCTGAATGCAATCAAGCAATGCCGTGAATGCAATCAAGCATCTTTCTCACGTTAAGAGTTTTCTCACTGGATCCGCTCCATATATATATATATATATATATATAT
>JAPKLW010000185.1:633633-647808 GCA_026898455.1 Plectranthus barbatus
AAAAAAGGAAAGGTGGACAATTGAAGTGGGACGGAGGGAGTATTATTTATTTTCTCCCATCAATGACCTAATTATAATAAAATATTAATTTTTCTCAACCTAACTTTTTAATTAAAATATTAATTTTTTCTCTTTAATATAATAAATAAATAAAAATGACCACAACTCATACAAAATAAAGTCAAATTGACAGAACACAAATACAATATAGTTTGAAAATAATTTTTGCAGTATGCTAGACTATATTAACATTAGGCTATATTTATAAAGAATTTTTTTTTTAATTTAGATATGTATTTTTAATATTTATTTAAAATATATAAAACTTAAGTTGTAAAGATTTCAATTGTGATTGTACATTTGTTTTTATATTATTTTATACATTTTAATTAATAAATTTTAAAAATAATAAAAGAGTGAAATAAATATCCAATCTAAAATGAATTAAATAAAAGTAAGAAAAAAAAAGTAAACAAATTTAAATTGTGTCACGTGTGTGAGCAAATTCACACTCTTTAAACTATTTTTTATTAATTAAATATTAATATATATTAGTGACCTGGTAAACCAGGTCACTAGTGCTGATAATCTTAGAGAGACCCAATCTCACTGGCAACCTACTGAGGTGGATTGGATCAAGTTCAGCTCTTATGCATCAATTGACCCACACGGCTTTACTGGTTTCAGAGTTCTTATCTGCATGTTCTGATGTTGAAATGGCTGAAGTACTTGCATGTCGGAGAGGTGTTGTCACGGCACGAAACGAAGGGATTTGGATCCTCTGTAGTGCCAAAAGCACAGCACCTCTTGCTGCTCCTCATAATAAATAAAAAATTATTTGAAGTAAAATATAATAAAATACAAAATTGCTTCAAACTTGTGGTTGAAACCTGCGCAACAGGAGATACTGTGCTTTTGGCACTCCAGAGGATCCAAATCCTAAAACGAAGGATTACCAACAGTGATCTTCGAGATGGACAATCAATCATTGGTCTAAAAAATTCTGCATCGATAGTATTATTCCAATAACTCCTCTAGGGGGAACTGTTATTTCTGACATTCTACATTTTAGTGCAACACCCCTCGTAAAATTTTAATGTATTTATCGTAATTTTATAATTTATATTTTGTTATCGAATTAATTTGAAGTTTTCGAAATTAATTTAAATTGGGAATTATTATTTTGACATTTATTCCTTGCCATCTTTATATTTTATTAGTTATTAATTTATGGATTTAATTTAATTGATGTCGATATATTATTTGACAGCCCGACATTTTCGTATCGGGATAATATCGATCGATAAATTTCGTAACCCAAAAAGAATATTATGGTATCCCGTAAAAATAACGCGAAGAGATGTGGAGTTGACGTGAGTTGATGTAAAAGTGACCGATGTGACAAGAAAATGACAACCATTTTAACTTTTTGACTTTCGGTAATACCGAAACTACCCCTCACCCCTTTCTATTTATAGAAATCTTCTCTCACACTCCATAATTTCCATTTTTCTCTCAGACTAATTTCCATTTTTCTCTCTAAGACTAAGTTTATCAATGACCTTTTGTGGTTGAGTCTCCTACACATCACTTGCCACATCATTTTAATGAAATAAAAAATTATTAAAAATATTCAATTCAATCTTCAATAGGTCGATCACAAACCTCTCCCAATCTTTAAGGTCTGTGGGGCCCACACAACTTTATTTTACTTTTTTAACTGATGCATTAATAGAATTATAACATTTGTCACATTTTTATTGCTCCATTAATATTCTTTAAATACAATAATAAAATTAACCTATCTTTTATATAATAATATAAAAATAAATAATAAATATACCAAAATTGATAATTTTTTATTCTCTTCAAATAGAGCTCAATTTTGATATATATATATATATATATTTAGATATATTGCAATCAAGTCGTTGCTTGATTGCAATGTTGCTTGATTGTGCTTTAGTTGTTGCTTGATTGCATTTTAGTTGTCCATTTATTTTTTTAGATCTGATGGACATGATTCATTCTTTTTTCTCACATGGGGATTTTTTTTACATGATTCCTCCTCTATATATATATATATATTAAAAAACTATTTTAAATTAAACAAATTAAAATTTTGTTATACGTAACAAATTCAATTTTTTGGTATTTGAAAATTTAAAAATTATATAGTTAACTTCACTTAAAAACTTAAATCTTAATATTTCCTTTGAAAAAAAATCAAATGTGCAGATTATTAAAATTAAATGCTACTGCCATGTAAGCATCCAAGTCAACTATTAAGAATGACAGGGACAAGTGGTGTGACATTTAACTACGGGAGTATGAATTGGGATAAAATCATAAAATTATATAATAGAATATAGTGTAGAGTGAAATAAATATGTATATAATTTTATAAATTTCCGAGAGCAGAGCCGGGACCGTGCTCGGGACACGGACGTTCGGCCAGCGGCCTTGCTGAGGCTATAGGCCGAGGGTGGGGTGAGCGGCGGCAGCGCGCAAGGATACCACCGAGTGCGACATTCAATGCATACCTTGTTATTACACATATATATTGATTAATTAGTGTGAGATTTCATTTATTACATAATCACCTTATGTAATAATCTCATCAACCGCGTCACTTTGTGGACTCATTTCTCACTTATCGGAATTCAGTTTGGAGAAAATAAATATCATGAATGATCATCTATTCGTCGCGTAGATTAATTTGATAATATTTAATTTCGACAAAGTTAAATATTTCACATCGGGAATTTACAACAAAGTCCCCAAATTACCAACATTATAAAAAGTATGGAATAGGTAATTATAATTACCCGAAAAATTATAAGTGGAGTAGCAAAATAGGTATATATTAAACAAAGAATTATATAAGTAATATTGTTAGCGTACTCTATTTTGCAGGCTACTTTTGTCTTCACCAATCCTTTAAAATCATCTTCTTTACATCACAAACAAAAACTAAATTAGACAAAAATGGCAGAATCAAAACCAACGATCACCGATGAAGAGAAGCAGGCAAAATTGGAGATGTGGAACTACGTTTTAGGCTTGGCTCCAACTGCACTAGTCAGATGTGCCGTCGAACTCCAGCTCGCCGACGTGATCGACGCCCACGGAGGGACCATGACGCACGCCGATCTCTCCGCCGCCGTGGGCTGCTCGGCGCCGGTACTACGCCGCATAATGCGTTACTTGGTCCACCGGCGTTTCTTCGAGCAGAAGACGATGAAGACCGCCCGAGAATCAACAATCTCCTACTCGCTGACGCCACTCTCGCGGCAGTTGATGACCGGGAACGGCGCAAACAGCATGGCCGCGATGCTCCTACTGACGAGCTCACCGATCATGGCGGCGTCGTGGCACAGAATAAGCTCGCGAGCTCGAGAAAACGACGGCACGCCGTTCAAGGACGAGCACGGCCGCGATATGTGGGGCTACGCTCATTCCGATCCTGCATACAACAAGATGTTCGTAGACGGGATGAGCTGCGCTGCTGCGGAGTTCATGACGGCGGTCGTGGATCAGTATCCGGAGGCGTTTGACGGAATCTCTTCTCTGGTGGATGTGGGCGGCGGCAACGGCACCTCCCTTGGGATTGTGGTGAAGGCTTGTCCATGGATTCGTGGGTTGAACTTTGATCTTCCTCATGTAACCGCTGCTGCGCCGGCATGTGAGGGAGTTCAGCACGTCGCCGGCAACATGTTTGATGCTGTTCCTGAGGCTGACGCTGCTATGCTCATGGTATGAAAATTTACAATCAATACTCCTATTTTTGCATTCATGCATGCATGTAAACACACGCCTAAGACCCTTTGGCCAATCCGAAGAAAAAATACCGAAATACCGTATATATCTTATCGAAAAAAATTAATTAGTATACCATATATAATCTTTGGTATGGTTACTACGGTATCATACTGTATAGAGAATTTTTTATATGATAAAGGTTTGACCATTACAATATATATTTACCATAACATACCATAACAAAAATATAACATATATATTATTTTTTTATTATATTTTTATTTTAAGATAATAAATTAAGAATAAAATCTTATCTTTCCTCTTTACTTCACAGTTTAGAGTAATAATATATTTTATTATTGATATAAATAGACTTTAAAAATATATCTCAACCAAACAATCATAAAAGTTACAATGTATTGAAAATATTTTGTACCATAACAGTATACCAAAAGAACGGTATAGCGTGTCATATCCAAAATTTGGTATACAGAACTACGGTATATCGAAAAATTATGTACGATCAAATATATAGATTTTTCTCGTACCATGAAATTTGGTAGGATACAAAATATGCAAAAAATATCCAGTATAACTTACCAAACCATCCCTAATCCAACCTAATCGTACCCTAAAAACTATAGAAAAGGCAAAATTGGATGGGACCGCCAAAATTAACTAATTTTGACAATGGTCCTTAGCTCACACATTGTTGTTGCAGTCAGTACTGCACGACTGGAATGACGAGGATTGCGTACGGATATTAAAAAAGTGTAAGGAAGCAATTCCGGTGGATAAGGGGAAAGTGATGATCGTGGACGTTGTGATTCGCGATGGAGACGAAGACGACAAGTACAGTGAGGCTCGATTAGGTTTGGACATGGCAATGCTGGTTCAAACATCTGGGAAGGAGAGAACATGGGAGGAATGGGTAGATGTGCTCACCGCTGTTGGTTTCTCTACTTTTACTGTCAAACATATCGACGCCATTCCATCCTTTATCGAAGCTTATCCATAGCTCTCTCTCTCTTTTAAATAGAAATGCATTAATCTAAACTCATACACTCACTCGCACACCCAAATATTATTGAAAACTTAGAACCATCTGATGGTGCTCTCTAACCTCCAATCTTTATGTTTGTCTCACTTTAAATTACTCAGTTATTAAATAAAATAGAAAGACATCTTTGTATGTCTTTCTTAGAAGATCTTATATGAGACTGTTTCATTAATATTATGATTGAAATTGAGTAGATGTATCACTGTACTTGAAATATATTAGTTAATTGAATAAATATATAATTACTAATAGTCATATAAGTCTTTTCTATTAGAAAAACATATTATTTAAATACTTTATTTCATAATGATATCATTTTAATAATGAAATACATCATTATAAGATTTATCTCATAAATTAAAAATGGTTAGACAATCTCATAGGAATTTTAATTTGCTTTTTCATTTTTTAAATTTACTTTATCGTGTGTTGAATCAGGGTCGAATGAAGAAATTGAGTTTCGTGAGAACTTAATCACAATTTCATAAGGTCAAACCATCGGTACTATGTAATTTGATTTTTTTTAAGAAATATATATGTATAAAAAAAATAAAAACTCGTGAGAACGGCCTCTCGGTCAGCCAAATATTTGTGTCGCCAGTACCTTGAATTGAATTTATGTTGTTAATAAGATTATTGTAATATGTCGTAATTTAGAATTATAAAAGTAATTGTTTTGTGAGTGATATTTTTGGGATTTCACTGGAAACAGTTATTTATTAAGATGATATATTACATGATTTGGTAACAAGTAAAGATTGTATTTCGATTTAATATTCTCCTCATAAGAGAATTAGAGAGTTTTATTCACAAAAGTAGTGTGTACAAATGGGGTGGATAAAGAAAGAAATAATAAAGAATCAAAAAAAATTTATTGGTATTAGAATTTTGACCTATGTATTTGTTAGCCCCAAATAGAGATATATAATACGCAGCATAAATTTTAATACAAACTTGCACTCGTAAGCTGGTTGTTTAAGCACTAGTTTGTGTTCAAAAATTGATTTTTTAAGCGAGAAATATTGCTTAGCCAATTCTCAGTAATACTCCAACACTTGAGAGTGTTGATTTTTAAATCTAAAGCAAATAAAAAAAGTAGTAAGTACGAAAGGATTTATAAAGGTTCGAAGTCAAACGTCCTATGTCCTCTCTTCAGGCTTAAGCTTGGAATACATTAAGTGTTGGTTACAAGATGTAGATTGATATGTAGCTTGCTAGTAGATGCTAACGTTTGCCCGTTCACAAGCGCACTCGCCTAGTTCTTTGTTCATCTTCACTTCTCCAGGTCTTGAGT
Organism: Plectranthus barbatus; assembly: GCA_026898455.1. Classification (NCBI taxonomy): domain Eukaryota; kingdom Viridiplantae; phylum Streptophyta; class Magnoliopsida; order Lamiales; family Lamiaceae; genus Plectranthus; species Plectranthus barbatus. Next base: position 639,750 of record JAPKLW010000185.1, read on the forward strand.
GAGGACGCACTTCGCTGCCTCCAGCTGGTGGTTGAGATTTTGAGTTCTTCTCTTGAACTTATCAGCTTGCGGTATACACCCGTAGTAGTTACTACTGGAGAAGTAATAACTCCAAATTAGTTTCTTACTTGAAAAGTAAGAAGACCAAACAAATAACTCTTACTGGAAGCAAAGAGACTCATGTCCAAGAAAATGGCACACAGAAGATGAGTTAGCAACAATGCCTTCAAAGCTTTTGAGTCGAGAATTTGATAGAGTTTCGGTGCTTTCAGAATACGTAAGGTACTTATTCTATGGAACGCTTCTTTAAAAATAAGCGAGTTCAAAATAGTAGCCGTTAGAGATAAAAGGAACCCGTCCATTCGGATGTCTCTCTTTTCTGAGTCTGCACGTCCTATTGTTTTACTGATAGTGGTAGGTAGACCCGCAGGCTTTTGTCAAAATGGCCATCAACCAGTCAGTCCAAGTAATATCTGCTACTTGATTCCTTGAACGAACAAACTTTAAGGATCGGCAGACTTTAAGTTCTCCTTACTTAAAGTATGTGCTTGGCTTGTTCTCCTTGTCTCTATTTGCGAGTTTGGGATTCACCCTTATTGGTGAGCACCTTTCTGGTAATGACGTGTCAACCTCTAAACTTCAAATGATGCTCCCAAGTTGGTTGGCAGTTTCTTAAACTCCCAGCTGGTTGCGAGTTTCTCCCAAATTTGTGTCGATCAGCTCCTTACAACTCGATAAATTCTTAAATAGGACTTTACAAGTTTTGGAGTAATTTAACACTAGAGACACTCTAAGTTGATGATGTTTGACACATCAAAACGTAAATAAAGGTGGAAATTACATTATAATTCCTAACCGCTTTCTTGAAGATTTACTCCTTGATTAAAGGATATTTGTTTCATTATCTAGTTCGGAAAGACATCTAATTCAATTAGGAATATATATATATATATATATATATATATATATATATATATATAGAGAGAGAGAGAGAGAGAGGTTAGATCATATGAGAATAGATGTTAATGTAAGAAATGAGAATAAATCTCAGCCTTTGATTTCACAAGATCTGCGGTCATGCTTTAATAATTTCCGTTTTCATTTTATCCTCCGCGAACTTCATTATTACATATTTAAGGGTATCATTGTCATTTAACCTGATGGTATCTCCCTCAAATCATTTCCATTTTCATTTTATCATCCGCGAACTTCATTATTACATATTTGGATCTGTAATTCCTTTTCTTTTTTATTTTTTCACAAGATTTTGATTGCCTTGTTGAGTCATCTAATTCTCTAAAATTAAATTAAATTTTATTATTATTTAATTGAATTTTCTAATTTAATGAAGTTATAAATAGATAAAATAAGCTTAACATATTCTTCTCAAAAATTAATTTTATTTTTATTTAATTTAATTTTTCTCATTTAATAAAGTATAGAGGAGATAAAATTAAAAGAAATGTTTTTAAAAATTTAATTTTTTTTTTCTTTTAATGATGTATATAGGAGATAAATTAAAGAGAACTGAAATACTTTTTCCGAAAAATTGATTTTATTTTTATTTAATTTAGTTTTTTCCATTTAATGACTTATAGAGGAGATAAAACGAAGAGAACTGTTTCTAAAAAATTGATTTTTTTCATTTAATGATGTATATAGGAAATAAAATGAAGAGAATTGAAATCATTTTTTTCCGAAAAATAGATTTTATTTTTATTTAATTTATTTTATAATGGGCAACAATTGAGATAAAATGAAGAATGACTAAGATATAATGAAGAACTGCTAAGATAAAATGCATGTCACATATAACATGAAAATTCACATCGAATTTATTTTATAATGAATCACAATTGAGATAAAATGAAGAATAACTAAGATATAATGAAGAACTGCTAAGATAAAATGCATGTCACGTGTAACATCAAAATTCGAATCGAATTTATTTTATAATAATTCGCAATTGAGATAAAATGAAGTATAAGAAAGATAAAATGAAGTATATAATACATAAAATGAACAAAACACAACTCTTGCGCCCTGTACGTTCGTAATGACTATGTTGCCCTTAAATGAAGTAAAATGAGGATATTATGCCGCGTTTTTTATTAAAGCTCTTATGTAATCTGGATCGTTGATGTTGGCAAATTTATGGACGAGATTTATTCTCATTTCTCATGATAAGGGCTATTCTCACCAGATCAGCCCCCTATATATATATATATATATATATATATATATATATATATATGGGAGTGATCATATAAGAACGGAAGTTACCATGTGAAAATAAGAACAAATCTCGTCCATCCAAAATCTGAAATCAACAGCTGAGATTAAATTTCCTCCGTGTTTCATTATTATGTGTATTGATCTGCATTATTGTAAAATCAGGGGTAATTTTGTACTTACACGAATTCAAATCTTTTTGTAATCTAATTTATATTTCACGATCTTTGTTTCCTTCGCGATTTCTAATTTGCCATCTTCATTCCTTATTCGATTATATAATTGTGAAGTCTGCTCGTCTTCGTCTTCGTTGTTCATCGTCTGCGTTCATCGTCTTCGTCTTCGTTGTTCATCGTCTGCGTTCATCGTCTGCGTTCATTATCATCTGCGTTGGTTAATTATGGATGTTTCGAAAGGTAAGAATTATATATATTCCATCTGTTATGTAATAGAAGTTGTTTGTTTTATGATATTATGTTCAACTATTTTGCCTCCCGCGCGATGCGCGGTGCGAGTATATTATTTTTAGTAATTTATCATTAATAACTATATAAAATATTTTTTTTGAATGTCATATATAGATAATATTAATTTCATTAAAATATATTATAACTTATTAAATAAAATAAAATTGTAACTATTTCTTCCTGCGGTCAAATATATTGTAAAATTGATATGTTGAAAAGAGTTATATTAATTTTATATACTGAAGTATTAGAATTTTATTGTTGGCACATGTATAAGATTGAGGTAAACTTGTACGTAGAATTTTTTTAACTTTCAATTTATTATAAAAAGATATAAAATGTTGAAGCTTAAATGCACAGTAATCTAACTTTTATATTAGTATTACAACTTAAATTATGCATAATATCATATATATAAATAAGAAAAATAGATGGATAGAATAATTTATATTTAAAAATTCTTTTTAATACAAAGGAATCTCATAAAAACTTGTTTGTTGGCCATTTTATGGTAATATTATATTTAGAAAGAGACTGAATGCTAAAAAACAGTTTAGGATAAATAAAAATGAACCAACAATAGTTATCTATAAAAATCAATTATTTGTCCCCTATTTAGAGTAGTATTGAAAATATTTTGCATATGACAAATAGGTCATGAGTCTGAGTTTCACAGAGATATCAGAGTTTGTTAGTTTAAATACATGTATTACTATTAAAAAAATCAATTATTCGTCCACTACTTGAGTGTAGTGGTGTAAGCACATTATTTGTGATAGGGGTGAGCAAAATCGAACCAAACCATCGGGTTTCGGGTGTTTGGTCGGTTTGAAAAACACATGCAGATTCGATTTGGGTTGAATAGTTAGAAAATTTCGGGTTATCGGTTTGTTCAGTTTGGGTTCAGTTATTATGTATTTATTTTTTTATTATATATTCAATATATAAATAAATTACAATTTTAATTCTTATTTTTTACAAAATGCAAAATACAAATTTTCAAACCCAAATTAGTAGTTACCCAACGAAACCCTACTCCTGACTCCGTCGCTTAATTGCTCACCCTCAAGCCTCAGCCCCTCACCTCACGCACACCGCTCAATCTATCTTGACTGGTCGTCTGTGTCGCCGGTTGTTGCCTCACGCCGGGAGTCTCTCACATTGCTTGCTAACCAACCTAGCGGCCCTTGCTCAATCTCTCACCCCGTCACGCACGTCACTCTTTCTGTCTTGGCTCGTTGTCCTTGTCGCCTCACGCTGCTCGCTAGTCGCCAACCTTCATCCTCGCGGCCCTCGCTCAACCCCTCACCCTCAACCCCTACTCAGTCCTCTAACACGTTGCTTTCTTATTGTGGTTTTTAATTTTTTTTTATATTTTTTGGGTTTTTTTTTGGTTTAAACTAAAATAAACTGAAACCGATGATTCGGTGTAGTTTCGGGTTGGATTTAAAAAATTTGCGGTTTCGCAGTTTTGTGGGTTCAGTTTGATTTTCAAACCAAACCGTCCGTTGCTCACCTCTAGCCTGTGATCTAGAGATTATGATCAAAATTATTGTTTCATACCTTACCTATAGAAGACAACATGCAGTCAAAATGAAATGACATACACTATTTTAACATTCTTTAGATAATATTAATGTTAATTGGTCAATTAATTATATATGCGCTAAAATCGACACATAATATTAATGATTTTTCTTTATAATTCCGTAATCATTGTAGGTTAATTATTATAATATATATTTTATGTTTGGTGGTTATTAATTCATGAAGTTATTTCCATAATCTATTTCTTGTCATATTGGATCATTTATACATCGATAATCATTTATATAGATATACATGGCACTGTATTTATAGGTGTAACATATTAAAATATATATATATATGAATGTGATTAGAAGGAATATAACAATATGTTTAATTGAAGGGAAAAAAAAGTTAACATGTAAAAAATAAAAATTGTTATAGCTAAATTTAAAAAATGGCCAATATAATAATATGTAGTATTTACCATAATTAGAATCAGTTGTTTAACTTATATTAACTCATTTATGGGAAACGCACACACAAATATATAATTATTAGTATTAGTTAATTATATCCAAAAAAATAATGAATAATAAATAATATTTATTTATAATTAATAAAAAACATTAATAATAATTATTTTATATCTCCAACACAATAATTAATAATAACTAATAATATATTATTGTTACTACATGATTTTCATATTTTATGGTAAGTTTTTTTTGGGAAAATCTTTTTGGTAAGGGATTTTGCTTTTACATATAGATATAAATATAAATTATACTCCCTCAGTCCTGCAAGAGTAGTCTCATTTCTCCCGGACACAGTTACCAATGTTTGTGAGTGTGGTGAAATTAATATTTTATTTATTGGTGAGTGAAAAAATTTGTCATTTTAGAAAAATGGGACTACTCCTGCGGGACGGAGGGAGTACCATTTATTAGCATAAATTACATTTGAATATATACAACAAAGTTTTTTTTTTTAAAAAAAAAGAAATTACTAATTTCATTACTAAATTTAAGTCAAATTATCATTAAAGCTATTTTAGGAATCTTATAATAGTTTGATAAGAAACTAACGACACAAATCTATAGATGTAGATATAAATATCATATGAGCATTATCCAGATTGCTTTATTAATTACATAAACTCCATAGAAATGATAAATGTAAATGAATATTAATAATTATTTTGATATGCAATTCAATATAAATTAATTATGCGAGTATTAATGATCAACAATGAGCATATCATTGTGGATGAAGGAAGAATACGTAGGTTAAAGACACACCTTACACACTAAAAAAATTATTAAATATTAAAACTTCAAAAACACAATAATAAATATGTCAAAAAAATTATTAAGAATAAAATCGAATGAAACTGCTCAAATTGTTATATCATTATGATGATAAATGATATTTATATAAGAACACTCATACAATAATATTGATTTGAAGCAAATATAAGAATTTGTGCATTATATTAAATTAAATTAAATCATCCGAATGAAACAAACATTATATTCAATTCAACAAATTGAATATGATATATTTATTTTCTTGTACTATTATGAAAAATGCATGAACACTCAATAAATAAAAGAAAAGGGATTGTGCTGCTGATAATTTATACAACAATTCTGCTCCATATTAAGAACAAAAAATATAATGAATTATACAATGTAAATTACAATCAGCGAGTTGATCTCACATTTAAATGTAAAAATCTTTGGGCAAATATGCATTCCTTTGTCTGTCTTTCTCTCTACAAAGTAGCCCATTCACCATGAAACCAAATAATATGATGTGCAATAATAATAAAATAAAATAAAATAAAAGAAATTTAAATCTAACCTAGACAAAAGAACATAATTCTATGTTTCATTTCAGTGTAGATGGTATACTGATTAGAAAGTAAATAGGAACACTTATTTATGGTGCAAATAATAATAGAGATTTAATGTTTGATGATTTTCTGGCATGATTTGAGGAATGCATTTATTATTAAATATTGAATTATTGATTATGAATTTTACATACTAAATATACTACATTAATATTATTATAATCGTTTATGATATAAACATAAAATTTTTGCATCAATTATATTTTTTTAAAATTTTGTATATAGTAGCACATAACAATGAAGTCTATAAATCTCATTTGGGATAAATTTTATAGTAGATATCAAGGATTGTAAACATATTGTATAATAATACTTAAAATAATTCTTATTTATATACAAATAATTTTGTTTAGTATGAAATACAAAAAAAAATTCATAGATAATTCGTTCTTCATATTGTCAATAGTGTTATTAGGGGAAATATATAAAATTCGTATCAAATGTGATTTTATTAACTTTTGGGTTTTTTCATTCACGCACAATTTACTAACGATACAATTATACTTACAGTAGTAAAAAAATAATTTCGTTTATTTGGATAACATCTCAATTATCACCTTCTTTAATTTTTCTATTGAAGTCTAATTTTAACATTTAAGACTTAATATTTTTAACTTTTCACCCATGATTTACTAACGAAAAAAAATAAAATTCATTTATTTGGATAACATCTAAATTATCCCCTTCTTTAATTATTTCTCAAAAACAAAAATTCTTATAAATAACCCACACTAATAATAAATACAAAATTTGAAAAAAAAAATATTCTCAATATATTTGTTTCTTCCTTCTTACAAACGTTAAATCACGAATATTCTATGACTATTATACATAATAAAATAAAACAAAAACTCACTTATAATTACATGAAACTATACTAAAAATCTAAATAAACAATATAAACATTATTGATTATTTTGAAATGTTAATCAATTAACTAAGAGCTCTCAAATGTGTGTGCTCCTCCATTGACTAAGAAGAGAGCGAGCTCGGCAGCCACATTGACAGTTTACTTTCTGTTATTGTTAATGTGGACTGAAATGGAATCCTGTAAATAAATCTCTATTTAAGCAAAAGGATGTGAGCAAACCAATATAACCAAATCAATTATAATGAATATTGGAATCACTATATAAACACTTACATATAGTAGAAATCGTTTGTGCATAGGGTATTTTTACTGATTTATAGTTTGGCCATATAAATATGAAATAATTTAATGAATTCACAAATTACGTTGATTACAATGCTAAAAAAATTAGTAAAATAAAGATATGTATATTCAATCAAAAAATCGACAATAAAATAAAAAATATGCGTAATCAACAAAACTAAGAATATTGAATAACATCAAAGACTCACACGATATATTTGTTGGTAAATTGAAGCTAATTCCAAGAAGCTTGTTGGTCGATCTATCCGTTGCTCTGGAGAATAATCCTAAAGCACAAACACATAAAATAAACAATGAGTTTAAACATATTATTTGAAAATATGAACCTTATAAACTATATGAACAACATACATAAGAAAGTAAGAGTAATGAAATGAGTAGTCAATTAGCAGAACAAACAGGGTATTTATACTATTTCTTTTATTTATCATATTTAGTAAATAATTACTAATTAATTCACCCTTAATTATGTTAATTATTAGTCAAACAAATTGGCTCAAATTTCGTATCGTTAAATCTTTAATATCACTAATTCCGCATCAGTTTCTTAATCATTAATTATGTTAATTCCTTAAATCATTTACGTATTATTATTTATAGTCATATAGAATTTGTCAATCAAATGATTAGTTAAATAACTTGATTGAGCTAGTTAATTATTTACCATATTCAAAGCATCCATTGTCCACCAATAAATAATAATAATAATAATAATAATAATAATAATAATAATAATAATAA
>JAPKLW010000185.1:647818-684519 GCA_026898455.1 Plectranthus barbatus
AATAATAATAATAATAATAATAATAATAATAATAATAATAATAATAATAATAATAATAATAATAATAATAATAATAATACATTATTTCCATAATTTATTAACTATTATTTTAGGAAAGTTCATGAGCTGAAATTTTTTTAGGGGTCATGCCTTTTAGTATAGATAAATATAAATATCAAATAAAATAATTAGTAATATGATTAAGTATATATTATTAATTACTTACTATAAAACATGTCTATTTTAGAAATTGTTTTTAGGGAAAAAAATTACTTTGCCTAAGAATAAATAATTAATTATTAAAATATAAATCTATCTATTATAAGCTTTAATATATTTATGTACATATTCTTTTAGAATAATAGCAATAATTAATAATTATCTTTGATTAATTTGTTATATGATTTTTTTATAAATGAATTATAATTATTATGTGATAAGTTTTATTCTTTTCTTATTTATTGTAGAGTTATTTTGGGAAATCTAATTACATACTTACCATATTTATAATTGATTACCTAAAATATTTTAGAATTATATTTGGCAAGTATTTTTTGGGGGGAAATTTTTTTTTTGTTTGGGGTTTTGCCTTTTAGTATATATAGATATAGATATAGATTATTGGTTTATAGATTACAGCGATAGATTTGAAGTTTCATTGTGTAGGTTATTGATGATTACTGCGATAGAATCGAAGTTTTTAGTTTTGTTCGATTATTTCTATTTTTTGTTCGATGTTTTCGTTCTTAACTGTTTAATTTGAAGATTTGCATTATATGTTGTTATGAATTGCATTATACATTTGTAGTATATGTATGTGTGATTGAGTGATAATTAGTTTATGTACAATTGTATTGTATGTCTGGTTCGTTCTGATAATTCATTATATAGATCGAACTCATGCATTATATTCAGTTATGACATGCATTATTATATATTTGTAGTACTTATTTTATATCTGAAATAGTGATTATTATTTTACGTACTTTCAAATTTGTTTTATATATGCATTATATAATTTTACGACCTGCATTATTGTTTTGTAATAGTCGCATTATATGTGAGTCATTTATAATTAGTTTATGGAGGTTCTGTTTCGTTATGGGAATTCATTATATAGTGTTAATACATGCATTATATTGTTATTCATCTTGCATTATATGTTGTAAGTTTGAAATGTAATTCATGATTTTTTTTCTACAGATTCTTATGTTCCAAATTGTGATAATTCTATGAAGCCTTATGTTGGAATGCTATTTAGCACACTTCGGGATGGTATTGATTTCTAAGATAGTTATGCTAGGGCTTCTGGTTTTGATACACGTCTATCTACTTTAAGAAAAAGTGGTGATATTATTATGTGGAGATATATAGTCTGCAGTAGGGAGGGTGAGAAATTTCATGAGAAGGTTGATAACCAGAATCATGCATTAGTTGAATATAGGCATAAAAGGAGAAAACGTTTGTCTATGATATGTGGATGCATGGAAAAGATGGTTTTGAAATATTATGATGGAGATTCATACTTAGTTAATTTGTTTGTTGAAAATCACAGTCATCCTTTAGTTGAAGCTCAGTTTCAGAATTTTATGAAGTTGAATCGTCAAATTGATATTGTTCATCAGAAGTTTATTTTGGACTGTGCGAGAACAAATATAGGACCTACACAGTCTTCTCGTTTGTTAAAAGAATTTCTTGGTGGGTGCGATGGTGTTTGCTCTGTTGTAGATGTTAGGAATTATTCTCGAGATATGAGAGCATTTGTTGATGGTGCTGATGCACAAATGCTTCTCAATGAAATGGAAAGGAAGCAGCAGATTTGTTCTACATTTTGTTATCATTATGATTTGGATGAAGAGGGTAAGTTGATGAGACTGTTTTGGTCTGATTCTATCTCGAAGAAGAATTATAAAGTTTTTGGGGATGTTGTTGCATTTGACACGACATATTCGACAAACAAGTAAGTTTTTATTATTTTATAACTTTATTTACGTTCTTGCATTATATGAATCATACTTATTCATCTTATAGTTATTGGATTCGCATTATATATTTTTTGTGCTATCTGATAATGTTTAAATTTCTGAAGCATTATATGTGGTATTCTTTTTCATTATAAAGTTTTTCGTTATGCATTTTATAGTTTTGAGATATGCATTATATGGTTATACACTATGCATTATATGGTTTGTATTAAATCTATTATAGTAGTAAACCGGGGTGCATTATATAGAACACATACCTTCATTATATAGGTTTAGTATATGCATTATATAGTACACATACCTTCATTATATAGGTTCTGAAGTAAAATATAAATGTTATATGTATTTGATTTTCAGGTATTGTTTAATATTTGCTCCTTTGACGGGCAAGGATAATCATGGAAAACCTGTGACTTTAGCTGCTGGGTTGTTATCTAAGGAAGATTCTGATTCTTTTTCGTGGTTATTTGAGAGATTTCTTGATTGCATGAGTTCTACGCCTAGAATGATTATAACAGATCAAGATTTAGGAATGAAAGTTGCTATTCAAAGAGTTTTTTTTTTGCATACTAGGCATCGTTGGTGTATGTGGCATATCATGTTGAAGATTGCAGATAAGGTATCGAAAAATTTGCATTCTAATGAGATTTTCAAGAATGATTTGTTGTCTTATGTGTGGTCGGAGTTGATAGAACCAGATTTTTTTGAGGAGGGATGGTACCATATAATGGTTAATTATGGTTTAGTTGATAATAAATGGTTCGATACTATGTTTGAGTCCAGGGAGTATTGGGTTCCAGCCTTCTTCCGCGATTTTCCAATGAGTGGTTTAATGAAGACGACTTCAATTTCGGAGTGTGAGAATAGTTTCTATAAGAGGTATACAAAAGCCATTCGAATTGACTGTAGTTTTTAATTAACTATAATCGTGCCATTGAAGCTCAAAGGGATTCCAATTCTTATTTGAACTATTTGGATTCTTCTTGCATTCCTAAGATGGAAACTACTTTGTTGATTGAGAAGCATGTTTCAATGATTTACACTTCAAAGATGTTGAAAGCAATTCAAGTCGAGTTGCTTGCTGTTTGTTTTAGTACTCAGATGCTAGGAGTGAATTTGATGGGTGAAGTTGAGATATATAGATTTGAGGATGAATCTGATGGCATCTTTGTTGTGGATTACAACAGAAATGAAGAGTCTGCTATTTGTAGCTGTAAGATGTTTACAAGGATGGGTATATTATGTCGTCATATATTCTTTGTGTTGAAGAATAAAGGGATCAGAAACATTCCTGATAAGTATGTGATTTCTCGGTGGTAGAAATTTTCTCTATTGGATTCTTTACATGAAGTGCAGCTTGATAGCAGTGATGTTAATCTTGTTGAAAATAAGAAAATTGAGAAGAAGATCTTGTCTGCTGTTGTTAATTGTGTTGGTAAAATTGGTGCTGACAGTGAAAGGCTGAAAGCTTTTTTATCTGGTATAAATGAGTTGGAACAGTCCATATTTAATGGTACTGAAATGCCTTCATCAGATGATTTGAAGAAAAAGTTGTTTGAGGATTATTATGGTGCTCCTGTCCCAGAAACTATTGAAGTTTTGCCTCCAAATGTAGTTAAAACTAAAGGAAGTGGGAGTCGTATCATATCAAGAAAGGAGAAGGCAGCAAGAGATTTGGATAAGCGTTTGAGGATGTGTAGAAAATGTAAACAAATGGCAAATCACGATTCAATGAATTGTGATAAGGTCAATAAATAATTTTAGAACAGTAGTTATATAATGCATGTCTAGAAGTTATATAATGCAACACTTTATCTATAATAATGAAAGTTAAACGTTTCCATTTAACTTTATCATAGTTCTTGTGTTTTTTATATGATGCATGTTCCTATTGTTTATAATGCAAGTTTCTACTGTTTATAATGCATATTTATAATGCATGTTATTATGTAAAGTACATTTGTTTTATAATGCATGTTGAAACGATATATCATGCACATTTATACATGATGTAATGCATGATATGTTGCAGTATAAAAAAGTTTAACAGAAAGAGTTAATATTGTTATTTAAATTAAGACATTGACGTTCATTAAGAAACCAGTGATAATCATTGTAAGCAAGATCTCCACTTTCATGATAATCTTAAAACAGTGCATGAATTATAATATAACAACTATTGAATGCTAAATGATAGCAGCATAATATTACTACCATTATATCAGATCCTGCGTAACATCAAACATTTCATCAAAAACAAAATTAAAAGATAAACATTGTTTCCATCCAAATTCAGGCAACCCTGCCTACTTGCAAACATTTCATCAAAAACAAAATTAAAAAACGATCATTGTTTTAACGAAGTCCAAAACACTTGTTTCCCCAATCATGTTCTCATCAGAAATCTTTTGACAACCCTTCTGCTGTCCTCACATACTTCTCCACAAATTCTTCCACATCAATCTCTTGTTCTTCTGTTTGTTCATCGTAGAAGCTGGTTGCTTTGTCAGTCAATTCCTTCTTGTGCTTGTTGAAGTTTGAGTTTACCAGAGCTCCACAGTACTTGGCTCTCATGAAACGGAGTTGTCGGCTGTCATTCTTCTTGATGGCTGGGTTCCAATCTTTTAAATTCTCGCCCAGTTATGTTTCCATGTGGCGCATGAGATAGATACCACAGTCCACCTTATTTGTTTCATTTCTCCATTTCATTTTCAGCCTTTCCACTGTGCTTCTTTTGATTTGTTTGTTAGTTTCTTTTGATTCAGCCTTTCATTATTATTCAGAAAGTAATGCATTATAATGATAGGGTAATTGCATTATTAGACAGTTTCATTAATCTAAAAAATATTCATTATATATCGTATAAACATTCATTATTGTGTGTAAAGGTATGCATTAAACACGACTGCATGCATTCAGACTACTACTATGAAGATGTATGTACTTACAAGCACTTTTGGGACTTTCCATATTTGACCTTTAGTTCCTCATCATCAACTGCATCTGAGTTATCAATGAGAATTACTTCCATCTTACGCAGGTTGAAGCAAATTAAGTAGAAGTGAAGTGATTGACAAATTGGGAAAAACACCTGGATATAAAGAAAAATTATGATTAAAACAATCTTTACTTAGTTTAGAATTAAGTTTATGATAGAAATCATACCAAATCACAATTTCTGATTTGGAAATTTTTCAAGCTATCCAGTTCTTCCTCCATTCTTTCAAAGAACGCCTTCTTTCTCTTTTCAATGGTCCATTTTTTGTTTGGAGCAACAACTGTGTAGGACTGTTGTATTTATAGTGTGTTAGTACTTGAAATACTTATATTTGTATAAATTATTAAAAGTAGAAAGTTAAGAGTTCTTACACAAGGATATGTGCTGAAGAAAAATCTCACTGGAGTCTTTGATTTTCTGTATTTTTCATGCTTGTTTAGGTGTGAACTCCAAGCATCAATCAAACCAACTTTCACATAGCTGTCAGGCTCAAAATTCAGGAAATCTGATATCATCACTTGTGTAGTGCAGTCATCATATATAACTGTTTCCCTGTTCAAAATATTAGAGAAAATTAATTGATCAATCAATATATATTTCAAGTCAATTATTAAATTTTAAAGTAGTTTGTTTTACTTACTGAGTTGGATGTGTTGATTTGAGGAGCCAATAATAAATTTCCTTTTCAAACTGCTCCAGTGGATCATTGATATTGAGTGCAAGTTCATACACTGCTGACATCAATCTTGTGGATTTCTTTCTTTCAGCTGTTGTCCTTGTTTGCATTCCTCGAGCTGGCTGAGCTGGCTGTTTGTCCTCCTTGCTCTTCGTCCTCCCCTCTTTCAAACTGTGAACCTGCATGAAAGGTAACATATTATTTTTATGTATATAATGCATGTTTCTTCTTTTTATAATCCACAATTGAATGCTTTATAATGCATGGAAGTCTAGATTGAATACGATTTCTGCAATTGTTTCATCATCATCTTCCTCTGTAATGTTTGTTTGAATATCCGCAATCACATTAGTGATTATTTTTGTGGGAATTTGTTGCACCTCTTCTTCTTCTTGTGATGAACCAAGTTCTTGTTCATTTTCAACTTCTTCTCCTTTTTCCATCTCTGGCATCTCTTCTCCTCCTCCTATTTCTTGCATCTCTTCTCCTCGTCCTTGTTCTTGTTCTTGTGGTGTTAAAGGCAAATTCTCCTACGTAGAAAATGATTTATTTATTAAATATGTAATTCCAATGGTAGTAATTGTTTAATAGTTGGAATATTTACCAGATTTACTTTGTAGTAATCTTTCATTGCTGGAATGTTGAGGCTGAAGTGTTCGGGACATGGTGCGTCAAATTGAGCTTTTTCATCAATTGCTTGCATAATCTTCTCAAGGCATTTGAGCCATTCTGGGTTGCTCCACTCATCTTCCAAGTGTTGTTCGCTTGATGGTTGTGAGGGTGATGTAACACCGATCAGATTTTTAGAAGTCTCCACTGCCATTTTGAAATTAGAATTTTCCTGAACATGGTTGGGAGCTTTCGTGATCAGAGTGATCAATTTTGACATTGCCTCTGCCATCAGTCTTGCAGTGTCAATAATCTGATCGGTGTAGTCATCTGGTTCAATTTCTTCAATTGCTTTGTTTGTTGTTTCTTTCTCTTTCTATTGCTTTTCTGTGTTCTCTCTGTCATGCCTCATCTTCTCTGCAATCTTGTCCTCAATTCCAAGAAATACTGCTGCTGGATCCATCATTGCGTCGACATGTCCTGTTCCGAATTTCTTGTTTTCAACCTCTGCTCTCTGTCGAGCTTTTATCAATGTTGTTGACCATGCTTTGATGACAGGAAATATCCTATCAACCAGTCGTGTGTAGAACACAACTCTATCAACGTATAAAAGCTGTCAAGGAAAATTAGTAATGTCATTAGTATATTGAATGTAAAAGCCTGTTATATAATGCTAAAGTTTATCAACTATAATGCAGGTTTTACAATTATATAATGCATTATGAAAACTCGAATTTAATATGTAAGAAAAAGTGTGTTTACCATTGGAAGGAGGACAGGACCTGTGAAACAGACATTTGATTTTTTTCTCCCAGGTATCCCTCTGCCTAATCAGGGAGTAAACCATGTAGTTGCACCAGTTGAATTCTTTAATATCAGACATGACATCAAAATTCTCAAGAATTTTCGGTTTGACATATCCGTCAGCAGTATTCTCATAAAAACAATGTTCAATTAGCACTAAGAATTGCCTTTTGAACCAGTCTCCACCATCTTTTTCAGAAATCATTGCATCTGCAACGTCTACCGGCCTGATCTTCCTCATTTTCTCTTTAATTCTGCTTGCCCATTCTTTCAACACTGTGTTGGGTTGTCTTCTTGATCTTCTGATAAGCTTTTTTGGTCCTTTCGGGAATCCAAAAATCATGAACACGTCTTTGTCTGTCAAATGTATTGTATCCTTTTTGTTGACTACTAGGCTGCAACTTATGGGGTCAAAGTTGTCCATGCACCAATATGCAATTTTTGGGGGTATTTCTTTAATTATGACATTGTAGATGTGTGTGAAACCCATCTCCTCTATAGCTTTAGTGATAAGATCCTAGCCAAGAAGGTTTAGATCGCAGCCCAAAAACTCGAACAAACAGACTCAGACTTGACGCGGAAGCAAACTGAACACTGAGAATGGAAGATCCAACACCTTTGGATTCGAAAACCCTCAAGTACCGTAGTCCAGAATAAATTCTCCTACGACCCAAGAGGCGAATTGATCCAAAAACGAAGGATATAAGCGAAGACACCACCAATGGATATGACTGTCCGATTGATTAGTCGAAATCAAAAACCTATGGAAAAGAAATTTCGAAAGTTTGAGCTTTCAGAAATAAAGGAGAAAATCTCACAAATTTTATTAAACTGAAAACTGAATCAAAATTGTTCCATACAAGGCCTATATATAGGCAACTCAAACCCTAAACTAATAAAAAAACTAATTTAAATAATTAAAAGGTATTAAATTCGAAATTTAACTTAAATAAGGCCTAAAAATGTTGGCCCAAAATAACTAAATAAATTAAACTAAGCCCAATCATTACACATAATTAAATTAATAACTTTTGGGCCTTCATTTAATTCTTCCAACAACATCGATTTTTTGGCAACATTGGCAGCCCAAATATCTTTAATCAATAAGCTCAATCCAGCCCTCAAAGTCCTTGCTCGAGCTCTAGTCATCGGCCCACTCGGAATGTAGACTGGATCGTCTCTCACAGCTGCTACTTGGGCTCCATCATTCCCCTCCTCTTCAAGAGGATTTGTCCTCAAATCCAAGCTATCACCTACATCAAAAAGACTTAAATCAGCAACATTGAATGTAGCGCTAACATCATACTCACCGGGTAAGTCCAACTTGTATGCATTATCATTCACTTTCTCCACCACTTGGAAGGGACCATCTCCTCGAGGTAACAACTTCGATCTCCGCTGCAAAGGAAACCTCTCCTTTCTCATATGCAGCCAAACCCAATCTCCAGGCTCAAACAACACCTTCTTGCGCCCTTTATTCGCCTGCTTGACATACTGCTCAGTACGGCGCTCAATGTTCTGCCTAGCCTTCTCATGAATCTGCTTCACAAAATCAGCTCGTTTCTGCCCATCAAGGTTAGTAAACTCTTGCACAAGTAAAGGAGATAAATCTAAAGGAGTTAAAGGATTAAACCCATACACAACCTCAAAAGGAGAAAACTGAGTAGCAGAATGAACTGAACGATTATAAGCAAACTCAACATGAGGAAAACATTCTTCCCAATTCTTAATATTCTTCTTAAGTACAACTCTCAACAAAGCATATAAAGTCCTATTAACTACTTCAGTTTGACCATCAGGTTGTGGATGACAAGTAGTAGAAAACAACAGTTTAGTTCCTAACTTACACCACAAAGTCTTCCAGAAGTAACTCAAGAACTTAGAATCTCTATAAGAAACAATTGTCCTAGGAATACCATGCAATCTCACAACTTCCCTAAAGAACACATTAGCAACATGTGATGCATCATCAGATTTATGACAAGGAATAAAATGTGCCATCTTAGAAAACCTGTCAACAACAACAAATATAGAATCACTACCACGCACAGTACGTGGCAAACCTAGCACAAAATCCATAGAAATATCAATCCAAGGTGCAGTAAGGATAGGTAAAGGTGTATACAATCCATGGGAACTAGACCTAGACTTAGCCTGTTTACAAGTAATGCATCTACCACAGATCCTCTCAACATCACGTTTCATGCGAGGCCAAAAGAAATGCTCATGCAACACATCCAAAGTCTTAGCAATACCAAAATGACCCATTAAACCACCTCCATGAGACTCTAACAGCAACAATTCTCGTAGAGAACCCCTAGGAATGCACAACTTATTTCTCCTAAATAGAAACCCATCATGTCTAAAATATTCACCACTAGCAGATGTCTCACATGCAGCATAAATGTCACCAAAATCCTCATCAGATGCATACAGACTCTTAATGCATTCAAACCCAAGCAACTTAGCATCTAAAGTAGAGATCAAGGCATACATGCGAGACAGTGCATCAGCCACCACATTTTCCTTACCTTGCTTGTACTTGATGACGTAAGGAAAAGTCTCTACAAACTCCATCCATCTTGCGTGCCTCTTGTTCAGCTTATGTTGCCCCTTCAGATGCTTCAGCGACTCATGATCGGTGTGAATGATGAACTCCTTAGCCCACAAATAGTGCTACCACGTTTTTAAGGCTCTCACCAAGGCGTACAGCTCCTTATCGTAGGTAGGATAATTCAGCGTTGCACCGTTCAGCTTCTCACTGAAGTATGCCACGGGCCTCTTCTCTTGCATCAAAACTGCACCAATACCAACCCCAGAAGCATCACATTCAATCTCAAATGTCTTAGAGAAATTAGGAAGAGATAATACCGGGGCATGGGTCAACTTGTACTTCAGCAACTCAAAAGCCTTCTCTTGCTCTTCTCCCTTTCTGAACTCCACAGTCTTCTTAATCACTTCAGTTAATGGGGCTGCAATGCTGCTGAAATGGGGT
Organism: Plectranthus barbatus; assembly: GCA_026898455.1. Classification (NCBI taxonomy): domain Eukaryota; kingdom Viridiplantae; phylum Streptophyta; class Magnoliopsida; order Lamiales; family Lamiaceae; genus Plectranthus; species Plectranthus barbatus. The sequence goes on from JAPKLW010000185.1 coordinate 657,886, forward strand.
ACAAAATGCCTATAAAAGCTGGCAAGTCCGTGAAAGCTGCGAACATCGCCAACATTCTTAGGCTGCGGCCACTCTTTGATTGCTCGAATCTTTTCGTCATCCACCTGTACTCCGTCTGCACTAACAACAAAACCCAAAAACACCAACTTATCCGTGCAAAAGATGCACTTCTTCATGTTAGCAAACAGTCTTTCCCTGCGAAGTACATCCAAAACAGATTTCAAATGTTCAAAGTGCTCATCATAACTCCTACTATAAATCAGAATGTCATCAAAATAAACCACAACAAATCTGCCAATAAATGCTCTCAAAACATGGTTCATAAGATGCATAAAAGTACTAGGAGCATTGGTTAAACCAAAGGCATGACTAACCACTCATACAACCCAAGTTTGGTTTTAAAAGCAGTTTTCCACTCATCTCCCTCCTTAATTCTAATCTGATGATATCCACTTCGCAGATCTATCTTAGAAAATACACAAGCACCATATAATTCATCTAACATGTCATCTAAACGAGGGATAGGATGGCGATACTTAACCGTAATGTTGTTGATTGCTCGGCAGTCGCAGCACATCCTCATGGTCGAGTCCTTCTTGGGCACTAGCAAAACTGGAACTGCACAAGGACTCAAACTCTCCCTCACGTGCCCTTTGGCCAGCAACTCTCCAATCTGCCTCTCCAACTCCTTCGTCTCCTCCGGGCTGGTTTGGTAAGCTGGTCTATTTGGAAGGGTTGCTCCCGGCACGAAATCTATCTGATGCTCAATCCCACGAATGGGTGGCAGCCCGGCTGGGGTATCATCTGGAAAAACATCCTCAAAATCCTGCAAAAGAGAGGAAATAGAAGGGGGTAGAAAATCAGGAATGTTAGTTAAAACCATATTCTCCTTGTAGATCAGCAACACCATTGCTTTCTCCACCTGAACCGCCCACTTCAGATCCCTAACCCTAGCTAGAAAGGATTGTTGCACCACCCCTTTCTCCTTACTACTTCGTGGCTGCATCTCATCACCCGACTCCTTCTGCAACTGGACTTGATCCTCATAGACTTGTTTAGGGGTCAGAGGAACAAGTGAGATCTTTTTCTGCTTGTAGTCGAAGGAATACTTGTTCGTAAAGCCATCACGCTTCACACGCCTATCAAACTGCCACGGACGCCCCAACAGTATGTGACTCGCCTGCATAGGAATCACATCACACAACACCTCATCCTCATATTTCCCAATGCGAAACGGCACCTTGACTTGCTTCACTACTTTGATGACGCCACTATCATTCAGCCACTGCAGCTTGTATGGCCTAGGGTGCTTCATCACCTGTAACCCTAGCTTCGTCACTTTCGACTGACTCGCTACATTGGTGCAGCTACCTCCATCTATAATCATGCTGCAGACCTTATTGTTGATATGACAATGTGTATGAAAGATGTTCTCCCTCTGCTCCACATCTCCGGCTCCAGGCTATGCATTCAAAGCCCTTCTCATCACAAAATTCAGAACTGCAGGCGCCTCAATCTCTTCTACATCTTCATCAGGATCATCCAAATGAGGCATCTCCGGGTGAGTCTCTTCATCAGTCACAATCTCTCCATCATCTCAAATCACCATGACTCTCCGATTTGGGCAATCGTTAGCATTATGCCCAAAACCCTGACACTTATAGCACTTGCGATCTCTATTACGAAAATCAGTGATAACGGATTTACCTTGAGCTGTGGAATCTGACCTGGGCTTCACAAACGGCTTCTTCTCCCCTCGAGGCTGCTCCTCCTCCTTCTTCCATGGAGCTCGCTCAGCTGCTGAACCACTTCCAGGTTGGTATTCTCTCCAGCCTGTGGAATTCTGCCTCGAATTATTGTCGTTGCCCCTCCTCTTGAGCTGTCCCTCAATCTTGATCGCCATGTGGACCATGTCATCCAGCAAAACATAATGCTGCAGCTCCACTGTATTCTGGATCTCCCAATTCAGACCAGCCAGAAACCTAGCCATTGTCGCCTCTCTATCCTCTACTACATTAGCTCAGATCATAGCCACTTCCATCTCTTTATAGTACTCATCCACACTCCGGGTACCCTGCCTCAAACTCTGCAACTTGTTATATAACTCTCGGTAATAATGATTCGGCACAAAGCGCCTCCTCATAACTGCCTTCATCTCGTCCCATGTCTCTATAGGTCTCACCCTATTTCTTCTCCTGCTACTGACCAATTGATCCCACCATACGGGAGCATAATCCGAGAACTCTACTGCAGCCAACTTTACTTTCTTCAGCTCTGAATAGTTGTGGCACTCGAACATCATCTCCACTTTCCGTTCCCACTCTAGATATAACTCGGGGTCGTTCTTTCCCTGAAATGTCGGGATGTTCATCTTGATTGTCCCCAGATTGTTATCATACGACTCCTCATCATAGTCATCGACGTCCTCCTCATCGTAAGGACTCCATCTCGTATTAGAGCTTCTGCCACCTCGACCACCACGTCCTTTCCCGGTATTCATTTGGCTACCAGATGAGTCACGCCTAGTCTTTTCTGTCACTGAGGTCTCAAATTCATCCATTCGATGATGCATGGCATTCATCTCACTTCTCAGCATCCTGGAAAATTCTGAATTCAAGGCCTCCATCATGTACTTCATCTGACTACTATTAATAGTCTCATCCTCTTTCAACCCCTCAGAACCACTACTTTTAGCAGAACCACTACTTTTAGTCATACCTGCACAAAAAGGTTAGATAGAAAGATAAAAGGAAAGACCTCACCACCTCACGTACACTCGTGTATCACTCAGTTATGTTAATCACTCACACTCGTGTATCGCTCGCACTATGAATGGCTTTTTCAGTCCCTCTATTAATCTCACACACTCTTGCCTTTTACCACTCTTTTCTCCCTTTCTAAAAACTCAAAAATTCTTATAAAATTCCACGGACTTCAATTCGACAAACCAACAGGACGGGAAGACTCTAGAAGACTCTAGGAAGGTAAACGACCAAAAACGGACAGAAAATTTTTTCGGAAAAAACTTCGGAGGGCAATAACTTCTCGAAAACAAAGGAATTTGGCCAAAAAACAAAGGGCAATAACTATTAATCTCACACACTCTTGCCTTTTACCACTCTTGATCGTCTCGCCGAGATGTTTCCGAAAAGTACAATTAAGCCAAAAACAGACACCGGACGCAAAAGTTACGACAAAAACGACCAAAACCGACAAAAAAGGCGAAAAAGGCACTAGTAGAAATCAAGAAATTAGGGATTTTTGATTTAATTTTGCTACCCTTCTTTTTTTTTTCTTTCCCAACACTTTTTTCGATATTTTTTTTACGAATATTTTTTTCTCTTCGAGCTCAAACTTTTATTTTTTTTGCCCGATTTGTTTTTTTTTTTTCGCCCCTTTTTTTTAACTAATTACCAAATTGTTTGATAATTCAATCAAGAAGGAAATAATATGGACACCAAAGAAAGAAGATATGAATAAGGTATATAAGGAAAGATTTGACTTAATCTAATTTGGTAAGAAGGCTAATTCAAATCTTGACACACAAGGAAACTCAAATATCAAACCCTAGACTCCCCAAATTTTCGACCCTCTCACAACCAAGAACAAGACACGAAAATAATTACGAATCACAAAAGACAGGAAACAAGAACAAGAATAAGACTCGATTTTTTTTTTGAGACAGACACGAAAATTGAAGACAAAGGAAAAGGAAGGGTACGACCTGGATATTGATACCAAAATGATACGATCCTCGCCAAGAAGGTTTAGATCGTAGCCCAGGAACTTGAACAGACAGACTCAGACTCGACGCGGAAGCAAACTGAACACTGAGGATGGATGATCCAACACCTTTGGATTCGAAAACCCTCAAGTACCGTAGTCCAAAATAAGTTCTCCTACGACCCAAGAGGCGAATTGATCCAACAACGAAGGATATAAGCGAAGTCACCACCAATGGATATGACTGTCCGATTGATTAGTCGAAATCAAAAACCCTATGGAATAGGAATTTTGAAAGTTTGAGCTTTCAGAAATAAAGGAGAAAACCTCACAAATTTTATTAAACTGAAAACTGAATCAAAATTGTTCCATACAAGGCCTATATATAGGCAACTCAAACCCTAAACTAATAAGGAAACTAATTTAAATAATTAAAAGGTATTAAATTCAAAATTTAACTTAAATAAGGCCTAAACATGTTGGCCCAAAATAACTAAATAAATTAAACTAAGCCCAATCATTACACATAATTAAATTAATAACTTTTGGGCCTTCGTTTAATTCTTCCAACAGCATCGATTCTTTGGCAACATTGGCAGCCCAAATATCTTTAATCAATAAGCTCAATCCAGCCCTCAAAGTCCTTGCACGAGCTCTAGTCATCGGCCCACTCGGAATGTAGACTGGATCGTCTCTCACAGCTACTACTTGGGCTCCATCATTTAGTCTGTGCTTCATTCAGTTCTGATAGATGCTGTGTTAGAACATCAGGACTTGTTCTATATATTAAGTCTGGGAACTCTACATCTTCTTTTTTTTTTATGTTTTCCACTGTGTTTTGATACTTTTTTCTCTTTAACAACAATGTCTTTCTCTTGAACAACAGTCTCTTTCTCTTGAACAACTAATTGGTTTTCTGGTTCCTCAACTGTTTTAGTCTTTTTAGGATCTGCAGGAGAAACAAGAATGTCATTATCGAACATAAAAGTTTATTTTCTACATTTCATTATAGAGTAAAGTAGTTGCATTATTGTTCTTTAACGTTTTCATTATAAAAGGTGACTTGCAGTTTTACATATTTTTCCAATTTTCTTTCATTATATTAGCAAAATCTATGCATTATAGTACTTTAGACATTTCATTATAAAATCGCAATATAGTACTTTGTCTTTTTTCATTTAAGTTCCAAAATATGCATTATTGTTTATGTATCCTTTCATTATAACATGCAGTTTCATGAAAAGAAGAGTAAAACAACAAGTATGTGAACAGAGTATTTTCATCATCAAACTTTCGATCATTCATTACAACATGCAGTTTCATGAGAAGAAGAGTAAAACAACAAGTATGTTTATAAATGTAAATCGAGAAGTTTCATGAAAACCTAAATCATTTTAAACTTTTTTTAACAACTATTTTTCATTTTTCTAGAGTTTTAACATGAAATCAAACTTTATATCTACTAATATAAAGATTTAGGATTCAATCATGATTATAAAGTGAAATCGGAAAAATCAAACTCTATCTACAAATATCTATCATTATAAAGTTAAATCGAGAAATAGTTCGCGCGATTTTTACCTTTTTCTCTGGAAGTGTTTCTGCTTGTCTTTTCTTCCCCATTTCTCCTTTATATTTTGTTGAATGCCTTGTTTTATCGTCGCCGGTTTGTGTATTTCGTCGGTGAAGTTTGTGGATTTTGGTTTCGCAAAGAGGGAGATGAAAAAGTTTTTGGTGGTTGAGTGAGATTAAATTTTTTTGAAATGATAAATGAAACGACGTTTTTTGCGTGTTGCAGGCATGAATGAATTATTATAGCTGTCATTGGTAATCGTGGAATCGTGTTACTGTGCGGTTTTTTTAATTTCAACATATAAAACTATATAATGATAGTATTTGAGTTATATAATGATAGTTCGTAGGTTATATGATGCAAGTTTTTGTGTTGTTTAATGAAACCTACTACATTAAATTATTATATTTGTTAGTAATATTTTGATTATTCGTGTGAAATTCGATGGACAATATATAATGATAGTTTTTTCCCTATATAATGATAGGTTGTGAACTTTATAATGCATGTTTGTGGTATGTGAATTAATAAGGTTTTAATTCTAGGGCGAATTTTAATTATAGGCGAAAAGACTAAATTGCCCTATAATGCAGGTTTTTGGGGAAAAATGCCCGTTTTTTTTTTATTAAATCTGGATCGTTGATTGAGCGAGATCTACGGCCGAGAATTGTTCTCATTTCTTATGTTAACTGCCGTTCTCACTGTATCACATCCCTATATATATATATATATGGTATATATATATATATCCTAAATTATCTTATTTTCCTTGTTTATCTGTCATGTTTTCTTATAAACAAGGGTAGTAGTTTTCATTGTTTAGAGTAAAAATTGATTTTAGTTTTTCATAGAGTTTTGTAACAGTTGTTTACAAGAAATAAACTCATGAAATTTTTCCAGATTTTCTTCTTCTTTCTTCGTGTTTTCCATCGACTGTTTATGATTTTTAGATCAAGAAGGCCAACTAGTGGTATCTAGAGCCACGATTTTACACAAAAAATAACTCATTGGGAAAACATGGCTTTGGTTAGGGCTGTAAATGAGCCAAACTGTTCGTGAGCTACTCGGATCTCAATTTGATAAAAGCTCGTTCGAGCTCATTTAGAGAAGCTCGTTTATTAAATGAATCAAACTTGAGCATCATAATATTTGACTCGTGATCTCGTGAGCAACCTCGTTAGCTAAAATAGTAAGAAATATAAAATAATTAATTTTATAAAAGTAATATGTTTTATGATTTAAGAGTAACAATAATGAAAAGTCTTTCTAATAATGAGAAAATTTTTAATTTGAGCATAAATATGATATTAATTTAGAAATAAATAACATTTTCTTTCAAAATAATAAAACATATTTTAAATATATTCCAAATTTAGAAAGTTTGTTTAGGCTCGATAAAGTTCGTGAATGTTCGACAAAAAAGCTCGATGTTCGACTCGATACTAAACAAGTCAAACTTGAGCACAATACTACTCGGTTTGACTCGGTTTGATTACATCCCTAGCTTTGGTAGCAGCAGATGCGGCGCAGGCACAACATTCGAGCAGTTTGTTCGTGTACTGGCAGTTGACACACACGAACTACACCAATTGGGTGATTCATGTGCAGGCCATTATGGAAGATCAAGGAGTCTGGGAAGCAGTCGAACTACACCAATTGGGCGATATATCTATATCCATATATCCTATAGTGAGTATATCTTCATTCTTGAGTCTTTCAGGCTTCCAATTTGATATATCTCTTCAATCTTGACCAAATCTTGCCCAAGATTCGTGAAAATCTTCTAAAAACACGCCAAAATCATCCACGTCGGTTGATGTGGATCTGCGTCGGTCGACTCGAATTCCATGTCGACCGATTTCAGCTGCGTTGATCGATTATGCGCCGTCTCGCATTTTGCCCATAACTTTGCTCCCAAACTCCGATTGACCCGATTCCAGTTGCATTGGAAATCTAATTAAAAGATATTTCTATTTTTATGCTCCATTAGCTCAAATTCCAAGTGTGGAATAAGTCATGTCTGTGTTTTTGAACATCCACTGCTTTCGGTATGGATTTTCGGTGAATTCAACCTCAAACCTGCAAAAAATACACCACTACAAGCGTAATTCCCTCCTTAAGTGACTCATGCAGTAAAAATAACTAACATAAACTAAAATGCAACTAAAAACAAAGATAAATCAAACCAATAATGAGTGAAAATATGAACTCATTAGGAATCTGGCTCATTCATATGTCACTGAGAATGGCACATCCTACTGTTGATCCTATCAATACAAAAAGATGTTCCGGCACATTCAAGTAGCTAGGATAAGCTCACTTATGAACTGATGTGTCGCAGCTTAAACCGACAGCATATCTAAGGACTGTCTCAACCATGATACTGTTTATATCTCGCTAGGTCAATCAAGCCATATGATCCTCTGTGATCTCTTACACACTATATGGTCATCCCTATCGACGAGATAATAGGATATTATAGTTCATCGTATGTTTATAGTTATATCAGATAGCGAGCATTGTTGATGCAACACATATATGAAGGCCAGTATATTAAACACTTAATCATATATGCTTTCAGTATACAATTCCAACAGATGATAGCATAATCTTTAAGCTTAGCCTCATGCTTTAAACCACATAGCACAGATGATTAACTTGAGTTAGGAACTCAAGTCTCGTGAATAAAATCACGGAGTACTCAGTAAGCTTGAGTAGAGAGAATGGCAGAGTAACAACTTAGCTTTTTAGAGGATTTTTTCTTCAGTGTGGTTAACCTTTTCTCATTTGAAATGTTGGGATATTTACAGGCAATTCCTCAGATGATTTGAAATTTATCCATTAGACACATTAATCCAGTCGTTAGAGACATTGAGAAAGTCGTCCAATCATAGCCCATACCTTAGGTCTGCTCTGTTTTAGTCCGGGGAATCCAACTATGGACTTCCTCGTACTGACTTTTACTTAGCAATCAAATGCCTTGAAGTCTGACTATGCTTGGTTCTCTTCGTGTTCCACGTGCTTAGAAACTTAGGCCTCCCAACTGACTTTCCATTTGTCAGTATAGACCACCCTCATACTGGCTTCACAAGTCAGTAAGGCAACATCTCTCACACTAACTTCTTATAAGTCAATATGAGTTCCTCTATATTGAGTACCCAAACTCGGTATAGTCCTTGGCCATAATTGGTGAAACCAAGTCTCACGCAGAATAACTTCTTCAAATCTCAAGCATATCTTATGCTTGATCTTCAACTCCTAAGTTCTATTACAATATGATAAAGAATCTATACATGACTTTACATTTTTGTCCCTAAGCTAAAAACTAACTAAGATGGCTTTCACAGCCTTTGACCCACCAAAACATAGCTTAAAAGGAAGGATAATTCTAACAAAATTCCTAACATATATATATATATATATATATATATATATATATATGGAGCGGATCCGGTGAGAAAGGTTTTAACGTGAGAAAGTGAGAAAGATGTTTGATTGTGTTCATGAGGTTGCTTGATTGTATTCAGGTCGTTGCTTGGTTGTGTTTTAGTTGTTGCTTGATTATTTTGTTGCTTGATTTGAGTTTAATTGTTGCTTGTTTGAATATCAACCATTGATTTTTTAGATCTAATGGACATGATCCATTCTTTTTTCTCACATGGGGATTTTTTTTTACATGATCTCTCCTCTCTCTCTCTTTATATATAGGGAGCGGATCAGGTAAGAAAAAGTGTCTTGTGAGAAAAAAGAATGAATCATATCTGTTAGATTTAAATAAGTCAATGGTTGATATAAAATCAAGCAATAAGTGAAACACAATCAAGCAACATAATAATCAAACAACAACTAAAACACAACCAAGCAATTGCTTGATTGTGTTTTAGTTGTTGCTTGATTGCATATCAATCATTGATTTATATAGATCTAATGGATAGGATTCATTCTTTTTTCTCACACGAGAATTTTTTTACTTGATCTCATATCTCTCGTTATATATATAAATATATATATATATATATATATATATAGGAAGTGACTCACATACTAAAAATTAGTTTGTGCTAAATAGGAATGAATCCAAACCATTCATCTAAAAAATTCAATGGTTGAGATTAAAACACTTTCCCAGATTTTATGCTTTTTTGCTTTATAAATCATGCTTAATCGAATTAAGCACGATTTATAAAGCAATTAAGCACGAACGGAAATTATGCTTAATTTTTTAATCTTTATGCTTTAATCTCAACCATTGATGATATCAATTCAAGGGCTGAGATTCATTCCTATTTAGCACAAACTTTAATTTTAGCACTTGAGTGAATCTCTATATATATATATATATACTAAATTGTCTTATTTTACTTGTTTATCTATCCTAATTTTCTTATAAGTAGGGGGTAGTAGTTTTCATTGTTTTGAGTAAAAATTAATTTCAGTTTTTCATAAAGTTTTATAACAGTTATTTACAAGAAATAAATACTCATAAAATTTCTCCATATTTTCTTTTTCCGTCTTCGTGTTTTCTATCAATTATTTATAATTTTTGGATAAAGATGGCCAACAAGTATAATTTGTAGCATATCAAAATCTCAATAAACTATATTATTGATAGGTACAACAAATAACATATAATATCAGTAGGATATTCCACTATGTAATGAATATTGTTTTTTCGTACTGATTCAAAGAAAAGCATGCTTTCCCAATACTACTGTCTAGTCTTATATATAAATACTGATTGAATTTAGCATTAATTATTTATGAATTATAATTAATGAGATGCAAAGTATCATTTGTAGACGCACAAAAAATCTACAATTGGTCAAGTGGATTTAATTAATTAATATTAATTATATTTTAAGAATTAGTCAAATAATTTTTATTAAATTAAATAAATAAAAAAAGTTAATATTTAATTGTGGATATATTTTGTCCAATGAAAAGCTCACTGGTGTTACATCAAAAATATGTGGGGCATATGATCACTACTCGGTGGACCAACGAGAACAAGACACCTCAGCCCTAAATTCCTTAATTAATTTGTCTATAAATAGAGCCATGATAATGAAATGAAAAGCAATTGGCAATTGAAATTGGAAACTTCAAAAAATCCACAAAATAAGGCATTTAATCTAGAATTATGTTGAATGCTAGCTGGTTAACTTGATAAGCATTCTAGTTGGAGAAAATTCAGCAAAGCCAAATTTTGTTGAAGGTTTTGAAGATCAAATTTAGAGAGAAGAATTAAATGAAAAATATAGATAAAATCCACAAGATTTTAACTTCAATCCAAATTGAATGAAGTTGTATCTAAATTTTATGTTTATTGAATCAAATACAAAAAATTTGTGATTACATCATCAATTTCAAATATGTTTTTAAACAACATTATATATTTTATTCATACATTTGCAATAGATAAAGTATTCCCTATTCATTCCTCTTTATTTTTATAATAAAAATATTAATAAATTATTATTATTATTCATATTACTATTATTATTATTATAATGGGCCTCTCCGCATTTAAAGGAAATTTCAAATTTACGAAACAGATATCTGTTTTATAATCCCTATTATCTCGTTACAGAATTATTGAAATAAAAATAATTTGTTTGATCAAATCTTCATCACCTTTCAACTCCACTTCTGTATGCAATTCTCTCTCTCCTGCAAAATCATGGTCAACACCAACAGCAATGGGAAGGGTAAGGGGAACGAGCCAAAGACGACGACAATGGGTCACAACTCGCCGACTCATGCCGACGACAATGAAATCGACGGGTTGGACTTGAGCCTCACCCTCGCACCCTACCAAAGCCGACTCGCCGCCGCCGCCCTCCCGCCTCCGCCTTCGAACTCATCGCAAATACCCGTCAATAACCCTCCGGCCAACACCGAACCCGCAGTGGTGGCTACCTCTTCCCGTCCCCGCGTTTCGAGGAGGAACCCTAACTGGACGCCGCCCCCAGGCAAGAGCGTCACGATACCGCCGCCGTACCCTTGGTCCGACGAGTTCCGCGCCACTGTGCGCAGCCTGAAATACCTCCTGGAGAATGAGATCTCCAGCATCAGCGGCGACGTGCAGTGTAAAAACTGCGAGCAGATGTTCACGATGGAGTTGGATCTTGAGCAGAATTTCAGAAAGTTGTCGACGTTCATCACCGAAAATAAAGGGAAACTGTATCAGCGGGCGACGCAGTCGTGGATGACCCCGGCGTTCCCGAAATGCGGGCACTGCGGGAAGGAAAACTCCGTGAAGCCGGTGATTGCGGAGAAGAAGAGAAAGATAAACTGGCTGTTTCTGCTTCTTGGCGAGATGGTGGGTTGCTGCACCATGGAACAAATCAAGTATTTGTGCAAACACACCAACAATCATCGAACCGGGGCCAAAGATCGGATTGTTTTCCTCGCTTACTTGGAGCTGTGCATTCAGCTCGATCCAGAAGGGCCGTACGCCGATATGATTCCCCGTTGATTCTCACGGTTTTCTTGAAAAACTCTGCTTTTATTTTCATGCATGGTTCTAGGGTTTATGTTCATTTCATCATATGCAAAACGCATTAATCGGGAACGTTTACCGATCCCATTAGGATTGTATTCGACTCTTTTTAACAAATTAGATTTCACAACTCTACTCCTTCCCCTTTCCAACATTTTTTAATTATCAATGCACACACCCCTACTAAATCTCATCATTTTTATGGTGTTAATGTTGATATGTGAGGGCTAGCTACCCACAGACTCTGGCTTCAAAATAATTATTTTTTTTAGTGGTCTAATAAACCGACTCATTTAAATTTTAATTTATTAAATATATTTTTTATTTATAATTTTATAATTTATTATATAAATTATTAAACATATTTGCCATTAAAATATATGGTTGATACTTGATACCATGATAGGATTTACAATGTTTATAGCTTCAAGTTTATGATATACATATAGAGCTTTTACTTGAGATAAAAGAAGGAAAATAAAAGATATAAATGTGCATAAAAATCTCAACAAATATATGAAACCCTAATGATAAATCTCTAGAAATTATCGGCAATAAATATATTTATAATTTTAAATAAAATATTGTAAATTTTATTTATTGAGATTCGTTAGAGAAATGACAGAACAATACGATAAATAAGGTGTATATTGACTCGTTAATGTTGAGGTTTGATTTTGTACGAATACGGGATCAAAGAACTGTACAAAAAAATTACTGGAAACAAGTGCGCAGTAAACTATAGCAGGTCGAACAGACTAAACTAAAATGAGCATTTTTAATACAAGAGTCAATAGCCTATAAAATGATTAATGATGTGTATTCCCCAATTTCCCCCTATTTATAGAGGGGGGGGGGGGGGGTTCAAGTACAAGTCCTAAACCTTAGCAGCCACATACCCCACGATTTTAGGGGTGGTACTGATTGGAACTGCTTCTGGGAAGATAGGTGCTGCTGCAATTTGTTAGTGCCTTTCCCGCAATTGCTAAGCCTAATTAGTTGGCTACGGCCTTGAAGACCTCCATTAGAAACCTCCGTTGGACGACCTCCTCGAGAAGGTGTACTTTGGTGACTTTCTCTGGAGACATGTTGTGAATGACCTCATTTGGTTACCATCTTGGGAGACCACCTTGAGGTGATCAGCTGGAATTGTTCTTCTCTTAAGATCAATTGGAAACCTCCTTTCACTACAAAAAATTCATGTATTAGAGACGAAAAAGATCCATCGCTAGTATTCTTGTCGCTATATAATTGGCGATGGAATATTAAGTCCGTAGCAAAAATTCGCAACGGATTTGCGACAGAAAAATTCATTGCTATTCCGTCGCTGATTTTTTTCTTTAAAAAATTAAATTTAATTTTTCTTATTATGAACCAATTTTTGATTGGTCCAACCATCCTGAACCAGTGTTGTCCAATCTTGAAATTTTGTGGTTGTGTCTACGAGATTTCGAACTCGAGACCTCCTGCGCACAAGCCCTATTTGTTACTGCTGAACCAAATGCAATTGTCAATCTTTATATGTTTAAAAAAAAATATATATATATATATATATATATAAACCGCAAATTAGCGATGGAATTGATACGGAATTTTCCGTCGCTAAATTTTAAAATTAATTCCGTCGGTAGTCCATCACTAAATGGCGACCCATTTTTTATTCTGTCACAATTTTAAAATTTTTTTTAGTGTTAAGAGATCTTCTTCAAATAATTGGTTGTTGACCAACTTGTACCTTAACCTCGTCTTCGCCCTAAAATTGGATCCATCTTTCTTCTCTTAATGGATCTCATTAAGCCCACTTAACTGTCAACCTCGACATCTAACAAAAATGGACATTTTTTTATTCAAACTTGAATAATAAACAACTATAGTTGGTTATGATACGAGAAATGATCTAGTTTAAGCATAGTAATAGATGAAGCCCGTACAAAAAACTGCCCTCGTTTATATATGCCCGTCTTATTCGGCTTGTATAACTATTGGGCCTATTTAATGTTTTTAGTTTAAAATTTTAGAACCAAATTAATAATAATACCCCTATTAAAATACATAAAGAAAAACTTGGAAATTTGAGATCCGTAAATGGAAATCATGACAACAGACAATTCAAGAACTCGTGATAACAGAGAGTCTATCTGAGAAATTGGCCGTTAATTTCTAATATACAATGGCGGGATCTACATGGAAGTAAGGGGTCCAACCCCCCTAATCGAATTTCTTTTAAATTTTTATAGCCCCTAAATAAAGTTTCTCGATTCGCTGTGCTTGAACAATTGAATAGGTATCATCACCTTTGTAAAGAAAAGGCACTGCATATAAGGGAAAACAAGAAAAATATTAAAACTTAATAAAATTAAACTTTACCTTAAGTTCACCAACACCCTTCGATAAATATCTTTTTATTATTTTCTAATATTATTTAATCGAAGATTTCACCCCACATGTAACTATTTATATTCTCTCTACTTAATTGTGTTTTTTCAAAATTATATAAGAATGTATTATTAAATAAATATAAAGAATAATATGAAATACAACATAATTGGAATACTCTAAAATAATCATATTTGATCAATTGTTTTTTAAATAAGAAAAAACGGGAGGGACTATTTCTATTGCACAACTTGAGACCCCCAAAATTAGGAGGAATAGTTTGAAGAAAAATGTATTCTCTCTTTCTAATTTCTTTGGCCATATATAATGATAATAATAATAATGTGTTAAACTAGAATCTTCCACCTTTGATTTCTTCATAATAATTGATGTTTGCAGCCCTCATTTTCAATCTTTAATTGACTTGGACTAAAGATATGCTATCAAACAAATTATACTTCTTTTTCCTTTTTCTATTTGGCTCTATTCTATTAATTGGCTTATATTCGCTCAGACTTTATCATTTACCACTATTTAGTTTTTATTTTATTTTCTTTTTCATTTTTTAGGGGAATTACAACTGTGTTTAAGGATAGGAGATGAGTACTATTTTGATTCAAGAATCTAATTTTATACATAAATAAATATATTATCAGTAAGGTTAGGAATAAGTCAGATATTAGATATGGGAGAAACGCCTTTCGGGTGCTTGTATTAATGGTGAGTTTTACAAGGTTTAAACCTAGGTTTACTGATGGGTTTTGTATACTGAAAGCATTTATTACAATGAGTATACAACGGTTTATTTCTCCTATTTGTTAACAATCGTACATGTATGAACAATGGTATCCTCTTGTCTCACCGATAGGGACGATCATACGGCGTGTTGTAGATCGCAGAAGACAGTATGATCACTTGACCTAGTGAGACATAAACCTGATCACAGCCGAGACAGCGTATGAGGAAACGTCTGTCCGGATGGCTGCGGCATTGTTAGAATAAGTAGTCTGTCTTGGTTACTTGACATGCTGGTACGCAGAGGTGGCGTATTGATGGACCGCAGTGAGATATATTCGTCTGTCTGACATCAGCAAATAAAAGATCTC
The DNA here is from genome assembly GCA_026898455.1 of Plectranthus barbatus. Lineage (NCBI taxonomy): Eukaryota > Viridiplantae > Streptophyta > Magnoliopsida > Lamiales > Lamiaceae > Plectranthus > Plectranthus barbatus. Next base: position 673,166 of record JAPKLW010000185.1, read on the forward strand.
GTTATATTGATTGAGTCCAAACCCTAACGAAGGTTCAGGGGTTTGCACGGGTTGACTGTTGCTTTGACTTGCCATGGTGGAGAGCCTAAGTAACGTGCTTGTATATCCGCATCTTGGGTAACAGCAGTTCGTGTAGTACCGCCTGAGACTAGACTTAGGTAACCATATCCGAGTAATAGGATGGGGACATTCCCTGAGGAGCTCAATAACATTCATCGTGCCAAAGTCCTGCAGGCTGATTAAGTTCAAGCACGAGTGATAAGGTTTGAGTGGTACTACTCAGGAATTATAAGATATTAATTAATTGTAGTTAGAGCTTGTCAGAGGCTCCGATTAATTAATGAATATCCGGTAACCTTAAATATGGGGATTCTCAATTAATGCAGTCCGTTCTCATAACGTGGTAATAAAGGGGTAGGTTAGTATTAATTCTGTGGTGAAAAAGAATTAATATTAATTTATTAATTGTGTCATGGGTTGTGGACATGGGAATTAATTAATTTACAGGCCCACTTTATTATTTGCATTAGGTCCTAGGTCTGGCCCAACAAGTGTGCTGAATTGAGCCCAGGAGCCCATCAGGGTTTACAACCCTAGGTCTATAAATAGACAGCTCTCTCTCATAAGTTGTAACACAGTTGAAAAACCCTAAACCTAATAGAGAGAGGGGGCGCTGTTTTTGAGAAGAGAAAGGAGGAGAATTTTCGAATTTTGGTCCTGCTCAAGCCACAGATCTATGGAGTCCTCACCAGTAGTAGATCTGATCAGCACCGGGACACAGATCTGAAGATCTAATCTGGAGAACAGATTCCTCTTTTCCGCTCCCTTTTGTTTTCGATTTTCTCTAAGAAATTAGATCTCTAATTTCTGTTTCCGCAGATTAAATCGGATCGCGTGGTTGAATTGGATTTTGGAATTCAAACGCGAAAAATCGGTTCAGACTCGACGGAGCTACGGTAAACCCTAAATCCACAATTCTTCATATTAAATTCATAGGAGCATGCTAGGGTTTTGAGAATTTGAATTATGAGCAATATCCATAGATCGATCCGGTTCAGTTTGGTTTTGGTGATTCGGTTCACGTTAAAACCCTATAATTGGTATCAGAGCCAGGTTTCTGATTTATGGCTCTGTTGTTCATAATTAAATTCGATATGCATGTATGAATTTATTATTTTGTGGATGGTTGGTTTTTGTTCCTCGTGGCAATCCGTTGATTCAGCCTGCGGTGGTTTATCCGTGTAGGGCTGAATTGTTTTTTTAAAATCACGAGAAAATCCGTGATTAGTGTAGATTTGAAAATTGTAATAGAATAGGTTTTCTGTAATTTTCAAATTTTGTAATTGGACGGGTCGAGGACGAAGAACGAAGATGGAGCCGACGAAGGGTCGGGCACGGCGAACGACGGCGGCGGCGGCGGCGCAGCAGGCACGGCCGGGGCGTGCGGCGTGCGCGGGCAGCACCCACGGTGCACGGCCTGCGCGCGCTAGAGGCAGCGCGGGCAGGCGCGGCACGGCAGCAGCGCGCATGGGCGCGCGCGGCGCTGGCCGGTGCCGGGCCTGGCAACGTCGTCTTCGATCGGCGTCAGTTGCTGCTGTCCCATCGCGGTGGCTCGTGTTTTGGTGGTTTGTACAGTCCTGTGTGAACCCTAGGGTTTGCATTAGGGTTAGGGCAAATCATCAGATCACAAAGGCCTAAAAATCCAAAATTTGGTGTATCCAGATTTGAAGGCCCTTGAAGATTTGGAAGATTTGAAAAGATTTGGATTTATCCAAATTAATTCAAATTTGTAATAGATAGATTTTATTTTTCTATTTTGGGGCCACGAGGAATTTTTGTTTGCCTTAATTGTCCTCGTATGATATGTGATTTATTTATGTGCGCAATTAAGCATGTGTAGATAATAGGAAAAGCATGATTTATCGCTTTTATTATTTACAGCTTTCCAAGCATGCTTATGTGATTAATTTCTCTTGTTGGATTTTATTTTGGGAATTTTTGGGCTTGTTTAAATACATGCAAAAATTTGGGAAATATAATAACAAGGAAATTATATGTGCGCATTAAGAAACCTTTTAAAAGAAAAATACTAAGCAGATTTTTTAATTAAAATCAATAGACCTCTACAAATCGGTCCTAGGCTATAAGTGTATCTCTCGTTCTAGTAAACGTCTACGAGTGTAGCTTGCTAGTTCCCGGAGGTGCATAGGTACGGTTGTTGGGATTTCTAGACAAACAATTTAAATCATGTGAATAGTGGGAGGGCTTTGCGTAAACGTCTACGAGTGTAGCTTGCGTAGATCTCTTTCACAAGTATTCTAGGATTGATTTAAATTAGAGATAAAAAAAGCTTTGAGGGCTGTGCGGTATGGTTACGTGCCATGCTAAACTGTCTCTTTTGGCTGGAGTTAAATTTGTGGTTAATTTCTTAGAAGCATCTTAGAATATAATGCAAGAATTGCATCCCTGTTCTTGAGAGATGGCTTGGTCTAAGGTTTTCACTAATTATTAATTTCTAGTGTCAAAAGCATCCTGACATGGTAGTGAAATTAAATGGATTGGGGCTTAAAACCCGCAGTTCTGGTTGAGGGTGACATCGTAAACGTCTACGAGTGTAGCTTGCGGTGGGAACTCTTGGGCAATTAGTGGAAAACATTTGTATTTGATTTATTAAAAGGTTTTCAATGCATTTGTTTTCGAAGTTCAACATGTATGTTCTTATTTAAGATTCTTTATTGTTTCAGATATGTCTATGTCTACTGTCGATCATATACTTGCTCTCAATCCTCTAACTGGTCCGAACTTCCATGAATGGAGTTTCTGCATCAAACACATCCTTTATGTGAAAAATCAAGCACATGTTCTTTACATGGATCCACTGTTGCGCTCTGAGAGAGGAGTGTGCGAACTTGAGCTTGAATTCTATGACAGATGGGAGGATGCTGATGAGTCTGCCTTCTGGCTCATTACGGGTTCCCTGTCTAGAGAATTAAGGCATAAGTATGAACACCTCGGAAGGGCTGGAACGCTTTGGAAGGAACTCTCGACAGCTTTTGGCAAAGTGGAGCGAACTATCGACTGTAAGCTTGTACACAATCTTGTGTGCAAGAAGATGGTTGAGGATAGTTCGGTGACGGAGCACATGATGTCTGTGATTGATCTCATGAGACAGTTCACTGTGCGGGGTGGTAATATCAGTGCGCAAGGCGAGATTGATATTATCTTGAATTCTCTTCCGGAATCCTTTAATGACTTTAAGGTAGTTGCTGCTGCAAAGGGAGAGTATGCTCTGCATGAGCTGCTTGAGGATCTTGTAGTGGAGCAGTCTACCATGCGAGCACGGAAACTGTTCTGTCTGGTTCTAGCACTGGCTCAACAACCTCTAAGGTTGGAGATGACGGTGCTAAGAGCAAGTTCAGAAAAGCAGGCAGTGATAGCAAGTTTAGGAAGGGGAAGAGAGCCAAGGTCACTCCAAAGAAGAACGAGTGTGCTGGATACGGAAAGGTGGATTGTCCGAATGCCAAGGGACAAGGTACGTCATTTGCATTTGTAACGGAAACATGTTTAGCATCGGTTTCTACTCATTCGTGGGTAGTGGATACAGGAGCTACTGATCATGTTTGTTAAATTTTGCAGGGGTTCACACCGAGGAGGGTGCTGAAGAATGACGAGGTTACCATCTCAATGGGGAACGCAGCACAAGTGAGTGCAGCTGCCATTGGAGATTTCACCTTGTATTTTGATGATTCTGTTTTAACATTGAGAGATGTTTTGTATGTGCCGGATTTTCGGCGGAATCTTATTTCAGTTTCCAAACTTTATGTTGATGGATATTCAGTTAATTTTTATAGTGGTGTTTCTATCATTGGTAATAACGGTGTTATCTGTCGTGGAATGCTGAATAATTCTCTCTATGTTGTTAACTGTAATCATAAGTCTTCCGCAAGTATTGCATATAATTCATCCGTAATTGATAATCCTAGAAAGAGAAAACTTACTTCTTCTGATGAGGATCTTACATATCTCTGGCACTTGAGACTGGGTCACATCAGCTTGAAGCAGATTCAAAGACTTGCAGATGACGGTACATTGGACCTAATCCGGGCTGTACCTTATCAAGTCTGCGAATCCTGCATCGAGGGCAAGATGTCAACTAGGCCTTTCAAGGCTAGTCAGTCTCGAGCAGAGGAAGTGCTGGAATTGATCCATTCTGACTTGTGTGGACCGATGTCCACGCAGGCTCGTGGAGGGTACGAGTATTTTGTCACTTTCATTGACGACTACTCAAGGTACGGATATGTTTACCTGCTTCGCTACAAGTCTGAATGCTTTGAGAAATTTAAAGAGTTCGGGAAAACTATCAAGTCGCTGCGATCTGACCGCGGTGGCGAATACCTCGGTAACGAGTTCCTGCAATATTTGTCAGAAAATGGGATTACATCCCAGTGGACTGCACCGGGTACTCCCCAGCAAAACGGTGTAGCTGAAAGAAGAAATAGGACTCTTCTAGAGATGGTAAGATCAATGATGAGTTATGCAAACTTACCAATTTCGTTTTGGGGCTACGCATTGGAGACAGCAGCTTACGTGCTTAATGTGGTGCCTTCTAAATCAGTTCCTAAGACGCCTTCTGAGCTCTTCCTTGGTCGCAAACCTAGTTTGTGCAAGTTTAGAGTATGGGGCTGTCCGGCACACGTACTGTCGAAGGAATCTGATAATTTAGAAAGCAGATAAAGTAATGTTGTTCATAGGGTATCCCAGGCAAACGAAAGGTGGTTACTTTTACTGTCCTGAGAGTCAAAGAGTCGCTGTTAGCACCAACGCTAGATTCTTAGAGGATGAGTATGTGAGTAATCACAGGTCAAGGAGTGATATCGTTCTTCAAGAAATTGAGAACGAGAATGCAATTCCAAGGGAAGGGGAACGTGTAGATGTGGGTGCACCTGTGAGAGGCACAGCACCACAGACACGTTTTTCAGTGCAAGGTGCAGGACAGCAAGTTACTGCACCTACTACTGACACGGCACCGATGCCTCATCGTAGTGGGAGAGTTATTTTCCAGCCGAAAAGGTACATGTTCGTGGGTGAGTCTTCGGACTTGAGCCCGGAAGATGGATATGAGGACTCTGACCCACTGATTTACGAAGAGGCAGTGCAGGACAAGGATGTTGCCAAATGGCGTGTCGCCACGGATTCTAAAATAGAATCCATAACTGCTATGGATGTATACCAGAAAACTGATTTGCCGGATGGCTTTAGGGCCATAGGGTGCAAATGGGTATACAAGAGAAAGAAAGGGGTGGATGGAAAGATCACGGCTTTTAAGGCCAGGCTGGTGGCAAAGGGTTATAGTCAGAAAGAGGGCATTGACTATGACGAAACCTTTTCACCCGTAGCCATGCTCAAATCCATCCGAATACTCCTTGCCATAGCTGCGCATATGGACCTCGAGATCTGGCAGATGGATGTCAAAACTGCTTTTCTAAACGGCTACCTTGAAGAAGGTAGGGACATCTACATGCAGCAACCCGAGGGTTACATAAGCAAGGGCGAAGAACATCTTGTCTGGAAGCTTAGGAAGTTCTTGTATGGACTTAAGCAAGCTTCAAGGTCATGGAACTTACGTTTCAACGATGTGATTAAATCCTATGGATTTGCACAGTTGGAAAACGAAAGTTGTGTTTACTGACTTTGTGTCAGTGGGAGCGGGGTCTTCCTTGCACTATACATTGATGACATACTCCTATTTCGAAACAACGAGGGAGTGATGTCCAAAATCAAGGTTTGGTTATCCGAACAGTTCCAAATGAAGGATCTGGGTGAAGCTGGCTACATTCTTGGGATTAAAGTCTTACGAGATCGTAAGAGAAGAATGTTGAGCTTGTCTCAGGCATCCTGATAAACACTCTTTTTGTGCATTTTACTGATGTGAATCTGATCACTTTTGACTGCAAACTAAACCATTTCTGAGGATTTTATATGTTACTTATGATCTTTGAAAGATTATTACGTTTGGGTTGGTTTGTGGTTGTTTATGCAGATTTCACGCACAATCGAGTCGTTTTCAAGATTTGACTAAGTATCACAGGGCCAATTAATGCTAACGTGCATTGGGAAAGCGAAGAAGTGAGAAAAGATCGAAGAAAAAGCCGAATTTCTGTTCGTGACGTTTTTGGCGACCAAAATGCATTTTCGGCGATTGCCGTTTTTGCCTACAAGTCGCCGATTTTGAAATTCCAGACATTTCACTTCGGCTCAAATTTGGCGACCCAACTACATTTTCGGCGATCGCCCATCGCGATTTCTGGGTCGCTGAACGGGTAATTTTGACGAGTTTTGGCCCAAAATCATATCTTTTCAAGATTTGAAGATCCCCAAGTAAAAATAGGACTTCCCTGAACCTAAAAAAGGTTCCTTCACTTTATTTTACAAGAGAAAACGCTGGAGAACGCAGGGAATAGAGAAAACTTGAAGAGCACAGCAGAAATTGAAGATTGAAGATCACGGGTTTTTGATTTTCATGTTCTTCGTGCCTATGACTCTTTATTTCTCTGTTTTCTTAGAACTTAGCATGATTGGCTAAGTCCTTTTTGGGATTCTAGGGTTTTGACACTTGTTGACATTCATTTCATTGTTTGTATGATCTGATTTTCTTTTTCCGTTAATGTTTTAATTACGGCTGGGGTTTTCTATAATTACAAGATATTGGCCATTGATTGTAATTCGAATTTGTAATTTTTGAACCAAGAGGTCTAGATTATTGATTAAGATGCAGCGTAAATTAAATTTGATAGGTCAATTGTCTGAGAGGAATTTGAATTATTAAAGGGTTGTGAAATCTAAGGTTTTTATCAAGAGTAAAAGTCCTCTTGTGCATCCGAGAGGAGTCACTGGGTCTTTTATTTCCAAGTTATAGTTTAGAGTCCGAGAGGATCACCTGATAACATAATTGAGATTAACTCACGTTTTTGGAAATTAAATTGGAATCGAATTATATAAATGATTGTTTGATTGTTCTTCAAAGTTGATTACCCTGGAATCCTAGTTTCTCATATTTTCTAAACTCGATCTTTTTAATTGTCTTTTTAATTAATTACTTTTCAAACTGCCTAGTTTAAATAAATCAAACTCTTTTACCGTTTCGTCTACATAGTAGTACGATATTCATGTTTTAGTGCTTGATTATACTTCGATCCTGCAATCCTTGAGATTCGATAATTTATTACTTGCCCACTGTAGTGATCTGTACACTTGCAGTATTGGCGTGTTGAAAAATGTGCTATCAAGTTTTTGGCGCCATTGCCGGGGATAGCACAGATTAATAATTAACACTAATTCCGATATTACGCTATTTACTCTAGATTTTAGTTTTACGTATTGTTATTTTATTTTCCCAATTTCTTTTCTGTGTTGTTCACTGTGTGTTCTCCTGCAGGTAGTATATGCGAACCAGGTCAAAAGGTCCAGCTCTTGAACCTATAGATCCGGAGATCGAGTCTACCTGTCGAAAGAACTCTGCATGAAGAAAGCTAGCGTTTCATATGGCTGACGATCAGGCGACACAGATTGCTGAGCTGCAGAGGCAGCTACAAGAGATGAATCTGAGACTTCAGGAGCATCAAGCTCCAGAAGTACCACGGCAGCCCACTATAGATGAGATGTACGAGCCGATGATTGATAGGCATCGTAATGCGGATTTTGGACTGAAGGTGAACACACCTAATTTTGAGATGAAGACTGGTCTGATACACACTGCTCAACAGAACCAGTTTGGGGGATTTCCGTCTGAGGATCCTCATTTGCATATCCAGAAATTTCTGCTACTCTGTGATACAGTCAAGCAGAATCAGGTGCCAATCGACTACATCAGGCTGCACCTCTTCTCATTCACACTGGGCGATAGAGCTCTGTCATGGTATCTATCACTGAACCGCAGTGAGATCTCATCCTGGGAGGAGCTCTGTAAACTATTCCTGATCCAGTTCTTTCCGCCGAGCAAGACCATCCAACTACAGATGCAGATAGGCCAGTTCAGACAGTTCTCGAGAGAAACTCTTTATGAGGCATGGGAGCGTTTCAAGGAGTTGCTTCGCTCCTGCCCATGCCATGGATACATTGAAAGACAACAGGTATGATATTTCTATGCGGGACTTGATGAGGAGACTCAGAAGCATGTCAGAGCTTCAGCTGGAGGGTCCATTACTGCTAGACCTCCACATGAAGGACTACAGCTGCTGGAAAACGATGGCGAAAAGTGAATTTAATTGGCCAGCAGACAGAAAAGAGTGCAGGATGGTAGCAGCAGTCAATGATACTGGGGACCTAGCTACCGAAATAAAACTGACGAGACAGGAAGTAGCTGCTTCTACGAAGTCTATGGAGATGCGCCTTGCTAAGTTGGAGAATAATCCGCCTCAGCAGGGATATGAGCAGGGAGTCGAGATGCAGATAGAGGATATTAATTATGTGAACCAGAGGAACTTCAAAAACAACAGAGGATATCCAACGGGGAACATGACTTATCATCCTAACAACCGGAACCACCCAAATTTCTCCTATGGGAATCCGAACAACGCCTTGCAGCCTCCGCCTGGGTTTACTGCAAATCAAGGAGTGGCAAATGAACCAAAGGAGCCGAGTATGAGAGAGCTTCTAACTCAGTTCATCTCAGCTTCCTATACTAAGACCACAAAAATGGAGGGAGAAATTTCTCAGCTACAGAATGGTATGGGGGAGATGGGGAAGCACATGAAGCAGATGGACACTCAGATATCTCAGATTGCTAATGTTCTGGGAAATCAGCATACTCCTGGACAATTCCCCAGTAACACAATTGTAAATCCCAAGGACCACTGCAACGCCATCACTACTCGCAGTGGGAAGGGATATGAGGGCCCACCTATGCATGTCGACACGTCACCCGTGCAACCTGAAGTTGCACAGCATGCTCCTGTTCTTCCTGCAGAAGAACAGACTCAAAAGAGCAAGAGTACTCATCCTGAAGACAGTACCACACAGGCCGGCCCGATTGCTGTACCTTTTCCTCAGAGGTTTGCTAAGAAACAGAAAGAGGAAAGGTATAAGCGATTTCTGGAGCACATGAAAAAAATCCACATCAATCTCCCTTTAATTGAGGTGGTACAGGAGATCCCTGGGTATATGAAGTTTTTGAAAGACATGGTTACCCAGAAGAAGCCCTTTGGCGCATTTGAGACAGTAAATCTCTTTGAGGAATGCAGCGCCATTATTCAGAAAAAGATGCCGGTTAAGAGATCATATCCGGGATGTTTCTCAATTACCTGCGTGATTGGAGGGCAGACTTTTGAGAAAGTGTTATGTGATTCAGGGGCCAGCATCAATCTGATGCCCCTCTCTATTTTCGAGAGGCTAAGGAATCGGAGACATCAAATCGACCACCATCAGACTTCAGATGGCTGACAGGTCGGTAAACTACCCTAAAGGGGTAGTAGAGAATGTGCTAGTGAAGGTAGGGAATTTATTTTCCCAGCTGATTTTGTGGTCCTAGACATGGCAGAGGACCGAAATATCCCACTCATCCTTGGGAGGCCTTTCCTCAACACTGCTAATGCCCTCATTGATATCAAGAAAGGAGAGCTCACGTTGAGGGTGAACGAGGAAAAGATCACTTTCTCCATCTACAAGGCCATGGAGCGCCACGACTCAGATGACTGCTTTGAGGAGTGCGATATGGTTCAGGTTTTGTATCCTTGTGATTCATCTATCATATCTACTGATTCTTTAGATTATGGGGTACAAAATTCTGTTTATTCTTGTGATGAGTTATATGATGTCTGTGATGAGCTGCTAGAGTCTGTTCTAGCATTAGATGGTGCAGGTGAAAAGAGCAGGTTGGAAAGTGCAAATTTTCTGAAGCTGAGAAGCGAGCAAGAGGAAGAGGAGGCTCGCAAGACGGCCTTGCTACCAAAAGACATGAAGGACCCTCTAGTGCTGGAATTGAAACCCCTACCGGACCATCTGAGGTATGCCTACTTGGGCGAAAACAATACATATCCGGTAATATTATCTGCCACTTTATCTACTAGTCAGTTGGATAGATTACTGCGGGTTTTGAGAGACCACCAATCTGCTATTGGGTGGTCGCTATCTGACATAAAGGGTATTAGCCCTTCTATTTGCATGCACAGGATTCTACTTGAAGATGGGTACAAGCCTAAGGTGCAGCCGCAGCGAAGGATGAACCCCATTATGCAGGAGGTGGTGCGAAAAGAGGTGCTGAAACTACTGGACGCTGGCATGATCTATGCCATCTCGGATAGCGAATGGGTGAGCCCCACACAAGTGGTGGCCAAAAAGGGAGGTACTACCGTCATCAAGGACGACAGTGGCCAGGAGATTGCCCACAGGCCTGTTACGGGCTGGAGGATGTGCATCGACTACAGAGCACTTAACAGTGCTACTCGTAAGGACCACTTCCCTCTCCCTTTTATTGATCAGATGCTGGATAGGTTAGCGGGGTATGATTTTTACTGCTTTTTAGATGGTTATTCTGGATATAACCAAATAGCGATAGCCCCCGAGGACCAGCATAAATCTGCTTTCACTTGTCCTTATGGTATCTTTGCATACAGACGCATGTCATTTGGTTTATGTAACGCCCCTGCTACATTCCAGATATGCATGATGTCTATATTTAGTGGGCTAGTTGAAAACATCATGGAAGTTTTTATGGATGATTTTTCTGTGTTTGGTCATTCATTTGATAACTGTTTAGAAAACCTGATTACTGTTCTGCAGCGTGATAAGCTCGTATTTTGCCTCACTTATCACGTTGTTTTCTTATTGTTTTATTGCATTTATTTGAGTTTTTAGTTAATAATCGAGCATGAAGTGTTTATAGGGGATATTATGCTTGTCATGGTAATATTTTGCAGGTTTTAGGCCAAATCCAATGATCTTTTGAGGGAATCTGAGCTAATAAAGCACATGGATGGAAAGATCTTTGAGTTAGCTTTCCAACGCAACTGGAATCGGGTCAATCGGAGTTCGGAAATGAAAGTTATGGCCAAAACCGTGAGACTGCGCGGACAGATGCATTCCTGTCAACCGACACAATTTGTGTCGACCGAAATGAAATCCTGTCGACCGACAGAAACTGTGTCGAGCGACACGCGTCCCGGAAAGGCAGTTTTTGGCCCAGTTTGAAGATTTTTCCTTCCCAAATCATTACCTTTTGAAGATATAATTTCTCCCCCTTTAAATATGACTTATTAGGCTCGAAAATTCATTCCCCTTTACCTTTAGTTTCAGTTTTTCAACTTTAATTACAGCATTAAACTCTTTAATTTCTAGTACTCTTTATTTTTATTGTTGCA
>JAPKLW010000185.1:698041-708599 GCA_026898455.1 Plectranthus barbatus
GACCTCGGATGTCCTTTTGATGGCGGCAGGTATGCTTTTCTGGAAAGCGCCATACCTTGACCACTTTATCTGACATAGATCTCTTTATGTCAGAATGGCTATGTTGTTCAGTACGAGGAATGAAACTGGCGTCTTGTAACTGATAGACTTTAAGGATATCCTTCCTTAAAGTCTTACTTTGTCAGTCTGTTCCTCGCCGAATCTTCCTTTTGTCTCTATGGAGCTGGGAGAGAGAATCTGGGATTCTGCTGGTAACATCCGACTGGTAGATCATTCTGGTGATCTTGTGCTGGCAGCATCAAAGTCTACCAAAGGTCGATGTTAATCCTTCTTGGAATCTCCCATGACTGGTGGAATCACCGCTGGTGAATAGTGTAAGAAGGAACACGTATTCTGCTGGTAAGATTTGTCAGCCGCCTGCTGAATCCTTCCCACTGGTGAACAGTGCCAGTCATTAGCTCTTCCGATGCTGGTGAACAGTAACCAGCCAGTAGCTCTTCTCATGCTGGTGAACAGTGCCAGCATGAGTCTTTTCAGTCGCCTGCTGGTGAAATCTTCCTTCACCAGGTAAGAGTTTCTCATGCTGATGAACAGTGTCAGCATGAGTCTTGATCAGCTGCGACTTACAACTCAAAATAGCTAAACAGGACTTTACATTTGAGACTAGAGCTACTCTAGAGACAACTGACGCTGGTAGGACTTAGGATTTGATCCACCAAAACACCAAAACTTATGATCTATGCTAGCAAGCTACTGGGGAAGGAAACCTTAGAAAGTTTTCCCAACAACTTGCACACACGAAATCTCCTCGAATCCTTCCGCACATTGTTCCCCCATCATATTGTGAACATTCCTATCCGATTAGTTCTCCAAAATTCTTCCAAAAATGCAAGAATCCCCAAATTCCTAGGGTTTATTGTCTTCCTTCCAATTTTGCTTCACTTTCAAGGTAACCCTCCTAATTTTTCACGTTTCATTCGCTTTCATGCATATGCTCTATCATTATTGATTAATGTACATTGTATTGTGGTTAATTAGTTTCAATTTTCATTTTTATGGTTTATTTTGAGTTAATTAGCATGTTTAGCCATATTATTGTCTTGATGAATTGTTTAGCACTCTTAGGATTCATGCATTTGTTTGGGGATTTGTATTGGTGATGTTGAATTGTGTAGGCTATGGATTTGTTTTTGGGGATTTGTTGTGCTCCGTCTGATTGAGTTGGGGGCCTGATTAATGACCTTGGAGTTGTTAATAGATTTTGAGAAGGTGGTGTGCTTATGTATTTTGTTAGAATGTGGAGATGTTGCATAATTTGTAAGTTTAGTTTCTTTTACATGTTTTCCCTTTCGTTGTTGCTGGTTCTGAATATTGGTTTTATCTAGCAGATTTAAAATGGCACCTCGACGCCGCGTCCCTTCCACAAGGCCGGAAAGCTATGGAATTATTATTCAAGGACTAGACCTCCATCACAAATTCAAGGCCTTGGTTGAAAAAGGGGTTGAGGCGACTCAATACCCGGATGTCGACACTCTCCGGTCACTAGGGCTCTACGACAATGTCAAGGAGCTCCTCTCTATTATTGGGTGGACCCCCCTTCTGGAACTTGAGGATCCAACTTACTGGCGATTCACACTGGAGATCCTCACCACCTTCGAGCTCTCTACGACCGGCCGGAACACACCCATAGGAGCCACCTTCCGTGCCCTTAATGAGGACCGCACTCTAACCACGAAAGAGATAAACAGAGCCTTCGGGGTCCCAGACATTGGTGTGTACACCAAGCCGAGGGGATTCGACCCCAAAGTTTTCTGGCGCACCATTTACGCCGATCATAGCCCAACTTGGGAATCTGGGAAGTGCAAAGCTTCAATGATCCGGAACCCTGTCTTCCGGATAATCCAGCGGATTCTGGCGCACACACTTTTTGCCAGAAAGGACAATAGCTCGATGAGGGACGTCGATCTTATGGCGATCTATTGCATGCTTCATGAGCAGCATCTCAATTTCGCCCAGCTCTTTCTACTGCAGTCCAGTCGAGCCTCTTCTGCCAGCCGGGGCCCAATTTGCATTGGTGGGTTGTGGACCCACCTCATTTGATCCATGAGGATTGACCCGGGGGGAGCAACACGCCGAACCGGTTACAAAGCTCACAATCAAAAAACTGGTTGCTCTTCGGTTCATTCAGACCGGTCGCCCACCCTATCTTTTCTGTCAGTGTACACCACCACCCTTCCCACTGCCGAATCCCGAGCTCACTAATGTAGGGCTTTGCAGATACCGCCAGAATTGGAAGTTGGATACTTTGGCACATGCAGAGGTAGTTCAGTCTGCCGCAAATGCTATGGCGAGACAGCCCCTTGGGGGCGAGGGAGATGATGAGGGTGCAGAGGATGAGGAGGATGACGAGGACACCGGCGGTCATGACCATGATCAGGGAGACGACGACGAGGAGCCGCACCTCCTACTGATGGGAGGCATGCATCAGGGCGGCAATTATCAGGGCGGCACTTCTCAGGGCGGTACATCACACGCCGGCACATCGCAGGGGGGCACATTCCATAAGACCCCGAGGGGGGATGCCTCCACCTTTTACGAGCGTCGCACACATCGTGTGGCGTTCGAGCAGCGGCTGGATAATTTGGAGCGTCAGTGGAGCGACTGGCACACCCAGTTGCAGGGTATAGCGGTGGCTCAGGCTACATACGCCACTGAGCGCAGATCTTTCGAGGATGAGCAGAGAGAGCAATGGTCTGCGCAGCAGCGCCACTTCGACAGAGAGCAGGAGCAGTGGGCGGCGCAACAGCGCCACTTTTATTTGGAGCGGGAACAATGGCGACGCCAGCAAGAGGTGGAGGATCAGATGCGACAGTTCATGGCCCGTTTCCCACAGTATTGGCCCCCACCACAGTGAGGTTTCCACACATCTCCGTGATCTTTTTCCCACAAACTTATTCTATCATGTGTATTGAATAAGTTCGGGGGGGATGTGATCGGTCGATGTGTGTGTCTTTTCTACTCTTTACCTCCTATTCTTTTACTGCTTACTCTGCTCTTATCTGTATTTTACTGTATTCGAACTTAATTGTCTAGTTGGAACCAGTAATTTGTACTAATTCGTACCATTTATGTTGTCGAGTTTAATTCCTGTTATTATTTCCTGTTATTGTCAATTGTTGTTGGGTCTAGATTGGGAATCTATAATTCATATTGATATCTGTTGGGATAAAGGTGGTACTTGGTGGCGATTTATCAGCATTACTGATCTAGTTCATGATGACAAAATTTTCCTTCTCGTGAAACTTACGCTCATTACTTGCACATGATTTTATGAAGTGCCGATGGTTGTGGAATTGATTTTGGCCTTTGGAATATGCTCATAGCCATGTGAGAATTTTGAGCATGTGTTGTTTTGTTTGGAGTGAGTCACTATATGATGTACCTCTAGAACTTGCTCGGGTTTCTTTCTTAAAACTGCAATAGGGGAGGCCAAGAATTTAGAAATGATTTTAGGCCATCGTTTCATTAGCCATGTTAAACCCAAATACTACCCTAATACATACTCCTTTGTTAGCCCAGTTGAGCTTGAATACCTTTCTTTCTTAACCCGGATGATAGGAGGTGTGGATGGAATTGTAAGGGTATCTGTTGATGATAGGTGGTGAGATTGAAGAGTTGTGTGATAATAAATTACCCAAAAACCTTGGGATGGGACAATAGAGTTGTTTTGGATTTATATATATATTTATATATATATAAAAAAAAGAGTCATGTATTTGTTGAAATAATGAAAGCACAAAGTGTGCACAATGTTATTGTTGAGTTCATGAAATACACAAAGGGTGTGTAGTGCTATTGTTGTTGAGTCAGAATCCTAGTGAATTATAGTTATAGGATGTGTAATCAGTTGTTTAAGTCCTGTATAATGTTTAAGTCGAACAGTGAATGAAGAAGTATGTGATGAGGAATTAGTTGTGTGAAGGAAGTTATAAGGATGAATATGCTCAGTCACTTAGCCAAAATATTCCATACCCCTCACCAATGTGCCTGCATTAGAACCTAAACTAAAGACCTTTCTGATCTTTGTTCTAGCACCCCCGGAAGTCAGTAGAGAGTTTAGACAATGAGCAAGCCTATGGTAGGGAAGTTATACAGTTGACAATTGAGAGTACACACTAGCCAATTTAAGCGAAAAGTTGAGTGATACATTACTCTTATCTTGTGAGGAGCAGATTTCTAGGGGCCAAGATTGAAACTGTGATTGTTTGCACTAAGTTTACGATTGTTGCAATGTTTGTGTGAGAATCACAGCCCCATTTTGTGTCTAAAACAATTCTCGATCAGTCAAATGCACCCCTCGTGTTTATTCTTTTCTATCTGAGTTCTCTTCATTGTTCGAGGACGAACAATAGTTTAAGTTTTGGGGGTTGATAAACACTCATTTTGTGCATTTTACTGATGTGAATCTGATCAATTTTGACTGCAAACTAAACCATTTCTGAGGATTTTATATGTTACTTATGATCTTTGAAAGATTATTACGTTTGGGTTGGTTTGTGGTTGTTTATGCAGATTTCACGCACAATCGAGTCATTTTCAAGATTTGACTAAGTATCACAGGGCCAATTAATGCTAACGTGCATTGGGAAAGCGAATAAGTGAGAAAAGACCAAAGAAAAAGTTGAATTTCCGTTCGTGACGTTTTCGGCGACCAAAATGCATTTTCGGCGATCGCCGTTTTTGCATCCAAGTCGCCGATTTCGAAATTCCAGACATTTCACTTCGGCTCAAATTCGGCGACCCAACTACATTTTCGGCGATCGCCGATCGTGATTTCTGGGTCGCCGAACTGGTAATTTTGACGAGTTTTGGCCCAAAATCATATATTTTCAAGATTTGAAGATCCCCAAGTATAAATAGGACTTCCCTGAACCTAAAAAAGGTTCCTTCACTTTATTTTACAAGAGAAAACGCTGGAGAACGCAGGGAATAGAGAAAACTTGAAGAGCACAGCGGAAATTGAAGATTGAAGATCACGGGTTTATGATTTTCATGTTCTTCGTGCCTATGACTCTTTATTTCTCTGTTTTCTTAGAATTTAGCATGATTGGCTAAGTCCTTTTTGGGATTCTAGGGTTTTGACACTTGTTGACATTCATTCCATCGTTTATATGATCTGATTTTCCTTTTTCATTGATGTTTTAATTACGGCTGGGTTTTTCTATAATTACAAGATATTGGCCATTGATTGTAATTCGAATTGGTAATTTCTGAACCGAGAGGTCTAGATTATTGATTAAGATGCAGAGTAATTAAATTTGATAGGTCAATTGTCCGAGAGGAATTTGAATTATTAAAGGGTTGTGAAATCTAAGGTTTTTATCAAGAGTAAAAGTCCTCTTGTGCATCCGAGAGGAGTCACTGGGTCTTTTATTTCCAAGTTATAGTTTAGAGTCCGAGAGGATCACCTGATAACATAATTGAGATTAACTCACGTTTTTGGAAATTAAATTGGAATCGAATTATATAAATGATTGTTTGATTGTTCTTCAAAGTTGATTACCCTGGAATCCTAGTTTCTCATATTTTCTAAACTCGATCTTTTTAATTGTCTTTTTAATTAATTACTTTTCAAACTGCCTAGTTTAAATAAATCAAACTCTTTTACCATTTCGTCTAGATAGTAGTACGATATTCATGTTTCAGTGCTTGATTATACTTCGATCCTGCAATCCTTGAGATTCGATAATTTATTACTTGCCCACTGTAGTGATCTGTACACTTGCAGTATTAGCGCTTTGAAAAACGTGCTATCACATCTTATGTGGATACTGTGATAGCCCGGTTCAGCATGCAACTCGCCAAGAAAGGCTTGCTACCTTTCAGACATGGCGTTCGTCTTTCTAGTGGGCAGTGTCCTTGGACACAACGGGAGAAAGACGAGATGAGTCTTGTACCATTGGCTTCGGCTGTGGGTAGTCTCATGTATGCGATTCTATGTACCAGGCCAGATATCTGTTATACCGTCGGCATGGTAGCAAGCTATCAGTCTAACCCTGGACAGGCGCACTGGACTGCTGTAAAGCATATCCTCAAGTATTTGAAAAGGACTAAGAATTTCTGCCTAGTTTATCAAAGTGAGGATTTGTGCCCAGTGGGTTATACAGACACGGATTTCCAAGGTGACCAGGATGAGAAGAAATCGACCTCATGATATGTGTTTACCCTGGGAGGTGGAGCTGTATCTTGGAGGAGCTCAAAGCAGAAATGCATTGCTGACTCCACCAACGAGGCAGAATATGTCGCCGCCTCCGATGCCTCGAAATAGGGGGTATGGCTCCGGAACTACCTTTTAGAGTTGGGCGTGATTCCAAGTTTGCCGAGGAGCATCACAATCTATTGTGATAACTCTGGTGCAGTGGCTAACTCAAAGGAACCGCGGTCTCACAGAGCAAGCAAACACATAGAGAGAAAGTACCATGTCATACGAGAAATCGTATCGAGGGGCGATGTGCTGATTAAGAAGATTGACACTGCTGACAATCTTGCTGATCTGTTTACAAAGAGCTTGCCGCAGAAAGTTTACGAAAGACATATTCGTGAGCTGGGTCCGAGGTGGATGCCGACCACTGACAGTGGTTAAGGAGACAGCAGACTAGATAGACGGACTGTATACTCTGTAATAGCTTAGTTATGCTTTGAGTATAAGTGGGAGATTGATGGGTTTTGTATACTGAAAGCATTTATTACAATGAGTATACAACGGTTTATTTCTCCTATCTGTTAACAATCGTACATGTATGAAAAATGGTATCCGCTTGTCTCACCGATAGGGACGATCATACGGCGTGTTGTAGATCGCAGAAGACAGTATGATCACTTGACCTAGTGAGACATAAACCTGATCACAGCCGAGACAGCGTATGAGGATACGTCTGTCCGGATGGCTGCGGCATTGTCGGAATAAGTAGTCTATCTTGGTTACTTGACATGCTGGTACGCAGAGGTGGCGTATTGATGGACCGCGGTGAGATATATTCGTCTGTCTGACATCAGCGAATAAAAGATCTTGTTATATTGATTGAGTCCAAACCCTAACGAAGGTTCAGGGGTTTGCACGGGTTGACTGTTGCTTTGACTAGCCATGGTGGAGAGCCTAAGTAACGTGCTCGTATATCCACATTTTGGGTAACAGCAGTTCGTGTAGTACCGCCTGAGACTAGACTTAGGTAACCATATCCGAGTAATAGGATTGGGACATTCCCTGAGGAGCTCAATAACATTCATCGTGCCAAAGTCCTGCAGGCTGATTAAGTTCAGGCACGAGTGATAAGGTTTGAGTGGTACTACTCAGGAATTATAAGATATTAATTAATTGTAGTTAGAGCTTGTCAGAGGCTCTGATTAATTAATGGATGTCCGGTAACCTTAAATATGGGGATTCTCAATTAATGCAGCCCGTTCTCATAACGTGGTAATAAAGGGGTAGGTCAGTATTAATTCTGTGGTGAAAAAGAATTAATATTAATTAATTAATTGTGTCATGGGTTGTGGACATGGGAATTAATTAATTTATAGGCCCACTTTCTTATTTGCATTAGGTCTTAGGTCTGGCCCAACAAGTGTGCTGAATTGAGCCCAGGAGCCCATCAGGGTTTACAACCCTAGGTCTATAAATAGACAGCTCTCTCTCATAAGTTGTAACACAGTTGAAAAACCCTAAACCTAAGAGAGAGAGGGGGCGCCATTTTTGAGAAGAGAAAGGAGGAGAATTTTCGAATTCTGGTCCTGCTCAAGCCACAGATCTACGGAGTCCTCACCAGTAGTAGATCTGATCAGCACCGGGACACAGATCTGAAGATCTAATCTGGAGAATAGATTCCTCTTTTCCTCTCCCTTTTGTTTTTGATTTTCTCTAAGAATTTAGATCTCTAATTTCTGTTTCCGCAGATTAAATCGGATCGCGTGGTTGAATTGGATTTTGAGATTCAAACGCGAAAGATCGGTTCAGACTCGACGGAGTTACGGTAAACCCTAAATCCACAATTCTTCGTATTAAATTCATAGGAGCATGCTAGGGTTTTGAGAATTTGAATTATGAGCAATATCCATAGATCGATCCGGTTCAGTTTGGTTTTGGTGATTCAGTTCGCGTTAAAACCCTACATTTACACCATTGAGTAAACTCAATTTTTGTCACATCGTGAACCTGGGTTCTAGAACTTTTTGTGGGTCCAAGAAATTTTTGAATTTTTTTTAATTTCTTTTGATTAATGCAACAAACTCCAAATATAATATCCCGAACTTAATTAAGCGAGATTATGCTTAATTAATTATATAAATAAAGTTTAATTTAGCAATTATTATTTTAATTGCATTTTGAGTCAGAATTTTAAATCTGATGTAACATGCAAGTTCGTTTCTTGCATGTAAAATACGGATGAATTCGTTTTGAGAAAACGTAAGTGACCATGTAACCACAGTCTGCGGGAATTATGTTAAGTTCGATTAATTATTTTCTAAAAGAAAATAATAGCCTTTATTTTATATCTCTCGCCTGGAAGCTACGATTTATTCACCGAGCTAGGATATGCTAGAGATAAAGTAACGAAGGATAGCAATTGATTGTAATGAAATTTGGAGAAACATGGAGAGAACGGTAAATTATTGAGTTAAATTGAGTTCAGAGTTAATTGTTGACTAATCCGATGATTGTAAAAATTTACCAACGAGTTGGACACGCTTGATTCAGAAATACTGTGGATTTCTATAATTAATTGTAACAATGTGAATCAAATCAGAAACTACGATGATTAATTATCAGTATTGAAATACACGCGAGTTGAACTGGTGGATGTTATCGATTATTCGTCGTGATGAAGAAAATTTTACGCAGTTGCCATGATTGTTTTGAGAGATGGAAGGGCGGTTTGGGCGATGAATATTAAATGTTCACTTCAAAAATTGCAAAAATAGAAAAAAAAAATGGAATTTGATACCAAATATTTCATCTCTCTTTTCTCATCACCATCACCGCACCACTCTCATGCCACCCCATCTTTCTTGCCGCTGTTCAACCACCACCGAGTACTGATCATCGTAAGACTGAGCTCTATGTGTAGCATGTACTACAAGGATCGTATAGACCTTGAGAACGCATGATTTTGCTGGGAATCGAGAGAGATATTCGACATTCAAGACGACCTGTCGGTAAGTTGATAATTTTCGATGATGACGTAGAAATTGTAATAAACAACGATGAAAATGAGATTTGTTTGCATAATCATGTTCCTCATATTTTTAGGAGTATTTTGGTGTGTTTGGATCACCATTATCGACACCGAAAATTGAAACCCACCACCTACGACACCATTTTCACCGGTGAGTTTCCTCCTTCCAGTTTTTGGTGAGTTTTCCATTTTTTGGATAGTTTGAATGCATGTTTAGACTTCTGTTATGTTTGTGAGCATGTTGGGTTGTATGGGAGGGGGCTGGGCTAGCCGGAATTTGGCTGGAGAATCCAAGCAGCTCGAGCAAATAATTGCAATGGCGAGCTACTGCTATTTTGTCATTCATGTCGGTCAACGGCAATCGGCGTTGATCGATGCACCCACGTCGGTTGATGTGGGCCTATGTCGATCGACGTGGCCGAGTCAACCGACGGGAATGGTGTCGATCGATGCCGATGACGAATCTAATATTTTCTAGAGCAGGACACGTTCGGCGACCCAGAACGCAGTCCGCAGTCACCGTTTGTGTCGCTAGGTTACCGTTCTCGCGCAGGATGGGGAAAAATGCATTTTTCATTTGTTTTCGATCCGATTTGTCTTGTCTTCGATGTTTGAGCTTATATATGGTTAATTAAGTATTTTATGAGCATGATTAAACACTTGATTATGATTTCGGATGTTGGAGTTCGATTAATTCGATTGATACAAATTTGACTGCATGTTTAGTCGTTTAATTTACTAATGCGCTTTAATTGAGTTGGTTTATTAACCGTGGATTGGTTAACATTTTTGATTGAGTTTGTTGAAGTCACATGCATGTCTCCTGGCGAGAGAATGCATGTTGGATAGTTGGGAAATGTTAGTTTGGTTTGTCAATCATAGGTATTGATCAATGCCAAGTAATGTCAGCTAGGGCTGATTGGTTTGTGAATTGTGTATGTTTTACTGTGTTGGTATGTGTAGGAAACACAACATAATTTCGCGACAGCTCAACCACATCTAACCTGAACATCAATTTCTGTAAACAATAATGGTGGGGACTATTTTCTGTAAAAATAAAATGTCTTTTTCGAGCTGTGAGCTTCGTTTTCTAAAAGCATGAAAATGTTCTATTTTGAAATTGATTATCTATGCCAAAATGTTTTGTGTTGTCATATCTATACCTCTGGTAAATCATGGATTTCCAGATAAATGTGTTAAGTGAGAATCGAACCAGATAGAAATGTTATTTGCGCTAATTCTCTCATTAACTTCAGGGATATTAAGATCTGTTGGTCCCAAATATCAGGGTATACTTTGGCAGCGGAAAATACGTAAGTTCGTTTCTT
>JAPKLW010000185.1:723599-769893 GCA_026898455.1 Plectranthus barbatus
CTATACAGGACTTTACATTTGAGACTTAGAGCTATTTTAGAGACAAATTGACGCTGGTTGGACTTAGGATTTGATCCACCAAAACACTTAAACACCAAATCTAAGATCTAAGCTATCAACTGGAGAAGGGAAACTTAGCCAGATTTCCCAACAAGATCCCTTATGTTTGCAAACGAATTATGAAATGAAATGATAGGTCCCTGAGCAGTAGAGCTGATACCCAGGGTGTAATAAGGTGATAAAATCGATCGTTGTCTCATTTTTGTGTGATCTGAGACACTGTACACAAATTGATAATAGTGGGTAGAGTAGTTCGTCCATTCCCAGCTGATTTATTGTGACTTAGAATTGGGCTAGCTTCCAATCACACAACGGTAAAAAAGTATGAAACATGTTAAGTGAATCATTTTTATAAATTAACTTTAAATTCTTTTTTTAATTTTCTCCTCCTCTCAATAGTGCTCCTCGTTTCTTGATCACTTCTATAAATTAGTTTCCACAATACTTTCTTGAAAGTGTGAATGAACAATTTTTTATTTTAGATAAGAAATCTTTTTTTTTCAAGGAATATTTTTTTAAACAATTTAGTTACATAAATTTAAATAATCTTAAATAGAAAGACTCGCAGTTTAATGAAAAAATATCAAAATTTATTGCAATTCAATCCATTTAATTTTATTTAAAGTTTGTGAATTTCTTTTTCTGAAATGTAAGTATGTTTACACGATGATTTCATTTCAAGTGGGTCTTGAAATTTGGATGAATTACAACAACAAATGAAATAATCATGATTTTGTGTAGATTCAAAGAAAAATTGTGAAATAAAAGAAATACAGAGAATATAAAAAATTTTGAACAATTAGTTACATAAATTAATACAAACTTAGAGAGAAAGACTCGCAGAAAAAAATGTATAAATTACTTAGTTTTTGCTTGAACGTAAAAATGCTTCCATGATGATTTCATTTCAAGTGGGACTTGAAAATTGGATCAACAAATAATTTATCATCATGCGTTTATGTAGGTTTAAAGAAAAATATTGAAATAAAAGAAAATATAGAAAATATAAACATTGTAGAATAAAATGAGATGTGTTTGTCGAACTTTTTTTGTTTTTTGTATATAAATTAAGTTTGCACGATTTATTCAAGTTTGTTTTATATCAAGCGTTTGATTTTGATAATCAATATATGTCACATTCTGTTGTAAATATTATATATATAATAGTTATGTGTTTGATAGATATGATAAAGGATATAAGTTTTCAACCTTATGTACCAAGGCTTTATATTTTTAACGTAAATTAATAAATTATAATTTAAATAAAATAAAAAATCAAATTGATGTATCCATGGTTTATATATATAGATAATACTAATTTTAATTAACATGAAAAGTCAAACTGATATACTCATATTTTATATATTTTAGTATAAAGTAAAAATACTAAATAAAATAAAATAGAAAAAATTGAACTGATGTAACCACATTTGAAAAGTTAACTTATGTCTATTTTTTTACTAATTTAAATTAAATTATAAAATAACATGTGATATTTGGCTATAATTTTATATAAAAACCTCTTTAATTATATATATAATTACATTAATGAGTTGCTTATTGTTCGTTATAGTACATATTATACATATAAAAAAATAATTAATTTGTACCGGATTTACAAAAAATAATATTTAAGTTATAAAAGATTATATAAATTATAAATATAAATAACAAAGTTATTAATCTTATATTAATCTATCTTATTAATTTATCAAAATTATTATTAATATCATACAAATTCTGAAACAGGTGAATTTAAAATAATTTTATTTGTAATCATCATTTAGGTTTGCATGTTATTGTATAAATTTAATTATAGCTTGATTACCAAGTTTATATAAATTATTGAAATATTGGTAAAATATAAAATATTTTGTTGACAATTAATGGAGATAATTGTCTTTTATTATGGATTATAAAAATTGAAAATAAGACCAACTATATTTATTGTATAAAATGATTATTATGATTAGTAATTAATAATTGAAGAGATAATTTTGTGTAAAAAATAAAAATTTATATATATGTTAAGTATGGGGTTTGAACACAAAACCTCTTAGATACATAGAAACTTAATACCAGCACCATAAACCAACTATACTACTTAAATATCTTTGACAAATTTCGATTAAAAATATAGATATTCATATTCTTTTATAATTTTGGCGGAAACAGTATTTTCTAGACTTCTTTGCTTTAGTATATAGAGTTCTGATCACCTACCCACCGTGGGCACAAATTAATGTGCCCAGGGATAATGTGGCAATAACACATGGATGGTAAGATAATCTTGTTTATTTTATTTATACCCTCAATTTATGATAATTATTTTTTTCAACCTTATTACCTTAATAATAAATTAGCAAATTAATTATTCCTTAAAATAAATTATACATAATTCTTACCATAAACAAAATTAAAATCTTTAAATTAAATTTGTACCATCAAACAAATTATTATCTATCGTCATTTTTTTAATGCTCACAACCAAATCGAGCCACCTAAATTTTAATGGTTGGGTCGATATTTTTTTTGTCCAGATCGACTTTTGCTCGCTCCACCCACATAGCCTTCACTTAAAAGAAATTGTTAAGTTGATAAATTGTATGATCTCATTAATAAAATCAAAAAAGGAGAATCGATAAAAAAAACACTCATTTCATTCATCATTTTTCTCTCCTAAACAGTAAATTCATTTAATCTGTTTCTAGATAAGACATATACGACAACACTTGAAATATATAATGGAGTAGCCAAAATGCACATAGTTGTCTCTCTACTTGAATTGAGTGGACGACTTCCTATCCAAAATATTTCTTATTTTATGAGTCAACAGCACCTCTAAGAAAAAGTCTTCCTCAAAGTATTTCTTCTCGGATCTTGATACATGTATGATGTATGGGATAAACATCTAAGGAACTAATAAACAAAAAGCTTCACTATATTTATAAGATAAAATAGTGAACATAATCATTAAAAGTGCTAAAAAATGTCAATATTAAAATAATAATAATAATAATAATAATGCTAAAATTATTATTTATTGTTTTAAAAATGTGGGAGGAGACATTCAAAGTACCAAAATTAACAAAAGTTTAAAATTAACGTGCGAATAACTGATTGATTCCTAACAAATCAAAATCAAAGACATTCTCATAAGCAACTTGTAACATACTTCATCAATTTATTGAAACCTGCAATAAAATTTGAAAATTAATATTAGTTCCTAAAAGCACAATTAAAATATATGCACAAAAGTATATTAAAAAGAATGAAACATACATTAATTATTGATTCGGGCATGTTCGCTTGTCATGACCTCTTCGACTACAAATGCCACAACTTTTGTTGCTCTGTAACATTGCTTTTTCTTTAGACGATTTGAGTCGTTTTCCGCATCCTTTAGCTCGCACAATATTTGGATCCTGGGCACTTTGTACACACTCACGTGTATTACTGTTCTTTGGTAGATTGATTTTATTACTACCAATATCAAGATCTTTCACTTTCAACTCTAGCTTGCACAACTCTTCCATCAAGAAATTACTAGACGCCTCAATTAAAGAACATTTATCCACTAAATTCATTGTCATATGAGACAATGTTCCACGTCTTGTTGTAAAAGACTGGCTTTCAACAAGGTTTTGTCCAAGCTCACAAAAGATAGTAGATATTGCCTCTTTTGTCCATCTCTGCATAATATACTTATCTGGAAGTATCTGGAAGTATCATGACTTGTTGAACCTTCATCAAACAAAGCATGTGACGACATGGATATCCCTCAAACTCAAATAATCGACAACTACAAGATATTAAATATGAGGAACTATAATGAGTCAATTCACGCTCTCGATGAAATTCTTTCTCATACTCAAATCTCTTCACCATATACTTGCAAGATACATCTGTGCTAGAAGATAGCGTACAAAGATAGACCATACTCTGCTGCAATTCTTTCTGAAATCTTAAGAATATTTTCTTTGTATAAACAGAGGCCATCTGAGTTTCCATCAAAAATCTAGTAATCATTCGTGGTTTCTCATTAAGATCAGTGTGATTTGCAACTAGCTCTTCATGCCTTTGATGAATTAAGGCTTTAGTGAATTGCATAATGAAATCTGCCAACAAGTTCTTACGATTCACTTACCATTTTAAAAAAGAGTGGTTACTCTCAGCTCTTTGACTACTAGACATCCCAGCTGAAAAGAAGTTTTTAACATAAGCAGGTACCCATCGATGACGAATTGTATATAAATTATTCAACCAAACATTATCTTCAATTCAGTAGACCTCATCAGCTCCATCCAATTTTCTTAAAATTCTTCAGCTGATTCTGATTCTTTTATAATATGCACCAGCTTGTGATATAACACTTGATATAATGTGAATTTATTTTCTCAGGAAACTTATCATGTATGTGCCACAAACAAAAGCGATGCAAAGTACTAGAAAATACCTC
The DNA here is from genome assembly GCA_026898455.1 of Plectranthus barbatus. Taxonomy (NCBI): domain Eukaryota; kingdom Viridiplantae; phylum Streptophyta; class Magnoliopsida; order Lamiales; family Lamiaceae; genus Plectranthus; species Plectranthus barbatus. Next base: position 728,119 of record JAPKLW010000185.1, read on the forward strand.
TGAGATAGCTCTTGATATAACTGCATCTTGATCTGTAATAATCACACCTGGAGGATTGTGATTTGACATGCATTCTAAAAACCTTGTGAATAACCATATGAAAGATTCTATCTTTTCATCACTTAACAATCCACTCCCAAAAATAGTAGTCTGTCTATGGTGGTTAACTCCAACAAAAGGGGCAAACATAATATTATACTTATTTGTATTATAGGTTGTGTCAAACACCACAGTGTCACCAAACTGTGCATATGATCTTCTAGACTCATAATCAGCCCAAAATCATCTCTTAAAAATACCTGAGTCATCTATCTCACAAGTGAAGTAAAAATTCTCATTTTTTTCTTTCTCCGACTCAAAATATTGTATTAATGTTTCAGCATCATGTCCCAATAACTCAATTTGAACATCTCTTTGATGATTCCTAATATCTTTTTCCAAGCAACCAGTAAATGAAGGACCACCAGCATCTATCTCAAATAATCGTACCTGTTGACAAATAGGGATATTTGCCTGTGAGAGTTGCTGCACAAGAGCTTTCTTTGTTGCTGAAACTTTTCTATGGGACCTTAAGAGATGAACCTTAGAAGGTGTTGAGAGGGCGTGGTTGTGTTGCTCAACAAAGTAACTAACAATCCAAAGATTTTTATCCTTAGACTTCTTAACAGTCAGTTTAGCTTGGCAACCACACCGAGTATGCCCTCTACTTCTTTCTCCAGATCGTGCCACCATATTTTTATATTTATTCTGCCAACTTTCATCGGTCTTTCCCTCCTTAGAACATGTAAGCATTTTCCAAACTTCTTCTCCCGTTTCCTTATTCTTCATATTATTAGATACTCGTGTACTGAATCCTGCTTGTCCTGCATAATTATTATAAAAGTCGAGTGCATCTTCAAGGGATTGAAACTCTTGTCCAACCTTTGGAATAACATTAAATGTAACTTGGGGAATAAAAATCCCATCATCTTGTTCTTCCATCATTTCTACACCAATAACCTTCGAATTATATAATTCCCACATGAAAAAAAAATCAGATTTACTCTTTTAATACTCATAAAAAAAAGTCATGCTTCCATTACATCATATCCCAAACGAAAAACAATCAATAATTAATCTATGAACTTAACAAACTAATGTTCTTAAGATTTTTAATATTGGCGGATGAGAACATCAATAATTTAATATACAAATTTAATAAAAACAAAATATAAATATAAATTGAATAATACATACCTTTCTGCATAAAAAGTAATAATTGGTGAAGAAGAACAATAATTGTGTGTTGAGGTATGAATTGGGTTTGTTCTTATTTTTCAAAGAAAAATGACGTTAGATGATAATTTTTTTGATGGCACAAATTTAGTTTTAAGATTTTAATTTTGTTTAAGGTAAGAATTATGTATAATTTATTTTAAGGAATAATTGATTTGTTAATTTATTATTAAGGTAATAAGGTTGAAAAAAATAATTATCATAAATTGAGGGTATAAATAAAATAAACAAGATTATCTTATCATCCATATGATATTGCCATATTTAATAAAATAGATTTTATTAAAAGCCATATTTAATAAAATATATAGATTTTCTTTAAAAGCCATATTTAATAAAATAGATTTTATTAAAAGCCATATTTAATTGTCCACATTGGGTAGGTGATCAAACTCTTAGTATATATATATAGATTTTCTTTAAAAACCATATTTAATAAAATAGGCCCAAACCTCAAAATAAGCCTATTAAACTTAGTAGACATTCGTATATGAATTATAAATGATAATATATCTTAAAATTATCAAGGATACATTAAAATTGTAAAATAATATATTTTATTTGTTGCGGGTGTTTTTGTGTAGAATTGGAGCCCAAGAACAATCTAATTAACGGTATAGTAAACAATTCAGAATTACAGCAAGTAGACAGAAATATTGTTCTTTGATTGCTAAAATGAATACAATAAAATGAAAATAGGAAAAACAGAACAAGATATGAGATAAATCGAGCTGTATCGAGCTATGATAGCAACTCTTAATTTGTGCAACGTCCCCAGATTATGCCCTTCCAGAAATATATATAGTCATTCCCAAGATAACGCTCATCGCTTGAATTCCATGTTTTCCGCCGAGCTTTTACTGCTGATTTATCCGTTTTGCATTTAAGAGATCCGCTCCTCCCTAATTAAACGCGCTTTAAATATCGAGCTATAGATTTTGAATCCTCACAGCTCGATGCCATAGTGCTCGACCATTATTATCGACCTATCATTCATGGGCCTCATCCTGGATTTAAGCCCAAGGCGTCAATCAGGCTATTTTAATGGGCCGTTTTTGGTCCTTAAAGCATCGACCTCAACATTATTGTAACATTCAGTTTTCATCATCAATATATATATTATATACTATTAATTAGTTACAAATTGTAATTACCATTAAAATATTATAATATAATCACACATATGATATCACTAGATAAGGGTGTTTTAGCCTTTTGCACTAATTATAACTAAGAGTGGCAGCGGCAGCATTGGACAGTTGGAGCTGTTGGGCATTATTATTTTTACTCTTTTCCTCCAATGCCCTCGCCGTCGACCGCCACCTGAAGAAAGTGCCGAACAATGATTCCATCTCCTCTAAGGTCTTCCCCTGCGTCTCCGGGTATAGCGAGTAGAAGAATACGAGGGCGACGCAGGCGATTCCGGCGTACAAGAAGAATGCACCTCCGATGGTTATGGCATTCGTCAGGCTTAAAAACGTCATTGACAGAACCCCACTCGTCGCCCTATTCGTGGCGGCGCCCAAGCTGCAGCCTTGCGCCCTCAACCTCAGCGGGAATATCTCCGAGCTGTAAACCCACGTGACCGGCCCCATCCCGATCGAGAAGAACGCCACGTACGACAACACGCAGGCTATGCACAGAGCGATGGCCCAGATCAGTCTCTCCTCCGAGTGCTCGATGATAGTCAGCCCCACCGCCAGCCCCAGCAGAGACACAATTACCCCCGCCACACTGGATAGAAGCAGCGGCCGCCGTCCGACCTTATCCAGCCAAAAAGTGGCCACCAAGATGAACAGCGTCTTCACGAATCCCACCGCCATCGTAGCCAGCAGCTGGTCTGTGTATTTATGTATGCCCGCTTTTTTGAATACTTCCGGGCTGTACAGGACGACGGAGTCGATGCCGCTCGTCATCTGGAAGAAATGTATGCCCACGGCGCACAATAGAATGTGGCGCACCGCCGGCGTCGGCCGGAGGAGGAGCTCGCGCCATACGCCTTCGCCGTGGTTCTTTGTAGAGACCGAGACGATGTCGTCGTCGCAGTCTTGGGAAATTCCGGCAGCCTCCTTGATGTCGGCTAGTCGGGTCTTGGAATCCTCGGGCGAGTCGGAGATCTTGTCGAGGACTCGCTTGGCGTCGCCGAGTCGGCCCTGCATGACGAGCCAACGCGGCGATTCGGGCATGGCGAGTGCGGCGATGGCGATGAACAAGGAAGGAATGGCGCCAGCCCCGAGCATAAATCGCCACCCTAAACTGAGTGGGAGTTTAGAGAAGGCGAAATTTGAAACGTAGCCTAGTAAAAATCCTGAAAATTAAATAATAATGAGTGGTCAATAATACCCCTGGGCACTGGTTATATTATTTCTAATAATTTGTTATAAATATATATATATATATATATATAAGTTATTATTATAGATGATATATGATATTATGAATAAAGCTAATATGGTAAAATATTTATAATTTTTTTTAGTAAAAAAAACTATAATTATTTTTATTTACGATTTAATATAATATTGCACCAATATATACATTGGGAAAACTGGTCAATATATCCCTATTATTTGCCATTAGCAAAAATTTATTCTAATTTTTTTTTCACTTGGTGAATATATCCCAAACTGTATTCCCCTCTAAATTTTGTTTATATCTTCAACTAATTCTTCTTGCATTGAACTTATCCACCAAAAAATTATAGAGAGGTGCAATTGATTGGGATTTGCTGTCCCGGTGAAGTAGTCTCATTTCTTTTCGGCACGGAAATTAAGGGTTGTTAGTGTAGTGAAATTAATATTTTATTGGTGAGTATGAAAAAGTTTACTATTTTAAGAAAATTGGACTACTTCAATGGGAATGGGAAAGGAGTATTAAAATTAGAAATTCAGATCATTGCCACATAGCAAATATGACTCATCATAATAAATTTAACGATATTACTGATGGAGGATAAAAAGAAATTAGGATAAATTTCCCAAATTACAAATAATTGAGGATATATTCATCACTTTTCCCACAAATATGTTTAATTTTTATTGTTATATTATATAATCCATAAAATTTGAGTCCTTATACTCCCTCTGTCCCACTTCAATTGTCCATCTTTCCTTTTTCGTCCGTCTCATTTAATTGTCCACTTACCTAAAATGGAAAATTAATACATACTCACAAATAAAATACTAATATCTTCTATCTCTACTACATTGGTTATTGTGCCGATTCCCTTGTGGACAATTGATAAGGGACGGAGGGAGTATTATATTTAGAGTTGTAATTGTTTCGGCTAAAAAATTCATAAAACTTCCAACTGGAGATTAGATCAACGATTAAGTCAAACAAGTTATGAGTAGACTCAACTGACTAGGTTAATATCACATACCAACTGACAAGTTCAAGAGAAATTAATAATTAATAAAAGAAGAAAAAAAAAAAGAACAAGAATAGCAAGTACCAACGACTACATACAAAAGTAGAATCAATTAGTATAGGACCACTATATATTATGTCTTATTTACATTCAATTTATTATTTTTCCACTAAATTTAAAATCCAACAATTAACTTCAATTATTAGTGTATAATGCAATCTCAACTATATAACTCGGCTACAAATTTAAATGTTTTTAAGTCATAATTATAACTAACCACTGACCACTCAATTACACTACTACACACATTCCACCCATTTGATAATATTGCTTCTCGGATCTATAAAGCGATAATGCTACATAACATGATGTCATATTTGCCTATTGCTTAATAAATATATCAAAAACAATTGTGAAAAATATAAATAAGTTGGTGTTGAAATAAAATTCATGTGAATATTTTACATGTCACTCATCTACACGTAGTGGATTATTGAGGTTTTAAAAATATATCGACCTAGTGTAACTATTAAAAAATTATGCAAGATATAACAACTTAAGAACTGGCTGTTTGGCTTAATTTTTTTGTTAGCTGTAAAGTTTAGATATTTAATACACAAAAACTAGTGAAATTTATATATTATTCATTTATTCTATTAATTAGATTTATTGATTTGAAATATTTTTTTACATGCATTTATAAATTAATAATAATTTGAAGATTGTTTTGAAATTTTAAATAAATTATTTAATATAAATGGTTAAGAATCGCACGTATTGTTAAGGCATAGTTCAACAACAATTTACTTTGATTGATTGAATTTTTTGATTCCCATGTTAATTTTGAATAAAAACGCAGTTAATAAAATATTTACTTTAATTTTCTACATAATAAAAATAAATAAGAAATTTTGAATTCTATATGATCCGGTAAATCTAAACTAATAAAGAAAATATACCATATAGTAAAAAATAAATATTGTTAGGAAATTTGAGAGAAATATCCTTCCTTTTATGATATGTTTTGGTTGGTCAAAGATTGTGAAAGCTATCTTACTTAGTTTTCAACTTAGGTGCAAAATGTTTATAGATTCTTTATCTAGTTGTAAGTTGATACTAACGTTGGAAACTAGACTACCCAAAAAGGTCTAGTACGCACGAAAGACTCAAACAGGCCAGAAGAACACAGTAGGTCTTATAATCCTGAAAGAAAAAGAGTCTAGCGGAGTATGGATATCGTCAAGAATGAATCCAATACAGTATGGTGCAATCATCCAAATATTGAGCAGCAAGAGACCAAGTATACCAGAAGAGATGACTTCATCAGCATGGAGTTGCAAGTATGACAACATCAACACAGACTTTCTAGTCTGGGTTTGATAGGAAAAATGTACCTCTTGCTCTTACTTGTAATTGTTATATATAGTTTTGGTGCATCAAAGCTAGCATATCTAGTTTCTAGCAACTTAGAATCGTCTCAAAATTGTAAAGTCCTGTATAGAATAATCATATTCGAGTTGTAATTGAACTAGAAGAAATAAAAAAATTGTTGAATGAATCAGCAAAGCTCATGAAGAATGCTGGAAGGTCCAAGCATACAAGAAGAAATTGCTGAAGAAGTCAACAAGAATGAAGAATGCTAAAGAAGCTAGCGAACATCAAAAAGGCTAGCAAATATATGAAGATTGTTGGAAACACTTAACGAAATGCTGAAGAAGGGAAGCAAGCTCGTTGTTGAATCTCAGCAGGATCGCTGAGATATCAGCAGGCGACCAACTGCAAGCAAATGTATGCTTTCAATCAACATTCAATACAGAGTCATGAAACAAAAGGATCATAAATCACATGGAAACTCGTTGAATAAAAAGGAAGGATAATCAACATACTAAATGAAAGTTTCTAGATTCAAACTCAAAGACTCGTTCTGATAAAGACGGCTAAAATAAGGAGAATGCCAATCAGGGACGAAGGAGACCTGAAGAGTCTCTACACTTCGCTGAAAAAGAAGGACGGAGATTGGCGAGCAGACATCCAGTGTCTAACGGACAAGATTCAAACGGACGTTTGAATCTTCGCCTATAAATAGATGATCTCGTGAAGAGTTAAAAAGTTCTGCAGTTCGGGATTCAAATTATCTTAAGCTCACGCGTGATCTCATCTATACTGCCGAATCTGTATCCGAGCATTCAATTGATTGAGGCTTTGTATAAGCTTTCAAATCCAGAGCTCGAGACCTTTGAAGTTCTCTTCTAAGGTTATCTTTGGGATTCTTTCTATCCTAGAAAGAATCTAGCAGTCACCTTGTTCTACAAGAGTGATTATCACGGACTATTGCCGTAAGAAGAATGGTTCTGGGAAGAACTATAAAACTCCCAAGTTCGACGTCCGAGGAGAAGGGAGGTTTGTCCTCACTCTAAGGAGAGTCAAGGTGAAGATTGAAGACCGAGGTGTTTGAAGGTGCGCACTGACCAGACGGAGGAGCTGCTCAATATTAGAGATCAAGTCTGACCTTGTAATCAATCATAGTGAATTTTTAGTCAAAAGGACTGAAGAGTGGTCGTAGAACATTTGGTTCGAACCACTATAAATTTGTTGTTCATTTACTGCTTTTACTTAGTTATCTATTGATTATTTTAAACTCAACACATTAAGTGTTGTAGTATAACTTGAAGTAAATCTAACGAGTATTCGAGCTTAAAAACATTTCACAAACACTTGCTGAATCGTGACCTCAACAAGATAACTACAAGACAATATTTATATTTTGCTGCAACTATAAACACTCTGATCGGGGACAAACAGGGTCCTAGCATATGAGGAAAAGAAGAACCGCAAGAAAAATAGACTTTAAGGATTGGAGAAGCCTTAAAATCTGAAACTTTAAGTTTCGCTACCTAGGACACTCAGTTCGGGATTCCTCAAATTGGCAAAATATTGTTGTTCTTACAAAAGAAGAATTGTCACTATCAAACTAAGAAAATGGTGAAAAAATATGTAAACCCCCTGCAAAAAGTACATCTACCCGCCGAACAAACCAATAGAGACACCCGATTGGACATTTTCCATTTTGTCTCTAATGGGTCTAAATTCAAACCTTCAATATCTCGGGTATAAATACCAGAGAAATTATTGAAGAGGAAGGTTACTCGCACGAAAATTCAAACAAGGTCACAAAAATGAACTAAGATATACTGAAGTACTCATTTCAACAAGATCTGTGAACTTTCACCGAGAGTTTTAAGTTTAACAGGGTGAGCTTACTTTCGAGGCTATTAAGCTTTCCATGTGTCACTAAGTGAACACGAGACTCAGAATCATTGTATTCTTGAGTTACCACTTGGTAGTTTTTCTCTCCAAGAAAAACTAAACAATCAAGTACATCTTGTACTCTGACTCTTACGAGGCTACCTATCACATAAGAAAATTTTTATGGGGGAACTATAAACACCCCATTTTGGCTACAAGGAGGCTACGTGGTGCGCCCACACTCCGAGGAGCTGCAAAGTGAGGAACCAAGCAAGGACCAGTCGAGTGCGCTTGTGGATCGGTGGACGGGGCATTCACCGACAAGCAATAGATCATAGGAGCACCTGTGAACGTTCTAAGCTTAGTGGATTACCAGACTAAGTGTCTGAAGAGTGGATGTAGGACGGTTTAGTCCGAACCACTATAAGTTTATTTGTCATTTACAGCTTTATTTACTTATTTGTCATTATAGCTTTGAAATCCAACACTCAAGTGTTGGAGTATATTCTGAATATTAACACTTAAAACAAAGTCGACATCAAGTACCTAGAGATTTGAACAGGCCAAGCTAACATGTCAACCTCAACTTTTATAAGTGTAAGATACCGAACTGAACTTAAATTTTTTCACTGCACATATATACTATACTCTGATAAACCGGGACCAATAAACATTTAACTAAAAGTATAAAATACTTCTAAACATTGTTAATGAGTTCATTAATTAGGAGTTGTAATTTATGTGTGTCGGGTCTTTATTGTGTCGGCATGATAGTGATCCGACCTGTTAAAGTCTGACACGAACAAGATATATATGTTAAAAATATGCGTGACACGAACACAACATGACCGTTAAACCATAAACACGAACATAATACAAACACTAACACGATATTCACATGTTAAGAACTTGGTCCGATAACACAAACGTGATATTGATTAGTAAAAAGTCCTAGCTTATGTTGATAAATGATATTGTAGTAATAATAATAAAATAAAATAATATTTAATTTATTAACTTCTTAGTGGGTAACACGAACAAGACCAAAACACGATATGGTATCGGATACCATCCGACACCCAAAGATCTCGGGTCCTTATTTTAAATGTCAATCACATCAAATATAATTGATCACACAACTGACAACCATTTATTAAAGCATCAACATCAAACATCGCCAAATGAAAACTCAAAAAAAAAATGTACGATTGAACAACCATTTGAGATTGGATGAGGAACCGGTGTCATGACATTTTCATTATACATATCCATTTTTTATTTATTTTTAATAAAAATGTATTTTATCTTATTCATGACATTCATAAAAATGTCATTGCTAGATTCAGTCTTAGGTAACGGACCTTGGCATATTTCATCTGTTTTTTTAATATTTTTATTCAAGTTTTTTTTTTTATTCAATGACCTTGAGCTTAGGGTCATTATGGCTGATCTAAGGTTAATAATTTAAGTTTACCTCCCTAAAATAACCAAATTAATCAAAACTTATCAAAGTGAATTATGAACTTTTATTATTATTTGTGATATGAGTTGTCGAATGAATGCATTTATAAATATTATAATCAGTTATATATGTTAACGTGTTAACCATATTTGATTAATTATGATATTATACTTGATTAGTTTGAAAATTATACTTATTAGTTAATTAATACATAAAATTTTATTTTATGATTAATTCATATATTGTACTTTTTTATTTAATATATTATGTTTCATTGAAATATAAAATAGATCATATATATTAAAAAAATACTACTTCCAATCTCAAATGATCCTAGTCATCCAGACTATGAAATCAAATATACAGTCAATATTAATTAGCATTTAATCTCTTCCTTGATTTAAGGGTGAAACTAATATCAAAATGAGTTTATTCTAAACTAATTGTGAAGATTAATTTTTTTTTCAAATTCATGATTTATAAAGCTTAATGAGAATTATGCTTTATTTTTTAATCATTAATTTGTTTGTATCTCAGCTATATGATTATTTAATTCAATGACTAAGATTCATGACATAGACTTTTATTTTAGGATTGTATATATAAATATAGAGGAGGGATCATATGATAATAAATAAATATATTAAAAATAAGAATGAATCTCATTCATTAGATTTAATTAAATCAATGACTAATAACTAATCAAGGAACACTTAAAACGCTATCAATCAATAAATGATCAAACAACATCTGAAATAGAATCAAGCAATATTGTAATCAAGCAACAAATAAAACACAGTCAAGCAACATTGTAAAGGTAATCAAGCAGCTTTATCATTTTATCACGGGATAATTTTTTATCACCGGATACGATCCCAATAAATATATATGAAAAGGAGTAAATTAAAAAGTCGCAGCAACGATTACGTACCGAAATTGATGAACACTTCGGGGAAAGAAGTGAGGAAGCCACGAGAGGCCGCCGGCGACAACTCCGCCGTGTAGACGGATGCTATCATAAGCGCATAGCCGACGCCGACGCCGGCGACGAAGCGGCCGACCATGAGGAAGGCGTAGTTGGTGGCGAAGCCCATGAGGAGTGCACCGGTGAAGAATATGGCGGCGGCCAACACAATGGTGTAGCGACGCCCAATCCAGTCGGAGGTGCGGCCGGCGGCGGCTGAGCCGAGGATAGAGTAGAAGTTGAGAATACCCATTATCACCTCTTTCTGGCCATCGGTTATTTTGAGGTCGTCTTTAATGTAGAGAATTGCTCCACTCATCACTCCAATATCTGCAACTTAACCAATAATTTATCAGAAAACAAAAAACCAGCAAACAAACAAGCTGGAAGAGAAAATCAGTTAGTTTAGAGAGAGAGAGAGGCATACCGTATCCTAGTAAGATGGAGGTCATGGATCCCAAGAAAGAACAAGCCAAAGCATACTTGTTGCTTTTGGGTTTCCGTGGCGGATCGAAGGCCGTTCCGGCGGCCGCGACACCGTTCACGTCGGCCATGATTGTAGGTTGAGGTTGAGGGAGTGACAGAGTGTGTGGATATATATGTATAGAGAGAGAGTGGGAGAGGGTAGTAGCAGTTGCAACTTGAAATTTATAAAAATCTAAAGAAAACTCACAATATTTTACCCATTTATTAGATATATTTCCTTATTTTGCAAAAAATTAACAAAATATAATCAAATTAACTTATGATTATTAACAAAATATAATCTTAATCACTCAGCCTACATTTCTTGACTTTTTTAAGATTGTAATTAGTAATTATTTTATTAATATTTTTTTGAATTAATCTTTCTTTAAACATTTATTTACTATTTGTCTTGGTTCATGTGCCACTCCTTCCGTGTCTAATTATATGGGACGGAGGGAATATTTAATTTGTGAACATAATATACCTTTTAAACTATTAGCATCAACGACATAATATTCGAAATTTATTCAAATTAATTCGATATGCTCTCTCAATTATTCGGCCATCTGTAGTTCTTGGTGAGTTTTTTTTAATTGATTGATTCTTAAAAACTATCTTTTCAATTACAGATGGTATTATAATTTTCAATTGGATAATGTTTAATTTTTCAACCCAAATTATAAAATTAATACTTTCTCCGTCATGTTAGAATAGGCCCACTTACCGAATTCGGCGTCCCAATTAAATTGGCTCCTTTCCAAAAATAGCAATCTTTTCATACTTAACAATAAAATATTCATTCCACTAAATCATTCTACACTCACAACTTTTAATTTCTGTGTCGAAAAGAAAGGGGCCTATTTAAACGGGAGGCAGGGAGTACTAAAGAAATGAAAATTAAGACTTTTAAGTACAGACTGTGAAAGTGACGCACGATGGAAAAAGGAAGCTGCAATTTTTTAGGACTCTTTGACTTCGGCGGTCAACAACGATAGGCGCCACGAAAAATGTAAGATACAGATACAATAAAGACAAATATAATCATAAATTAACTCGTCCATTTATTTTATTTATTTAACAAGTATATATTTAGGATATTTACGTAGCAATAAAATATTCTCCATCCTCATCTTCTCTCCTTATTTATACATATATTATAGTTAAATTATTATATTTTTCTCAATTCAAATCTATTTTTTAATTATGTAACAAAATAAAGATAATTTTACGATGACTCATATGATACCATATTGCATGAGATAAAATCAGAAGAGTTGCATGAAAAACTTTAATTCCGCATCTACTTATATATAGGACAAAAATGCATCATTTCGCATAAAAAATTTCCAAGATAAGTTTTGACACATCAAAATATCAAACTAATGGGTAAACTAAAACTCGGTTCAGAAAAATTTCCTCCTTTTTGATATTTTCAAAACTACTTAACTAAGTACAAAAAGAAAAGGAAACATGGTGAACTGAGTTTACATTGACACTACTCAGTACACGAGTCCTTTATTTGACCTACTCTATTTTGATCTTCCCCCTAAAATGGAGAGATATTTCTTGATTAATTGAAAGAGCGAGAAAGTGAGTTTGTTGATCACACTGGAAGATCTTTAACTGGAATATAAAATTAAATTGCTATGCCAATGATTAATCCTAGCATGCTCCTATTGATTATGCATAAAGGGGGTTTTTGTGGAATACCTGGATTGTAGAAACCTGAAGAACGAGTGCACAGAGATTTGATCCTCGATCCTTTTCCCGCGCACCAAGATTTATTCCTAACAGATTGAGGAATTAAATCTTTGAAAATTAAATAATAATTTTTGAAACAAAGAGGGAGAGAAGAAAGAACACGATCCTCCTGATCTGATCTGTATCCCAACTCTAATTCGAATATCTGGTAAAGATTCCTCTAAGATTCCTTGCCCGGTTGAGAAGCAGAATTTCCTTCTCGTTTCTCAGATCTAGTCGATCAACACAGCTCCCAAAATACTGGTTTGCTGTGTTGCAACATATGATCTTGTGGTGTGGTGTGATCTGAGAACCTGAGGCCTATTTATAGGAAATTTTGGACTTCTATTGGGCCTGAGTTTTCATGGGCCAAACCAGGGACCAGAATCTAAATAGCAAATAAGACCTATCAATTAATTAATTCTCATATTCAACCCAGAATATAATTAATTAATTAATATTGATTCATTCCACCAGAGAATCAATATTGTCCTACCTATTTGCTACCATGTTTTGAGGTACGGGTTGCTTCGACTCAGTATATCCCCACATTTAAGGTTACAGATATTCGTTAATTAATTTAAGCTCTGACAAGCCATTTAATTAATTAACATCTTATATTCCTGAGTCAATCCACTCAAACCTTTTCACTTATGCTTGAACTTAATCAGCCTGCAGGACTTTAGCATAACGAACCTTTTGAGCTGCTCAGGGAATGTCACCATCCTATATTATATGTGGTTACCTAGTTCCAGTACCAGACAGTCATACACAAATTGCTATCACCCAAGATACAGATATACAAGCTCAACTAGAGCCTTTCACTGTAACTCAAAGTGATACACAATTTGTGTATACTTTTGTACCTTCATTTAGGCTTAGGATCTCATCAAGCCATAGAGATCTAGATTCTTTTAATGTCAGATAAAAGAATTGATCTCGACTTAGGTCCTTATCAATGTGTGCCCCCACACCAGCATACCAAGTCATCCAAGACAAGATACTTATTACTGCGTTTGTTGCAGCCTACACCGACAGTTTATCCTGGAACTGTCTCAGCTATGATAACTATTTATATCTCGCTAGGTCAAACGATCCATACGATCTTCCGTGATCTACTATACACTGTATGATATCCCTATCGATGAGATTAGAGGATAAGAGCGTTTACGACACATGTTTGTTAATTCAGAAAGGAGATAAACATACAACATTTATGATTCCCAGTATATTAACCAATCGACATTGTACATAATATACCAATCATAATGCTTTTAGTATATAAATCCATCAGGTGCCAGCATCAATCTCATGCCCTATTCCATCTTCAAGTGCCTCAACATTGGAGAAATGAGACCGACTACAATAACTCTGCAAATGGCAGACAGATCTGTATCTCACTCCAAAGGTATATTAGAGGATGTACTAATTCGTATAGTTCATCTAATCTTTCCTGCAGATTTTGTAGTGCGCTTAATATAAAGGAAGACATCAACATGTAGGACCAGTGAAGTTGTAATCAACTGTGGACCGACAAGATCACTCTGCACGCCAATGATAAGAAGATCACCTTCATGCTCGACAAAAACTGGCAGCATTCTGAATGAAACCAGATCACCTCCGTTCAAGATTCTGAAGATGAAGTGGAGGAAATCGAGGAAGAAAAGGAGGAACGAGCTGCCATTGAATGGGAGCGCGAAAATGAGTTGGTGAAATTGTCAACTAAGCCATCTCTTTCCAAGCTTACAACTGTCATTCAAGACCGCAAGGTGATTATGGTGGATTGAAAAGGCCGGAGAGTCTGGACTCGACCCCCGTGGGCATGGTGATCTCAGGTATTACGAGCTACGACGTTAAATAAAATACTTGTTGGGAGCTAACCCAATTTTGACTTGCTTTCTTTTCGAATTCCTTGTTAATTTCATTTTTTGCAATTTGTTTTAATTGTGTAAAAAAAAATCGGAACAGTAGTCTCTATTTCGACCGATGTAGTCTGGCGTTGGTCGACACAGAGGGCTCGATGTGAAGCACTTCGACCTGACAAAGGGGTCGACAAGAAGGCTCCATGTCAACCGACGTAGACCACATCAGTCGATGCGGAGTGCCAGCAACTCTTATTTTACGCCGTGCAAATTTTGAAGACTTGGGGGATTAAAAAGTTGATATTTGAGATCAACTACCAGGTATCGTTCTCTCTCTCTCATCTGATTTTCAAACCTTTTCTACTCTTTGAGTTTGAAATAAGTTTGGGGGATGTGGACAAAAGATGCAGCCTTTTATCTTTTATTTATTTATTTATTCCACTTTTAGCATTTAAATTTCAGTCTAGAATTTTATTTTTTTTTATTTTATGCTATTTTGTGAGAAAAATTTTGAGTTGATGCGACATGAATGAGGATGTGCAATTAGAATTGTTTGATGGTTAAGTTTGAATCGATTGTGACTGTGGTTTATAGTCTATGAATGTAGAATACCACATGATAGGATTGATTTGAAATTTACATTTGCATGATGATTTAGTTGATTTGAAATTAGCAGTGGAAGAAAACTTTAAACCCTGCTGTGAGATTTTGAGCCTTATAATTGTTTGATGTGAGATTCTCATGTATGTTTTGATTTATCTAGAACTTGCTTATTTTTTTGTTTGTAGACTGCATAGTGTGCACAAGTTTAGGAGATGATATTAGGTCATCTTTGTTAACCCAATATCCTAAACATTGTCTCTTCATAAGTAAATTTTCCCTAGTATGCCCATTTGAGCCTTTACAATTCTTTCCTTGTCTATGAGCTTAAGAATGTGTTGGTTTTGCTCGTATCTTGAGTTGTGGTTTGTACGGGGTAGATTGATGTAAATTGGAGATAAGGAATGTTAAAATAGTGGTTGATTCAAAGTCGGGTGATAGAATAGCTCAAAGAAGATTAGAATTCTCATAAGCTCTCTGAGAAAAAATATGTGTACAAATTATTGAAAGAGCATAAGAAATTCAAAAGAGCTAGGACAAAAAAGAGGAAGAGAAAAAGGAAAAAAAAAAAAAGAGATGAGTTTATTGATATAATTGAGGAGATAAGGTAGATGATAAATAACGAGTGGTTATAATTTGATTGAGTAAGGTCAGCTTGATAAATTTTAGTCACTCGACCAAATGTCCCTACCTTGTCACGGAAAACCTATATTACAACCTTTTAAAAGTCATTTTTTATCTAATACTTGTGTGCACATTATAGCAGTGGAGATAGTAGAAAAAATTTGCAAGCCTATGGTAGAAATTTTTTCATACATGTTGTTGAGTGCTTTCATCTACCTTAAACACTTGAGAGATGAGCGATATGTTTCCCGTGAGTTCTTCCACAGTAGATGGATTGTTTATCTCTTTTGAATTGCTTGTGTGTAGTGGATTGTCAATCCTTGAATGTGATGAATCTTGCGAGACATTGCACATTAATTGCATGATCTTTAGATTTCTTTCATGCCTATTAATTGATGACAATCAAACGTTCAAGTTTGAGGGAGTTTGATAAGCTCGTCATTTGACTTACATATCTATCTTATTTTTTGTTTGTTTCTATTATTTTGTCGAATTTATTAGCTTATTTTATGCATAAATAGTTGTCACATTAGGTGTTACGCTTGTTATGCTGATGTTTTGTAAAAAAAATTAATATGTGAGACATGTCTAATATATCTAAATAATTATGTTGGTTTGAAAAGCATGGCTTTGAAGAACCGTGATCATATTGTTATGTGTCGACCACTTCAAATAATTTAATTTGATTTGATTTGATTTCATAAATTTGGGCCGGCGATCAAGATAAGTAGGCACTTAAAATTATCCAACTTCTTGGGTCCAATGAGAAACATTGAAATTACAAATAGACCCTTGTGAACAAGTATTTTACTCATTGAGAGTGGGAGCGGCATCACTCGGCAACGGGAGTCGCTGTTGGGCAGTATTATTTTTACTCTTTTCCTCCAATGCCCTCGCCGTCGACCGCCACCTGAAGAAAGTTCCGAACAATGTCTCCATCTCCTCTAAGGTCTTCCCCTGCGTCTCCGGGTATAGCGAGTAGAAGAATACGAGGGCGACGCACCCAATTCCCGTGTACAAGAAGAACGCCCCTCCGATGGTTATGGCATTCGTCAGGCTTAAAAACGTCATCGACAGAACCCCACTCGTCACCCGGTTCGCCGCCACGCCCAAGCTGCAGCCCTGCGCCCTCAACCTCAACGGGAATATCTCCGAGCTGTAAACCCACGTGATCGGCCCCATCCCGATCGAGAAGAGCGCCACGTACGACAACACGCAGGTTAGGCACAGAGCGATGGCCCAGATCAGTCTCTCCTCCGAGTGCTGGATGATCGTCAGCCCCACCGCCAGCCCCAGGAGAGACACGATCATCCCCGCCATGCTCGATAGAAGCAGCGGCCGCCGTCCGATCTTATCCAGCCAAAAAGTGGCCACCAAGATGAACAGCGTCTTCACGAATCCCACCGCCATCGTAGCCAGCAGCTGGTCCGTGTATTTATGTATGCCCGCTTTTTCGAATATCGTCGGGCTGTACAGGACGACGGAGTCGATGCCGCTCGACTGCTGGAAGAAATGTATCCCCACGGCGCACAGTAGAATGTGGCGCACCGCCGGCGTCGGCCGGAGGAGGAGTTCGCGCCATACGCCTTCGCCGTGGTTCTGTTTAGGCACGGAGACGATGTCGTCGTCGCAGTCTTGGGGAATTCCGGCAGCCTCCTTGATGTCGGCTAGTCGGGTCTTGGAATCCTCGGGCGAGTCGGAGGTCTTGTCCAGGACCCGCTTGGCGTCGCCGATTCGGCCCTGCATGATGAGCCAACGCGGCGACTCGGGCATGGCGAGTACGGCGATGGAGATGAACACGGAAGGAATGGCGCCGACGCCGAGCATAAATCGCCACCCTAATTGGAGTGGGAGTTTGGAGAAGGCGAAGTTTGAAACATAGCCTAGTAAAATGCCTGCAAATTAAAAAAATAAAAATGTAATGAGTGGTCAATAATGCCCCTGGACCTGGTTTTTTTCGAATATAGGGAGATGAGAAAAGAGGGAGAGATCCAAATCCAAATAATAAAGAAAACCAAAATTATTTTAACTTCTTATCACATTCAATCAATTTATATTAATGTGCTCCATTTTTGTATTTGTTTTATATTATTTATTTTTAGTTCAATAATATCTTAGTTTTAATTTTTATTTTTTTAAAAATGGTAATTGGGAAAGAAAAAAGAAAAGGCTAGTGTGAACGGCCGTATGCACAATAGACCATTCCAAAAAAGAAATAGTAATGAATGGGGCAGAAATTGGAAACCATGCGTTCCAATAGTGGGCACGGCATTAAGTTTTGGACCAGTCTCATAACCACAAATATAGGAAACTAAATAATTTAATTTAATTTTTATCAAATTATAGAAAGTCTTCTCAATGATGGGGGATAAAATCAAATCAATACGAAAATTAAAAGATATATATAAATTTTACTCTAATTTCTACTACTATAATTAAAAATACATAAAATATTTAAAATTAATTTTCCGTTGTACAAACTACAAAGCAATCATTACACGTTTCCAGCTGGAGGTTTCATGTGCATGAGTGAGACAGAGTCTACGTATACTCCAAAGGATAATAATTTAAGTTACCTCCCTATAAAAATTAATTTTATCAAAACTTATCAATATATATATATATATATATATATATATGTGTGTGTGTGTGAGCGAGAAAAATAATTAATTTAAATGTCGCAGCAACGATTACGTACCGAAATTGATGAAAACTTCGGGGAAAGAAGTGAGGAAGCCACGGGAGGCCGCCGGCGATAACTCCGCCGTGTAGACGGGTGCTATCATGAGCGCATAGCCGACGCCGACGCCGGCGACGAAGCGGCCGACCATGAGGAAGGCGTAGCTGGTGGCGAATCCCATGAGCAGTGCGCCGACGAAGAATATGGCGCCGGCGAACACAATGGTGTAGCGCCGCCCGATCCAGTCGGAGGTGCGGCCGGCGGCGGCTGAGCCGATGAGGGAGTAGACGTTGAGAATACCCATTATCACCTCTTTCTGGCGGTCGGATATTTTGAGGTCGTCCTTAATGTAGAGAATTGCTCCACTCATCACTCCGATATCTGCAAGTTAACCAATAATTTATCAGAAAAAAGAGAAAAAAAACCAGCAAACAAAGTAGAAGACGCGGCCAGGTTTAGTCTTTCTTGTAGGAAGAGAAAATCTGCTAGTTTAGAGTAGAGAGAGAAAGATACCGTATCCTAGTAAGATGGAGGTCATGGAAGCCAAGAAAGAACAAGCCAAAGCATACTTGTTTCTTTTGGGTTTCGGTGGCGGGTCGAAGGCCGTTGCGGCGGCCGCGACACCGTTCACGTCGGCCATGACTGTAAGTTGAGGTCGGCAGAAAAGGAGAGACTTTAATGAAGTTGAGGCTGTGGGAGTGACGGAGTGTGTGGAAATATATATATATAGTCGAGAGAGAGAGAGAGATAGAATGCGGGTTGGCTGGTAGCAGCAAGTTGAAATTTATAAATTTTTCATGATATTTTACATAATTTGTAAATATAATATGCTACCTGTCTTTTTATACAATTACAATGAACGACATAAAATTTGAAATTTATCCAAATTTAATTAATTACTCGGCCATCAGTAGTTCTTGGTGAATTTTTGTCGACCCTCGTGTGTATAAAAGACATTCACGTATGATTTGTAATTGCTTTAAATTTTAATTGGTGAAACTTAGAATATTTTATTTGATAAATTCTTAATTATAATTGTAAATTGGATGATTTGCAATAACAACATTGAAACAAAAGAAATGAGAATTAGAGTATAACTCATGTAGTAAGAATCCAGGCTCTAAAAGTGACGCACGATGGAAAGAGGAAGCTGCAATTTTTTAAGGACTCTTGACTTCGGTGGTCAACAACGATAGGCAGCCACATAAATTTATGATAACATTTATCATAACAAAAATATCAATTTTAAATGTAAAATCATTTTGTATTTTTTTTTAAATGTATTAATCTCGCAAAAAAAAAAATTTCAAAATGTCTGATGCATCATTTTTTTTTTGAGCAAATCAGATGCATCAATGGAGCATGAAAAAGTGGGAATGCAAAAAGATAGTCGTTTTGGAAGAAATGTTTTGATATGTCAAAACTCATCTTAGTCAGTTTTTCTAGTTTCTAGAGTTTTAAATCGTAATCCTTGTATATGATCAATCGAGTTGTAATAGAACTTAGACTGAAGACCGAGCAATGGAGAATGCTCAAGAACTGACTATCATCACGCCTAGCCTTGACCAAAAACTGTGTTGGAACTCTCAGTTTAAGGTCTATCCATACTGACCATGAGAAGTCAGTATAATGACTTTACCAAACTGACTAAGGAAAAGTCAGTTTAAAGGATTTCCATACTGATTCGGAGTATGAGGATTTACCATACTAACTGTGGGAAGTCAGTTTGAGGGCTAAGTTATACTGACCTTCAAAAGTCAGTATAAGAGCCTCAGTCAGACTCAGGCATTCGTATATGCCTAAGTCGGTATGAGGTTATTCAAACTGGGTTCCTCGGGCTTAAAAGGAGTCTGACATAAAGTTAGTGTATACACTGACACAAGGCAGAGCAGAAAGGAGACATAAGACATGGGCTACGATTGGACAATATAATCCATGAGAATAACGTCAGGATTTATGTGTCTAACGGATAGAAATTCAAAATGTCAAAGGTCCTCCTCTATATGAAGGCATGCCCTCTCAACCTTAAACGGTTACTTTAACAGAATTCAAAATCTATAAGTCTTAAGAAGACAAAAGGTCAATTTCAGGTCATCTCTCCCTGCTAAACTCTCTGAGTTTCCGTGTTCTTTAACACGAGACTTGAGTCTCCGACTCAAGTTACCCACCGTGCAAACTTCTCCTAGCACGAGGCTGAAGCTTTAAGTTGAAGCTCTTATTGGAGAATATATCTTTCTGATATATATTCAAAGTAGTCAGTTTCCTAGTCTGGGATTCTGATTCTCACGAGCGTATGCCAACCACCTGAGTTCTGGGAAGAATGTATAAACATCCAACCATTCTGAGAATAATTAGTAAACATACAACCACCAAGAAGGAGGTTGCGGGGTGCGTCCCCATTTCGACCTGAAGACTGAGTCTACAAGGAGTTCCTAGGCGAGTGCCACAGCTGACCGGAGGATGGAGGTGCCACGGACTGTGTATAGATCGTAAGGAGGTTTGTATTTACTTAGTGAATTATTCAGACCTTGGGTCTGAAGAGTGTAGGATATTGAAGTCCGAACCACTATAATCTCTGTGTGCTGCTTTACAGCTTTCTTTCATACTTGCTCTGTTTTTCTGTTTCACAAATTTACTCTTTAAACCTTCAATACTTGTCCAAGTATTGAAGCGTATATACTGTGAAACTGACTTAAGCCAAAACAGAGACTTAACCTTAAACTTTCCACACACAAAACTGACTATACTCTATTTAAACAAACCAGTGCATCTGTTATTATTACTTCCGCTGCATACACAAACCTTCTGCTGCACAGTTTGCACTCTAATTTCAGGACCAACAAGTGGTATCACGCGTCAAGGTTCTTACAGACTACGGTTGTGTTGAGTCACTTAGGACCAGATCTCCGTTTTCTGCACTTGGTTTTATTTTATGCACTTGGTTTCTGTTTTGTGTGTTTAAGCTCAGGTACTCAGAGATGGCTTAGATTACAAAGCTTCCAAAGTACTCATCAGAAAATTTTGAGATATGGAAGAAACGCTCGTTGATCATGTTGAAGAATGTCCACCCAGAAATGGCAGAGGTTCTATCTACCAAACCACTAAAGATCACCAAGGTGAATACTCAGCTCGGAGGAGCAGAAGGTTAGGAGATAGTGGAGAAGCCTTATGCAGAGTGGACAAACGACGATATAGTTCATTTTCAGTTGGACACAGTGGCCATGGAGCTCATCTTGCAATCTTTACCAGAGTTACTAGTTGTCGAAGCCTTAGAGCACAACAACGCCAAAAAGATGTGGGAATTTCTTAGCTCACTTAGTCAAGAAACAGCTCAAATGAAGCGGAACAAGCTTCAAAACTGTGTGGATAAGTATGAATCTTTTCAAATGCTTCCTGGTGAAAGTGTCAAATCAATGGAAGCTAGATTCAATGCGATTATCTGCGAGCTGTGAGAACATATGAAATTGCTTATATGAATGCAAAAATTCTCCCCAAGATGCCCAAGGAGGACTGGTTCGTCAAAGCCACCAGCCTGAAGGAGAAAGATCTCTCCAAGATGACGACCAAGGACGTGTTCGCCCAGCTCTAAGCCCATGAATGGGATATCCAAATGGCAAATAGAAATGAAGCAGTGCGAAGTGTCAGCACACATCCAGAAGGAGATGCTACCTTTTTGCAAAAAGGGAGTTCAAAAGAAGGCCTCAAAAGCCTTACCAAGCTGATAGATCTTCCGGACAGATGTATACATCAAAGTCAGCACCGACACCTTCCTACTAGAAGAAGGAGGAAGAGAGCTCAGTTAAAGAGCTTGAGAAGCAAATGAGGAAGCTGACCAAACTTCTTGAGAAAGCCAAATCCAAGAAGTAAAGTTCACAATCCAGTGAACTGGAGTTCAGCGACAGACCTCCCAGAGGCTGTTTTGAATGCAACTCTCCGGATCACCTCAAGTACGAGTGCCCATTAGTTTTCAAGGAGGAAAGGGAGCGCTTGAAGTGGGTGTTCAAGAAGAAAGCCTCCAGAGCGGTTACAAAGGCCATGCTTACCAGAACTGAGGTGCCAGACATCTCAGACAATGACGATAGCTAATACACATCAGATGATGAGGCAGAAGAGGAAGCCTTTCTGGTGCTGATGGCAAAGCTCGGAGAAGAGGAAGAAATTGAAACAGAGTCTAATACTCCGGTACACATTTCTAACTCAGTTTCTATTCCTATAGCATGCATAGAAGATAACTCTGAATCCTATTGCTCAGATTTAGAGGTTGTTACTCTTGAAACTTTGAATAGAGAATTTGCTAAGTTTTATGAGTTAAAAAATGTGTTAGCATGTGAAAATGCTTCACTGAAACTGAAAGTTTCAAAACTGACTGAGGAGATCCAGGGATCAAAGTCAGTAAGTGAAGATTTAGCTAAACTTAGAGAAGAGCATTCTACATTACTTGAATCGTTAAAATCCATTTCTGAAGAATGCGCATCTCAAAAACTGAAAATTGCTAGTGATCAAAAACTTATCTGCTCACTCTACTCTAGTACTAGCAAAGTTTCAGAAGTTCTAAGTTTACAAAGACATTCTTCTAAAATGTCAGGATTAGGCTTTACAGAGAATAACTTGAGCAATCAAGCTTCGACTTCCGAAACTGGGAATGTCTCGAACCATCACTTTAGGAAGAATTCCAGTTTAGAAGTCAAGCTGCTAGGTAAAGGAGTAGTCAGTATGGACAAGAACTCCTTAGAGGCTAATTAGGAAAGAGGCTAATTAGGAAAGTAAGCATAGAAAAGATTAGACTTATAAGTCAAATAAACCTGAGATGAAGCCCATCATACCTAGGAAGTGGGATAAGTTGAATGTTCATAACATTAGAAAACCCACCTCATTAGCTAAAAATGAACTTTATAGAAAGTCAATTTCATTTCCGGACTCTAGAAATCCGAGGTTCCCAACTCATAACTCGTATGAGAGGAGAACTAATCTGTATAAAAAAACATATATACGAGGTCTCAGTCCAACCAATTCGCTACTTTTAGGACTAGGAAGACCACACACTCCGGACCAAGTTTCTGAGAACCCAACCGAAACTCAGTTTCAAGGAAGTCAGTTCCTAGAAACTCAGTTTCATGAAACTTGGTTTCTGGTCAGGTTTCATACACTTACCTTTTCTCTCCGAACATGCACAGAAATTGCTTGAATCTTTTAAAGAGGAAGAGAAAGGTAGAGGAATTTGTGACACCTAGATATAAGGTAAATCAAGTATGGATTCCTAAAGGATAAATCCATAACACTAGCCCTGCAGGACCCGCAGAAACACGTGTACCTTTTGTCTAATCTTATCTGTTTTGCAGATACGAGGTCACCTATATAAAACTTTATGATAAAATATACTCTCTAGAGATGACAACTCACCTCAGTACGAAGCCCATCTCACCCTACAAGAATAGAAGAAGACATCTATTAAGGCATTTGAAGGAGCGGGAACTTACCTTCACTCAATCTTCAAACTGACTTGATGAAAAGAAACCAAGTTTCGGGTTCGTACTTAGAAGATTTCTGAAGGACGGATGCAGAATTAAACTGAGTTCCAACTCTCAGTTTAGAAACTGACTTTTAGTCAGTTTTGGAAGTTCGGAAGGTGGGATTTCAAAATCCAAGGATTATTGTATTTGGTACGACGCATTTATTGCCAAACAGGCAGCAATGAGTTCGTATTTACCACGTATAAAGGCACCCCTTCAGGTCAAATCAATCTTAAATGATCTCAATCGTTACTCCATCCCAATCGTTGATTTTATAGCCTCTAATAATCCTCAATCGTTCGGTACAAATCATTGTTCGTATTTATTGAATCACTGAATTGACGGTTAAAGCCTTAGTCTCTTTGCCATTTTCATCTAGACATGCCCAAACCTAACCGGAACCGGCCTGGAACCGTGGCCAACGGTTCGAAACCGGAACCGGATCCCTTTTTACAAGGGCCGGTTCCGGTTCAAGATTTTCAGCCCGTGAAATCGGCGGTTCCGAACCGGCTGAACCGACGGTTCCACCATTTATTATTATTTTTTAATTTTTAAAAATATTATAAAACATGTTGTGATGGAGAATGGAACACTAGACCTCTTAGCATATTCCTGAATACTTATCCACTAAACTGCAACACAATAATTGAAAAGCTTATAGTTTTAAACATATAAAACCCAACAAATACGAGATTATTATGTGTAATATTTATTTTTCAACATTTTCTTATATAGAATTAAACTAAAATATCCTTAAATACGATTATATAATTGCAAAATATAATTAATTTATCAATATATTCTTAAAATTTATATTAGTATTATTTATGAGTTAAAAGAGTTTCAAGACTATCATGTGAATAATGAACAACATACTATTAAATCTAAAATCTTCTTATTTTCTAAAAATATTATTTCAAACCAACGAAATTGATTCTTAAAATCTTATTGCATCTTATAAGTTATAATATATCTCACATTACAATATATTGATTGATAATAAGTATAAAAACATTGCTACTAACTTTAATATTAAATTTTAGATTAATGGATATATATCATATTTATTTATACTAACTTGTAAGAATGTTATTTAGTTTACAAGTATACAATTTAATACAAAGCTTGTTATTTAATAGTTTTTTATCTAAAATGTTAAACATATATATTAAAACATCATTTTATATTATAAGTTATAATATATTTCATATTTATATACATAATACATTCATATATATTTATTTTATAAACTATATTAATAAATGAATTGTAGTTTAGTGGGTTTGATGCTTCATTTATTTCCTCCAGGTTTGCAGTTCGAACCTCCTTGAGTACTTATTTTTTTAAAAAAAAAGAAAAAAAAAAGGGCCTGAACCGGCGGTTCGAACCGGAACCGTGCCTGAACCGGAACCGCCGGTTTCGGGCCCAAACCGGAACCGGGCCCTTCTTTAGGAGGGCCGGTTCAGGGCCGGGATTTTTGGAACCGCTGAACCGGCGGTTCCGAACCGGAACCGGCCTGTGGCCATGTCTATTTTCATCCCTCCAAAAAGGCCTCAAACCTTCACCGTTCTGGAAATTCTCGTTCTCATTCAATCCCCAAACTCAGATTCCCTCATTTATCAACAATCATCCATCCTCATTCATGGCCCCTAAAAGAACGAGATCATCTCAGACACTAGTAAGGGACGCATCCACTTCTGGTCAAGAACAACAATCTACATTTGAGTATATTGTACGACCATATTCAGAAGTCATATGACTCTTCCATTTTAACCCAAGGAGACTTTCACCTGAACAAAAAAGAGCGGCTCAAGTAACAAAGGAGAAGATCCTATTCTTAAAAGGTCTAAAGGATGACTGCCCCAACTTTCAGAAATTGGTGCATCAAATACTACGAGAGAAGTTGGCTTATTTTCTGCGATGTCGCCCTAAAAGATTTCATCCATTTCTTGTAGCACAGTTCTACGGAAATTCTGTCATCGCCAAAGATCAGAAGTCATTTGTTACGCATGTCACAGGTACCAAGATCATTGTCTCTCCTAAACTACTCAAGAGGGTCTTCAAGCTTAGAAATAAGGGACCAAATGTTCAAACATATAAGCAAGAGGCAGATATAAAAAAGTTACGAGAGACATAGGGAGAATATTGGTTAAGATGGAAACTTGATGATGGTTGCACATCCTTCAAGATAAATCACAAAACGAATGAATTTGACCCCTTCTACAAATACCTTGTGGGTATTGTGATTAGGATGTTGCAGTGTGACATGGGGTCTTTTTCAGAAATGAGTAAGAAAAAGTACTCTCTTCTTATGGCTATTGATGATGGAATCCAAGGGAACTAGGCATCCTTCCTATTCGAGAAACTCTTAGATTATGCAGGGAGAAGGACCTCGATCGAAGAAACATGTCAATTTTCTAGTTGGGTTAGTTTTGGTCTGAAAGTAAGCTTTCTTCTGGAAAGAATACTTCCCGCAGTGGATGATGGTGAAGCCCTGGTCTCTGCTAATTTCTTCCCTTATAGAGGAATAGTAGGAGAGCCCTCTGAAGCTGTTGATGTTGATGATGAAGACGATGATGGGGAAGGAGAAGTGCAGTCTGTTGCTCAACAAAAGGAGCATTTACAAAAGATCATGGAGGATCTTCCTGATTTAACAAGACTAGGAGAGGATCTTCCACCTCTAGGTAGGAAAATGAGGAGATTAGTCAAAGCATTTGCCGACGAAGGACCCTCTCAACGATTGCCATCACAGTCTCATCCTGCTCAAGGAATTCGGATACAAGAAGGTCGGATATCCATTCCTATCCCTACTAGATCACAGACTGAATTAGTGGAGCCTCTTATCCGAAGAATGAGAGGAAGAGAAGCCAACATGAGCTTGAGAGCACAAGAAATAGGGCAAGAAGCCTCTGTCAGACGACAAATCAACTTTCAAGATCAACATCGCTCTGCCAGACAGATAGTGGATATACTTGTGAGCCCTGATATCGAGGACAATGAGGAAGAAGGAATTGCTATGATAGGAGATTTGATGCTGCAAAGAGGAGTTCAAGGAGAGAGACAGGTAATGGAGTCACCTCACTCCGAGGAAGTAGATGAACAGATTGAGATGGAATGACCAACTCTTCATATTGTAGAAATGTTTGTTGATCTCAATCAAGATGCTCCGGAATAGGATGTGCAGGAACCAGTTGACATAGTGTTGTCTGAACTGGAAAGGGATCCGGTTAAAGGGAAAAACCTATGTTCGAGCAAGGGGGTACATCTAATCATGTTAATCAATCCTCATCCCCATTATATGAGTCAGAATGAGCTTCTGAGAAACATGAGGATGAAGACAGATATGACATAATGAGCACATCCTCCACTGATTCTGCCCTGTCCATTCGATCTCTTACTGCCGAAGAAATTCGTGACTTGGCACTCTCAGAAGGACCCACCTTTGAAGAATATCTTAGAAGAGAATGGCGTCGACATCCATGGAATGGAAGAGATGGGAAAGAATTTAACAAACAGCCAAATTTTGTCGTAGAGTTCAAGGTACCATTCAGCGGTATACCACACCCATAGTCTACATCTTATCGACTTTTGTGTTGGTGCCCTCCTATCACTGCAGTTGATATTGGAGATGCTAAGTTGATTCCATGGGCTGGGGAGATCTCCCAAAGAATAGAAGAGCAAGTCACTTAAGAAATCAACATGATCTACCCAGATATCCTGCTAGAATGCACTATTCCCTGTGATGTATTGAGGAAAGAGTTTCGTAGATGGAGACGTTTCGACATGGCAAGACATAAACTAAATGCAGAAGACATATCCATCGTGATGGCTAGGCTTGGGTTGACCTTCTGGAGGAGTAAGGAGGCTTGGGCAAATGAATGGGTTGCTCAAAGTTGAAGAAGGCAAATGACAGAGCAATTCATTAGACAATAATTGTTGGCCATACGAGCCTATAGGTTGTTTACAGATTATAGCAGTCAATTCGGATAGGACGATCATAGGCTACCTCCGCTCAACTACCAGTTCACATCTGAAGCTCCTAGGCTGATCATATTAGCTTCTCATGTACCATATCATGTTTTAAACATTGATTCATTATGCAATCTCATGGATGGTGATAGACACCAAGTAGAAGAGATAAGTCAACGATTGCGTACAATTGAGATGGAGGCTGAGCAGCTTCGAAATGATCTTGCTGCCGCACAAGGAGAGTTAGCTAATGCAGAAGAGGACTATAAAAGCTTGGAGCAAGCTTTGACTTTGTTGGCTCAAATCACAGTCAAACAAAATGTTAATCGTTTTACTCAGTTAGTTCAGACAATTCAATCTGGGCGATTGGGAAATGTTGCTGAACTAGTTCGATTAAAAAGGATAGTTGTGGAGAAGGGAGAAGTAAAACGTCTTCAAGATAACCAAAGTAGATTGGAGGATGAAGAAATTCAGCAAAAAGCCGAAGAGGAAGCTTGCTTGAATCTTGAAGCAGAGCAAAATCGTAAGGAAGAAGAAGATGAAGTTCATTGGCTTGCTGAAGAAGAAATGATTCGAGTTGCTGCTGAATTAGCTCGATTGGAGGAAGAGATAACTAGACTACTTGCAGTTGTTACCAGTACACCTGAACCTTCAAGGCAGATCTTTGGAAGTGATGTTGTATCAATGACTATGCTGAATCAGATGAACAACAACCTTCAAGATCAACTCGACACATTGGCTGCAAGATTTTAACAATTCCATGCTGCATCAGAGGAAAAATTGTCTTCTATTAAAACCACTGTTTCGACCCTTCTTAACATTGTCACAAAGGGGGAAGAAGAAAGACAGATAGACAAGGAAGCTGAAGAAAGAAGACGGTAGGAACAAACTGATATCCTTTCACAAATCATGGCTAAGCTCTCTGGATCATCCTCTTATAACCCACCACCTCCATAAGCTCTCAAGATGATCACTTGCTTACTTTTGCTTACTCTACTATGAACAAAACTATGTTGAATATTTTTTTTTTATGTTTCTGGTTGATGAATTCTGTTGATTTTGTTTTTCCCCTATGAACAGTTTATTCTGAAGAAATCATTTCAATATATATTGTCTGATTCAGGGGAAAAGTTTTTAGATAGAATTAAGGATATGTATATTGAGTAGTGTCTTTGTAAACTCAGTATATGTTGTTTCCTTTCTCTCTATCTTTAAAAATTGGTTTTCACAATATCAAAAAGGGGGAAATTGTTAGAATCATATACTTAGGCTCCCTCTTGGAAGAAATGTTTTGATATATCAAAACCCATCTTAGTCAGTTTTTTCAGTTTCTAGAGTTCTAAACTGTAATCCTTGTATAGGATCGATCGAGTTGTAATAGAACTTAGACTGAAGACCGAGCAATGGAGAATGCTCGAGAACTGTCTATCATCACGCCTAGCCTTGACACAAAACTGTGTTGGAGCACTTAGTTTAAGGTCTATCCACACTGACTAGGAGAAGTCAGTGTGAGGGCTTTCCCAAACTGACTAAAGAGAAGTCAGTTTAAGGGATTTCCATACTGATCCGGAGAAATCAGTATGAGGGCGTTTTCCATACTGACTATGGACAGTCAGTATGAGGATTTACCACACTGATCGTGGGAAGTCAGTATGAGGGCCAAGCTATACTGACCTTCAAAAGTCAATATAAGAGCCTCAGTCAAACTCAGGTATTCGTATATGCCTAAGTCGGTACAAGGTTATCCAAACTAGGTTCCTCGGGCTGAAAAGGAGTATGACATAAAGTTAGTGTATAGTACACTGACATAGGGCAGAGTAGAAAGGAGACCTAAGGCATGGGCTACGATTGGACAATATAATCCATGAGTCTAACGTCTGGATTTATGTGTCTAACGGATAGAATTCAAAATGCCAAATATCCTCCTCTATATAAAGGCCTGCCCTATCAACCTTAAACGGTTAACTGAACAGAATCAAAATCAATAAGTCTGAGAAGACAAAAGGGCAATTTCAGGTCATCTCTCCCTACTAAACTCTTTGAGTTTCCGTGTTCTTTAACACGAGACTTGAGTCTCTGACTCAAGTTAACTACTGTTCTAACTTCTCCTAGCACGAGGCTGAAGCTTTAAGCTAAAGCTCTTATTGGTGAATATATCTTTCTGAGATATATTCATAGACTTGAGTCTCTGACTCAAGTTACCTATCGTGCTAACTTCTCCTAGCACGAGGCTGAAGCTTTAAGCTGAAGCTCTTATTGGTGAATATATATTTCTGAGATATATTCATAGCAGTCAGTTTCCTAGTCTGAGATTTTGATTCTCACGGGCGTATGCCAACTACCTGAGTTCTGGGAAGAACGTATAAACATCCAACCATTCTTGGAAGAATTAGTAAATATCCAACCACCAGGAAGGAGGCTGCGTGGTGCGTCCCCACTTCAACCTGAAGACTGAGTCTACAAGGAGTTCCTAGGCAACTGCCACAGCTGACCGGAGGACGGACGTGCTACGAACTGTGTATAGATCGTAAGGAGGCTTACATTTACTTAGTGAATTATCCAGACCTTGGGTCTGAAGAGTGTAGGATATTGAAGTCCGAACCGCTATAAATCTATGTGTGCTGCTTTAGTGCTTTTGTTCATACTTGCTCTGTTTTTCTGTTTCAAAAACTGACTTTTGAAATCTTCAATACTTGTTCAAGTATTGAAGCGTATATACTGTGAAACTGACTTAAGCCAAAACAGAGACTTAACCTTAAACTTTCCACACACAAAACTGACTATACTCTGTTTAAACAAACTAGTGCATCTGTTATTTTTACTTTCGTTGCATACACATATCTTCCGCTACACAGTTTGTACTCTGATTTCGGGAGGAACAGTGTGTTTTAGCATGTTTAGCTAGAAACCCTAACGGGTTCTAGGATTCTTTCTCCATCCTTTTGGCATGTTGTAATTCAATTAAGTCCAAACCTTACTAATTAGTTCAAATTTTATGGTTTTGATTTTTAAAATCTGATTTAATCGAAGGATTGAGAGATAAAGGTTTTAATTGGATTGTGAGTTGTTGATTTGATACCTAGAGGAGATAATGAACAATAGGAAAATAGAATTTGATGCAATTGTTTTCTGTCTCAAAAGAAAAATTCAATTGTAGGGTTTAATTTGTATCTTTGTCGAGATTGACTAGTGTTGTGTTTTTTGGACCGAGATGAGATAGTCACACATTAATAACATAGGTTTTAATTTCCCTACTAAGGAGTTAATTCCAAATTATCAGAAATCCTACCATAATAATTATTTGGGTTTGGATTGATTGTTTTATGCATGTTAATTGGATTGGTTGAATTCCCTAGGATATGTGCTCTTATCTATCTGATTTTATTCTAAAGTATTTTTTTTAAAATTGAAAAACCAAACTCTCTCAATTTTTTATTCGCTCAAACAACAAGTTGATAAACTGCATCCAGTACATGAAATATTTTTGTTGCACTGTCCATGTAGGTTCGACAACCTTTGGGTTACTATAAATTTATTTGCTCACAATATTATAATTAATTTGTAATTTTCATAGTGATCAAATTGGCGTCGTTGTCGGGGATAGTAAGATTTTATTTTGTTACTGGATTGTTTGGATACTTGCTGGCTTAAGTTTTTAATTTTTGTACATGTGCGTGTGTTTGTGATTTTTCCTTTGTATCGATCGACAACACCCCTGTCAATTGACACAGAAGCTGCACTCGTGTCGATCGACAGTCCCACAGTCGATCGACCTAGACTTATTGTCTGCAGTTTTTGTCTTTCTTTTCAGGTGCATGAACATAAGAGCAAAAGACAAGAAACTTGAAGCCTTTGATTTGGAAATTGAAGCCACTTGTAGGAGAAATAAAAGCAGAACAAATAAGGACAAGGAAAAGCAACTTGAGATGTGGAATCAGCCAGAAGCTTCCTTTCGGAACATGACTCCCGAGGAGCAAAAGCAGTTTGTTGATGAGGTGCGAAAGCTAAGGGCACAACTCTGCGCAGGCAGCCCAAGCAAAGCAAGCTGATAGACTGGCAGCACTGAATGGGGGAGGAGACAATGAAAGGCGAGTGGTGGTACAACAAAGATATATCCTAGATCGTTTCCTTCCGCAGCAAGAGGAGCCAGGTTTGCAAGTTGGCATCAATGCCAAAAACTTCGAGTTGAAGACGGGCCTAATTCAGATGGTTCAGTAGAACCAGTTTGCAGGGAAGGCCATTGAAGACCCGTACGCTCATCTCAGTCAACTCATCAAGGTGTGTGATACGGTGAAGCAGAATTGGGTGCCACAAGAAACCAAGTTTCTCACAAACTATTTCCCTCCCAGTGTCATTCTCAAGAGGAAGTCTGATATCACCCACTTCAGCCAGAAGCACGATGAGACCCTGTACGTAGCTTGGAAGAGGTACAAGGAGCTTTTGAGGATTTACCTCGGCCATGGTATTGATTTAGAGATGCAGGTGTGCCACTTTTACAAGGGACTGACCCCTCACATGAAGGAGTTAGTGGATGCTTCAGCTGGAGGCATTCTAATGAAGAAAAGTGGAGAAGAAGGGATGAGGCTCCTAGCAGATATGGATATGAATAGCCATCAATGGCCCACCAAGAGGCAGAAGGCAGTCAAAGCAGTGGCCACTACTTCGAGTTCGATGTGGTTGCCGAAGTCAAAAAGCTCCAAGAAGAATTTGGGAAATTGGAGGCTGGAAGAACTTTGGTAGCAGCAGTGTCAGATTCTAACATGGCCATCATTCCTGTTGAGGTTGATTACATCTATCGAGGGAGTAGTTCAAGCACCTCCAATGCTACTGATGTGAACTAATTCAATGGTGGATACAACAACAACTACCAAGCAAATAACTAAGGGTATAATTACTGTGCTCGTAATAATCCCGGTTTCTCTTATTCTAACCCTTCTGCAGTTGAAAATCCCCCACAAGGATTCAATGTTGGTACCGGGGGAGAGATTGTGGAGAAGAAGAAGTATGTGCTTGAAGAGGTCCTTGAGAAGTTCATCAAAAGCTCGGACAACTGATTTGTCAAAGTGGAGACCGAGGTGAAGGGGATGGCGACTCACATGCAACCTATGACAAAGCACCTTCAGATGCTCGACTCGTAGTTGATTCAGATTGCCACCACTTTGAGCAATCAACACAAGACCGGTTAGCTCCACAGCACCAAAAAAATTAACCCGGACAAAGCTAAAAAAGTCAATGCAATTTCTCTAAGGTTTGGTACAAGGTATGATGGTCCGAGGATGCCGGAGGACGAGTTTGGAGGTGAAGAGAACAAAAATCCCGCAGAAAAAGTCTCTGTATCAACCGACATAGAGGCTGCATTGGTCGACACAAAGGGTCGACAGGGAGGAACTTTGATCGACAGAACAAGTAGCTCGACATCCAGAATTTTGAGCAATGTAGCCGTGTCAATCAACAGCCCAGCTGTCGTTCGACACACCAGTTTTGAAGCTGAGATCAACATGCAGGATGATCGATCGACACAAGAAGTCCTGGGGCTGAAAAGTTGAAAAATAAATGTGATCCTACTCCTCCGATGCCCTTCTCTCAAAGATTTGCAAAGTAGAATAAGGATTCAAAGTTCGTTCGTTTGTGGAGAACCTCAAGAAGGTCAACATCAACATTCCTTTGATCGAGGCTCTCCGAGAGATACACGGCTACATGAAGTTCCTGAGGAAGCTTATGATCGAAAAAATGCTGGTAACGAAAAATGAAACTACTTCAATTCATGAGCAATGTAGTCTTCCTTTGCAGAAATAGATTCCAACGAAGAGGTCCAATCCGGGGTGCGTTCACATTCCGATCAAGATTGAGGGGAGAGAGTTCCGAAACATTCTCTGTGATACTGGAGCGAGCATTAACTTGATGCCCTTCTTAGTTTACAAGAAGTTATAGATTGGAGAGATGAGGTCGACCACGATTACTTTGCAGATGGCGGACCGATCTATTTCCCGGCCAAAGGGGATTGTTGAGGACGTTCTAATTTGAGTTGGC
The DNA here is from genome assembly GCA_026898455.1 of Plectranthus barbatus. NCBI lineage: Eukaryota > Viridiplantae > Streptophyta > Magnoliopsida > Lamiales > Lamiaceae > Plectranthus > Plectranthus barbatus. The sequence goes on from JAPKLW010000185.1 coordinate 761,919, forward strand.
CATCTAATCTTCCCTGCCGACTTCGTGGTCTTGGAGATGAAGGAGGAACAAGGCATGTTGATGATTCTTTGGAGGGAGTTCTTGAAGATAAGTGGAGCTCTGATTGACTGCCGAGGTGGAGAGTTTACACTAAGGGGAAACGATGAGACGATTACCTTCATGAACAGAAAGCCGCCGAGATTGGATGGGAGCGAGAAAACGAGATGGCAAAATTGCCAATTACACCAACTCCTTCCAACCTCACCACTGTCGTTCGTTATGGGATGGTATACATGATTGATGCATAGGGGTGGCGAGTGTGGACCCGTCCACCTTGGGGAAAGCAGCATCGTCGAGCCATGACGATAAACAAGGCACTGGATGGGAGGAAACTCATTATTTCACTTGTTTCCTTTCTATTTTTTTATTAATTTTTTAGTTTTGTTCTTTTCCCTTTCTTAAAAAAAAGTGTCGATCGACACACAGGGTGTCAATCGACATGGGTGCACTTCGACCCAGAGGCGGATCGACAAAGAAGGCTCCATGTCGATCGACACCTCGGGTGTCGAATGATCACTAAATTTTTAGTAATACTATAATCTAGTGGCAAATTAAAATTATCGATCCCACAAAGATTGTATAAACGAACATCCTATATACTGAAACATAATTATTTGGTTTATTGTCCAAGTAATTCAAAATTTTGAAAAGGTTTTTATAACTTAAAACTAAATTTGCTAGAAATTAAATTAAAGCAAGAAGTAAACCGTTTTTAGACAATAGAGAAAGGTTCAGATTCCAGGGTAAGTTCATATCGAGGATAACATGCAAGGAAAATCTATCGATCAATTAAAAATAAAGATTAAGGTGGAACATCGAAAAGATATTACAAATTTTGGCAATTCATAAAGTTGATTATCAATTTCCTATATTATTTCGGTCTCTAGAAGAATTCTTAACTCCCAAAAACATCAAATTTAATTCCTATGGATTAAATTCTTCTTTTAAGACATAATAAAAATTCATATTACCAATTCTTAAACCGATTAATTAATTTTTACTTTTCAATCTCAAATTAATTAATTATGAAAACCTAATCAAATGGCCAATTTAATCAGATTTAGAAAATCACAAGAATTGATAAACCTTTTTAAATTATTGATCGATACGATTACCTAAACATGCATCCAAGATATTCACATAAATCCTAGAATCTGAATAAGAGGATTACATACACATATTCATGTTAAACAAATATATGAAAGGATAAAACTTGTAAGAGTTCTTCATAAATAAAATAAAATATCGAATCAAAACCAGTCTTGAGAAAGTTTTATTACAATCTTCAATCCACAACAATAATACTTGAAGAACAAATAAAACTATAAGTCTAGGTCTAAAAAGTGGCATGAATCTAAAAAATCGCCAAAATACAACTATATATACTAAGTCTAATTAATCAAACATGGAAATAAATGATAAATCAAGAAAATTTGCATAAATAACCCGTGTGTCGATCAATAGGGTGTGTGCCGATCAACACACAGCTCCCACTTTGATCGGCCATGCATCCCTGTCGATCCAGCCACTTTAGGCACCGTGTCGATCAACATGGCGGATGTCGATCGACATGTGTGTTGCCTGTTGATCCAACCTAGCATTCGACACCAATCTTCAATTGACTCTTGTGTCGACCGACACCCTGCATGTCGGTCGAAACAGAGCGCACGGTGGAAAACTGCAATCTCCAGACTTAGTCAATTTTGCACTCAAAAACCTGCATTTTCCACCATGATAAGCAAACCGAACATAAAACAAATACAATGCAAAGAAAATAAAGTGTCAATTGACACAGAGGGATCGACATGGGTGCACTTCGACCCAGAGGCGGATTGATAAATGATGCAGTATTTTTTTATCAAGTAAAAATTATCGAACACGAAGACTCAATTCGCCCGTTATTCAAGTAAAAGTATGATTTTGAAACCTAATATCTAGATGTGATAAAATAGCTTTGTATATCAAATTCCAATTATCTAACATGCAATTATCGATTAAAACAATTAAATAAACTTCAATTCAACTAAACAAATTCCAAAAGAGAACGGTTGAGGAATATAGGATGGATTGGGAATTGATTATGAATATGTTTGGACTTGTCACTCTTACGAACCAGTTTCAATAAATAGAATGGGTCGGTTCATCAAATTCTAGTTACAACCCTTAGTACCGGTGCAATAACCATCGATTAATATCGATCTCAACCAAAGTCTAGGTATATTAATCTCAATTAACTCCCTAAAGCTCACAAACCAATTGACCTAGATATCAATTCATCTATCTTCTAGGTGAAATAATACCCAATCATCATTGCAATCCCCTCAAATGCACAAACCTATCAAGTTAATTCATTGAGGCATAATTTCCAACACATGGTGATCAATCACGAAAGGAACACAAATCAAACTCACAATAATAATCAAAACTACGAAACTTCAATTATTCAAATCCAACAATATTCAAATCAATCCCAATCGCATCCAAATCCTCAACAATGAATTTAGCTACTCATAATAATAAATGAAATCTTCAAAACCACAAAGTAGAACATAAAAGAGAAAATAGGATGAAGAAGCTTAGGAATGGATGGTGAATCTTCAATCCCGCTTCGAATCCTTCCTTCAACCTTCGAGTTCCAGCTTCCCGGAAGTGAAAAAATGCTTCAGACTCGCGCCTCCTTCTCTCTAGGGTTTGCAAAAATCGACCCTTGAAATGTGGTATTCTTTGGCCTTTTATAGGTGACAACCTCGCAGCTCAGACAGATCCATCCCGAACGGAATGCTCAAGAACAAAATCGCATCCCGCTCGGAATAGATCAGGGTCAGGACCCGAAAATCTCGGTCCGTCCCGAACGGGACCCCACGATTCCGAACGGGACGGCCTACGGCTTTTGCTTCTCGTCTTCATTTCATGCCAATATGACGTATCCCGAACGCAACACTCTCGTCCCGAGCTTCGGTCCCGAACGGGATCAATCCGTCCCGAACGGAATCGGCTACGGTCATTCGGCAATTTTGTGCTTTTATGTCCCGAGCGGGACCTAGTCGTCCCGAGCGGGATGTGCTTCGACCTTGGCCTCAATTTAGCTCTAAAACTTCAATTTCTAACATTTTTTATGCCCTGCACACTCAAAACAACTCAAGAACACCAAGTGAAGGAAAATCAAGAAAAGAAGAGATATGTGTGTGATTTGTGTACCAAATTCTCACCAATTCATTCAATTCACATCTCGAAAATCATGCAAATTACACACATATCAAACCCCCCAAACTTAAACCTTTGATTGTCCTCAATCAAGAAAACAAAAACTAGATTTTCATTCGTTTGGTGCAATGCTTCATAGCTCACCACTATCAATCAACACAAACTTCTATCTCACAAATTTTTCATTGTCTACCATGTTTAGATTAATGCGAAGAACTCATCTTACCGACATGTGATCATATAAAGAGTAACACTCACACTCAATTGTGAAGATGGATTTTCGCTTTCACTCAGCACAAGCGCACAAGTTCCATTTGTATTGTTCATCTCTGCCACATTCGTTCACATTAATACATTTCTCTAGAATCAAATAGGACTTTATCAGGTTGTAATGTGGCTGACTAACAGGTAGGGTGTTTTAGGCAAAAGTGACTCATTCATTCAACCCCCCCCCCCCCCCCTCTCAACATTCAACCAATCAACCCCTCAATATCAAAGTGCACACTCTCGTTTCATAACCCGACAAATTCTCATCTTTTCATCAATACATATGCATTCAACTTGCAGTCTATTTTTCTTTTTATTTTTTTTTCATTTTCTTCCCTTTTCCTCATTTCCTTCATTTTCCAATACAATACACTTTTCATCTCAAGCACAACACATTCACTTCTTCTTATCTCATATTCTCCCAACCCACACTTGTTCCTAAATATATCATGAAAGAATTCAAGGCTCAATTTGGCTTTGAAACAAGGGCTAGGATAATCATGTTTCCACCTTATTCTTCACAAATATCACGGGTAGGTACTAAGAAAGAATGGCCTATAATCATTTTCAGGAGCAATGTACATGTTAAACTACGTGGCATTGACAGACTCTACTCATTTTCCGTGTGCCTCGCCTCTCTCAATCAATCAAGTTCAAATCTCACAGGGTAAAATTTTTCGAGTTCAACGCATTAATATAACATGAAATCAAATGCCAAATTTGTTCAACAAGAAGTATGCATCGATCTCAAGTTATTCTGCCCTATCATAAGCTCAAACGATTCAATCAAGTTATGCTTCATCATAAATCCAATCTCAAGTCAAGTTATCACAATTCAAAGCCTTTCCCCACAACACATTTCAATTTCAAGCACAGTGTGAGAGTTGGATCAGAAACGTGTACCCTTTTTGTTTTTCAGAAATTATCCAGTGCGAACATTCCTTAAAAATTTCAGCATGATTTCGCTTGAATTTCGTTCAGCCCACCTGTAACCATCAACACAACCACAAGACCAGTAGTTTTGACATATCATCTTCTTCATCAGAAACAATAAGCATCATTACAACCCAATCGAACTACATAATCCACCAACTCTTAACTACACTACCAAAGCAAGTAAAATAATTCGAAAACAAGTAAAACAGTTTGACTACATAACAAACAAATAAAGGATAAGGATAAAAGAAATAACCGGCGGCCGTCCGTCCCATCCCCCCAAACTTAGTTCGAAGAAACTAAGTTTGAAAAGACGGAAAGGCGGCAATCACTGCGGGGCACCTCCGGGAGCATCAGGGTTGCGTCTGCACCTCTGGTAGTATGATGGGAAGTTATCGATCAAATCGTGGAGCTCCGTCTCAACACCTGACAGTCTGGTGTTAACTCCCGTAAACTGCTGCTCCATCCATCTCCTGTGAGCCGCCATGTCAGACCTCAACCCTGTCATATCTGTGCTCAGGCCAGTCATCCTCAGGTCCATGCCGGCCATCGAAGAAGCCATGCCCTGCATGGTCTGGAGCATCTCCTGCTGCCATGCGATACGCCCTCCAGATGAGGACGTCCCCGCCCCCGTGTCCATCCGTGTGTCCTCCTCTTCTGGGGACTCATCCCCTGCATCGTCTGGAGCAGGAATATTGTCCTCAAAACTCCCATAAATTCCATCCCGGCGCTTTCGGAGCCACAGGGCTCTGTGCATTGGCGAATCCAGCAACATGTTCGCCTCGGAGTCCGGAGCAGTCAAAGTGGTCACAGCAGTATTGGGCAGCCTTAACCAGGCTTCGCCCACCACCTTATACAAAATGGTAGTCGGCGGAATGAGAGATATGTGCCGGGCCGATGTGAGCACTGGGAGGTCCACCACGGACGGTGGCACCTCTGTCCCCCGCCTTGGGATCTGGAAATGGTCGAGTATTGGCGTGATCAGTCCCCCACAATAGATGTTAGGGCGTGTGGGGGGTCGATTCCAGTTGTCCATGGCCACAGCAGCCATGGAGAAGGGTGCTCCCGCCAGCAAATAGTGGAGCAAGAAGAACTCCGAAATAATAACATTATTGCTCTCGTGGCGGCCGGCGACAGAGGTGGCTACGCTCTTGTGTATATAACGCAGAATCGGGTTTCTGATAAGCGGGCCCTTAACCAGCTTCATCCTTATGCTTCCCAGGACGGTCTCTCCAGAGATCAACTGCCAGAAGTCCTTGGCATCGAAACCCTCCTCAGGGATATAATTTGCGTCCTCCGCGCACCCATAAAGAACATCCAATTCCTTGCGCTGCAAGGTATAGCTCCGACCATCCATCTTAAAGGTGAGTTGGCTTGGCAAGCTGCCGGTGCTCTTCCGCACAGACACGGAAGCCAGAAATTCCTTGGTTTGCTCCTCCATTGCTGGCCATCTTTCCTCCAACAACGCCGTCCATCCAATGTTCTGTAATAAATTCTCTACATCCTCACGGATGCCCAATTTTGTCATAGTTTCCGGGCAAGGATATTTCGACCTGTGCACTACACATTTATGCAGATCTTTGAAGGTGTTGTACTCGGCATCAGTGAATCCTGTTGGGCGTCGGGGTGCCATACTCTCTACAAGAAATTCAATTAAGAGTTAAGTCAAATAATAGTCTAATCTCTTCAATCAAACATCCAACATCACAACACAAGTTGTGCAAAAAGAAAAACTCCTAGCAAAATACACCACCAACATTCACAGAATTTCATTGCAAAGAATTTAGAACAGAAAGTCCCCCATAGTGCAACCACCTTCAAAACCCTAATTTCTCAATTCCATGAATATTTGCAAAATAAACAACGAGAAATATGGCCAGAAATTGAACAAAACATGTATAATAACCATGAGATCTCATTGAGACATTCTGTCGAACACCTAGCATGCATAGTTCAAAATCCCCCAATTCCTACTATATCCATCATCAAATCCAAATCCAACAAGCAAAATAATTCAACCATGCAAAGAAACAATAAAGAAACGTGAATAAGGGGAAGAAATTACCTTAGATTCGTCGGGAAATTGAAAGGAAAACGAAGGAAGTCGGAGGGTACCATTCGGGAGCAAAATTTGGGCAGAAAAAAAATGAATCCCGCGCGGCCTCTATATATAGGCGCGCGACCGGTCCCGAACGGAACACACACATCCCGTTCGGGACGAGATACGGTTTTTTTTTAATTGTTCCCCTGAAAATGCCATCCCGAACGGAACAGAAGGCTCCCGCTCGGGATACGTCAAAATTCACGTGTCCCGAGCGGTATTGATCGGTCCCGCTCGGGATTAAACACGGCCAGACAGTATTTAATTCATTTTACGCATCCCGAACGGAATGATATAGTTCCGCTCGGGATTTGTCACGGCCTTTCACGAATATCTTCCTTAAAAATATAACTTTTCATCCTGTAAACAATCTAATCAATTCCTACCAAGTTAGGCGTCCCCCAAACGTAATACAATGCGAAAATTACCAGAACTAATGCAAATCTAACCTAAATGATACAAGCAAACGGTTTTCACTTGGGTTGCCTCCCAAGAAGCGCTTCATTTATCGTCGGGAGCTCGACAACTTACCAAACTTACCGTCAAACAATAGAAATTTCACTCACAAGCCGTGGTGACTCGGGAGTATGAAATCGTTTGACACGATGTCCATTAACCTTAAATCGATGACCATCCTCAGTCTCAAGTTCCAGCGTACCATTCTCGAACACCTCATTCACCTTGTATGGACCTGTCCAACGAGAACGAAATTTACCCGGAAATAATTTCAACCGAGAATTAAATACAAGAACCATGTCACCTGTGTAAAACTCTTTCACTCTGATATGTTTGTCATGGAATCGCTTGGCTCTCTCTTTGTAAATTTTTGTGTTCTCATAGGCCTCCTGTCGCCATTCGTCCAGCTCATTCAACTTGTTCACCCGATTCCCCTGAGCCTGTAGAAAATTAAAATTCAAGGTTTTAATCGCCCAAAATGCTTTATGCTCAATCTCAACTGGAAGATGGCAAGATTTGCCAAAAACCAGCTGATAAGGGGACATTCCAATCGGTGTTTTGAAAGCTGTACGATATGCCCACAAAGCATCATCCAATCGCTTGCTCCAATCTTTTCGAGTTAACACAGTCTTCTCCAGCACCTGTTTAATCTCCCGATTGGCCAATTCGACTTGTCCATTAGCCTGTGGATGATAAGCTGTTGTGACCCTTTGCCGCACTCCGTACCTTGCAAAAAGCTTATCCATGAGCTTGTTACAAAAGTGACTTCCTCCATTGCTAACCAAAGCCCAAGGTATGCCAAATCGAGATACTAAAGCCTGCAAAAACTTCAAAACAACTTGAGAATCATTAGCAACAGTTGGGATGGCCTCGACCCAACGAGATACATAATCCACAGCCAAAAGAATAAACTTATAACCAAAAAATGGCGGAAAAGGACCCATAAAGTCGATGCCCCAAACATCGAATATA
>JAPKLW010000185.1:793052-817584 GCA_026898455.1 Plectranthus barbatus
TCTGGTGTTTGATTATGATTTTGGTTTGTTTGATTCCTTAAACACGATGGTGGCAAGGAATATTTCACCTAGGGAGACCGAAAGGAGATCTAGGCTTAGGAAGTCATAATCAATCTTGAATTCTTGTGTAGACATACAAAGAACTTGAGACTTGTAAGAACCCCTATTTTGATAACTTCATTTGAAGATTAATTCTGTCATAGACATATGAAGATTAATAAGAAAATGCAGATCTAGTAGTGTGAGAACATGCTAGGCAGTGTAGAGAGAGGTTACAAGACCCAGAATTGATGTCTGACCCATGCTGCAGCATATAGGAAAGTAGATAACCAAAAGTTAGCAACCCAAGTGTATTTTCTCTCTTTGTTAAACCGTATTTCTGAAGTTTTTATGGTCATAATTTGGTATGAACAGTTATTAATCATTTTAGCTTTAATTGGTTTTATCATTTACGCATTTCTGCAATTTTAGTTTAGAAAACCATCACACAAACCTATTTTGCAAGCAATATTGTGCATGGCTTGATTAAACACTCTCCAGGGTTCGATATCTGGTCTCCTAGACTATATTACTTGTCGATTGCGTATACTTGCGCATAGTTTCTATAGTTACCTTGCTGCAGCAACACAACAACGAGCTTCCCAAAACACAAACCATCGTTCACAGGGATCTACCAAGCCAATGATATTGAAACAAAAATCCCTTACGCAAAATTGGTAAATATCGCCAAGAACAAGGAGCAGCGATCTAAACTGGCATATGCGCAACATAGAGTAGCGCAATATCAGAAGGAGAATATTATTTATCTTCCTTTGGTGGATAAGCATTATGACTCCAAGATAATTGATATTTTGAAGAAGAAACGTCTCCTTAACTACCTCGCCGCCAAACCAGGAAGGTTTCACCCTCAAATGGTTGTCGAGTTCTAAGCTCGTGCTGTGATTTATTCTGATGAATCACACTTCATCACCGGTATTTTTAGACAGAGGATTTTGTTAAATCCTACGTTGTTAGCAAAAGTTTATTTCTCGAGGAATGAAGGCCCCTGTGTGGCAACCTAATTGGAGAATGATAAAGTTGCCATGAAGAAACATTAGGATAAATGGAAGAAATCAGATTTGAAGGCCGATTGGAAGACAGGAACCCCCAACTCCCAACTCGATGATTTCTACAAACTGATATGTGATATATCAGTTTGGTTATTTCAGTGCGAAACTTGCTCTCATTCAGAGCTTAGTTTGAAGAAATATTTTGTGATGATGGCCATAGAAGATGGCATCAAGGGCAACTGGGAAGAATTTATCTATGGGAGGATGTTGGAAAATGCCAAGATAAACATCAAGATGAAGACAACTCGCACTTTTACCTTCTCTGTGAGTCTCGGGTTGAAGATCAGTCACTTGCTCGATGCCCTCATGCCCGAAGACAAATTGGATATGACATATGGGCGAGGAGCTACACGGGACTGACTACATCCCTATCACCCGTTCTAAGCAAAAGCCAGCCAATTACAAGAGACCTCGTTATCTTACTAGCAGATAGAATGTAGACCCAGATGAACCAGTTTTTGAGGATGAGATTCCAGAAGGTATTGAGGAGTGTCAGTACCAGTTTTTGCCCAACCCCTTACTAACGAGCAGCGAGCATAACTGACCAAGAAAATTGAGGTGGAAAAATATTTCCAAGAGATGGAAGAATGCATCTCTCCCACCGAGAAACTGGATGTAGAAGTCAGACAACTAGTTTTTGAAAAGAAATAAAGAAGCATGAAGAAGCAAACCAAAAGAAGGTGAACTAAAGAAACAAGTTTTGGCCGAGGCGACGCTTTACCAGTCCATGAAATCTAGGTTCAAATCCCAGTATTGGGTAGCCGTGAAGAGTAACTTGCCAAAATGCAGAACAAGAAAGAAGACTCCGGCTGAACTAGAAGAAGAAGCCAAAAGAAAAGAAAGAAAGAAGGTCAGAATGAAGGCTGAATATGCCATGGCTAGAGCTCAAAGAAAGGCTGAGCAAGCAGCCACGGAAGATAAACTTCAGGCCCGAGATGAAGCCTTCGAGAGGGTTAAAGCTGAGGCTGAGGCCAAGAGGCAAGAGATGGTCGAGATCCTTGCTCGTTCAATCAAAGAAAAGGCTAAGGCTACTGAAGTTGGTGTAAAAACTCCTCCAAATGTCAGGGGTAGTTCTTAGCTGACAATCAGAGATCCAGCTCAAACTACACCTACATGATTCCCTGACATCATGCCAGAAGAAGCCTTCAACCGTTTGCTAGAAGAAGCCAATCAACAGGTAGTTGATGTGATCGAACTGATGGATAAGGAGGATGAAGAGCAGGCAGTTGCGCAAGGGGAAGCTCGTCAAGCTCATGCTGAAGAAAAAATTAGGGCGACCACCCCTAAAAAACTACGAAAACTGAAATGATTGTTGTTGCTCAAAATATTCTAACAAGATTTGACTCTGCTGAGCAAGGAGAAGCCAGCACGTCCACTCAAGAAAAAGTTAATGTTGATGAAAATGAGGATATGGTGGAGATTGCTGAAATTGGGAGGAAAAGATAACGAGACTAATGGGTAGACATACTTGGGACACCTGACTGAAAGCTGATTTGAGGACTCCGTTTGAGCACTCTGTGTTCATGGTCCCATTAGTTGGACTACCACATCCTCGTTTTTCAGCCATGAGGATTCGATACTGGTGCCCCCCACTGAATGTATTCTCCATAGGAAATGAAGATATATTTAATCCAGTTGATATTCGCAAAATCTATTCCAAAAGTTTGTTTGACAATCCTCAGGACTCGGAGGTGTTGTTGAAGAAAGGGAAGTTCTCAATACCAAATTGGGACTAACATTCTGGAGATCAGAAGAAGTCTGGGCTGATGAATGGATTGGGCGTACAAAGTCAAGAACCAGGCAACTAACAGCTAAACAAGTGAAGAAAAGGTTTAGAGCAATCAAAGCCCACAGACTGGTGTTGGACAAGATGATCTCCCACCCCTAAAGACGAAGAAGTCCAAGAACTTGATTCAGACTGAAGATCAAATTCTCCAACTCATACCAATTCAAACTGGTTATGAGTTTATTTATAATTTTACTGCGCTAAAACTGAACATACTGCTTCCTCTCCCAGTTACTTCCCCACCCAGACATTATCAGAGAATGGCAGCAAATGCAGTCATTCGCACATGGAACTGGAGCACATGGAATAAGAGGATCAAGCAGCTCGATCCTGACAAGAAATAGAAGGCAGATTGTGGTGGATCATTCCAGATGGCACTCTGTTGAACATAAATTTGGAGGAACCTACTATCGAGAAGTCAGATGATAATGTCCAAGCCAATCTTACCACCTCTATCAGTCCACCTGAATCATCTGAATAAAGTGCAAATACTGGCAGAAATAAAAGAGTTTGTTGCAGATCAAGTGAGATGTCAAGTAGAAACAGCCAAAAAAGAGCTGGGCAAGGCTATGGGCAAGAAGCTGAACACAATGACCTCAACAGTCACCACCTTTTTAGATGTGCTAAAAGAGGGGGAAGAGTTAAGGAGGAAACAGGATGAGGCGCGTAGAACATATGACGAAGAAAGGCAAAGAGTAGAAGAAAAAAAACCTGAAGTTAGAACCTGAGGAGAAAAAGAAGAGAGAGGAGAGCGAGGAAGCTAAAAGGTTGGGGCGTGAGGCCGAGATGAACAAGCTCATGAATTTGGCCGTCTCTATGGAAGACATAGTCAAACTCGCAGCTGGCTACTCTAGAACTAAATGATTATTTAATTCTCCCCTTCTCAAACTCAAACCTGGCTTTTTGATGCAAACCTAGCTCTTTGTTGTTTGTGTAAAGCTCTGATATTGTATAGACTCTTGTTAGTTTTCCTTGTAATTGTATTAAAGACATCTTTAATAGAAAACTGACTGGTTGATGACAAAATCTTTTTGTCCAACTAAGAGTCAATTCTGAGCTGAACTTACACACTCCAATGTAATCAGCATAGTTGTTTTGTTATGCTCTGATACTTATGATTTTTTGTTGCTCTGTTCTTAAATTTAAATTTTAATCGAGCAATATCTCTCCCAGTTTGAGGGAGGAAGATCTTAAATAGAGCAAGCTATGTCTAAGGAGATAATTTCCATGAGTTTGTTGTTTGATACTCTTATTTTCGTAAAACTCGGAAATCAAACGTCCTTTAGTGACCAGCTGAGAGTGTTGATAGATAGATAGCTTTGACCACACCAAAAAGGGGGAAATTGTTAGGAAATTTGGATGTTAGAAATTTCTTTATCCTTATATTTTTTTTTGTTTGTGTTTTGGTGGGTCAAAACCAGTCTAGAGAGTTTTTTATTAGCCCAATTTTAGATCGAAAATGTACAGTCGTGTTAGGTCTTTTATTGAGTTGTAATTGGAGCTGATCGAAGAAACTAGAAGAACAAACTGAGAATCAATTTGTGGATGTGCAAGACTTAGACAAACTGAAGATATCAGTATGGAACTGATCAGTTTGGAACTGACAAGTTTGGGAACTCAAGCTGGAAACTGATTTACCAGTTTCTAATATCAAACTAGCAAGTTTGGGGATCAATGTTCAGACTTGTGACGTCAGCCAGCATGGACTTGCCAGACTGACGACATCAGCATAGAATCTCTAGTTCCAATCCCCACGTATATAGACAAAAAGAATCATCTGAGGAATGGTGCTGACAAATTCAGACTTAAGGATTGGAGATTTCTTAAAGTATGAAAATTCAAGACTCCAATCTTGATTCCTCGAACTGATTTAGGAGTCGTTCTTACATAAAAGTGAATAGTCAACATTCAATGTCAGAAAAAGTGGAAGCAGGTTCAGGATTCCCGGAAAAGCACCTATTCGCGGTAGAGAGTATAAACATCAGATTGGACAACATTTGATGTGTTTCTAAACGACTCTAAATTCAAATCTCAGTTTCTCAACTATAAATAACCGAGGACTCCAAGAGATTCCACAAGCGAACCCCTGATTTTATAGTGAGCCAAAACGGTGTCAAAATACTTACTCAAACGTTCGAGGCTATCTACAAGCTTACCGTGTGTCACTCAGTGAACACGAGGGTCAGAACAATCTGTTCTTAAGTTTACTTAGTATTCTTTCTCTTCAATAAAGAACATAGTAGTCAAGTACGGTTTGTACCTTGGCTATTCCGTGCTTTTAGCCGCAAACCGTCAGTTCCGGGAAGAACTCTAAAAACCTCAATTCTAGCTCGGAGGCTACATTGTGTGCCCACACTCTAGGAAGCTGAGAAGTGAAAGACGTGGGAGGATCGGGCAAGTGAACTAGTGAACTGGTGGACGAGGCATTCACCGGCTAGTGATAGATCGTGGGAGCACCCTGTAATCCGAAACTTAGTGAATTTCCAGACTTTATCTGAAGAGTGGACGTAGGACTTTTGTGTCCAAACCACTATAAAACTTTTGTTGTTTATAGCTTTTTGTTATCAGTTTTTTTATCTTTAAAACTCAACACTCAAGTGTTGAAGTATATCTTGAAACTGATTAATCATTAATGTGACCTTAAAAGCTAAGTTTTGACAAGTCGAACTGGTGCCGAACAACCAGTTTGGATAAGTGCAAGTTTCTTAAATATTTTCGTTGTGCATTTACAAACTCTAATCTCGGAACCTACACCGACTAACATAATTTAGAGACACTTTGTAAAGGTGATTTTTATAAATGTTTGACATATCAAAATATAAAAAATGAGGGAATTTCTAAACCTAAATTATTTGTGCAAAACTTTTACGCAAAAACTTAGCAACAAGTTTAATTATTGAAGTCTGTCATAGCTTAACTTGATTGGAATCTTATTGAAGTCTTTCGTGGCCAAAATTTTCCATCGCTAAAATTTTAATCATGAAAGAATTATGAGTTTAAATGCAATTATATATATCCTGTTTATTTTTTATATTTGCATACTAAAATAAGATTTACTCAGTAGATATAATTAAAACAGAGACCTTTACTTAATTTAATTGTAGAAGTGAAAACATTTTACATGTGATCACGAGGTCATGAATTTGAGCTTTCCAAAAAAAAAATTAATATGTGATTTTAAATTATCAAAGAAATTTTAAAAAAAAAGTAAGTGGAGAAATAACAAATTGATATATAGGCAAAAGGTTCAATATGTCTCAAATTATTCCAATATTTATTTAAATACTCAAACTATATAATGGAAGCTGATTAGAAATTTAAGTTAGACACAATGAATTATTATATTAAATATTTAATCCAAAATTCTATCTTGCTAATTTGGCTTTCTAACAATAAAATTAGTAATATGTTGAGCTATATTTGCATACCTTTAAATATTTAAATATTCAAATAATTTAGGATGAATTTTAAAAATGTGCATAGTTCGGATTATATTTAAACATTTCACCTTCATAAAAACTCATGTGAATCCGCCTCATTTTTATCAATTTGTGGCAGGGTTCTATGAATGTTATATTTTAATAATAATAATATTAATGTATTTAATCAATATAAATAATGTATTTCAGATTTGGTGATATTATTTTTACTTATTTTAAACAATATATTTACTCAATATACGACAATCGCAGGAAAAAGAAAAAAAAAGAAATTCTAAGAAATTTTCTGCATTATCGGGTGGGCATCCTTTTCTTCTTAGTCGTTTTCTTGGACTCATTTGAAGTCCAAATTGTTGATGAGACGTGCCTACAGAAATTCGATGGAGACATAAACTATTACTAAATTATTACAATATTGTAACAAATTTCAACACGAATCTTGGTAGGATTACTGTTTTGTGTAATTTTGCCACAGATGACTAGATGAGGTTAACTTGTTACTCACTTCCAACTATTACAAACAAATCGCGTTTTTTTCAAATATATAATTTATTTAAAAACCTTTAATGTTAGACCGTCTTTTATATTGGAAGAGGATTTCTTATTAAAAGTTATTTTGTGTTTGAAAGAAATGAATATATATATTATATATCCCAAAAAATCAATAGTTGAGATTAAATTTTTTGAAAATTTCATGCTTAATTGCTTTATAAATCATATTTAATTGATTAATTATTATTTTGTAAAGCTATTAAGCACGAAAGAAAATTATGTTTAAATTTTCAAATTTTTATACTTAAATTTCAACCATTGATATTATTAATCAAATGCTGAGATTTATTCATATTTTGCAGAAACTTTAATGTTAACACCCGATCACAACTCTTAATTATATTAGAGATAGTTCAAATCAATGATTATCGATGAAGAAATTAAGATTCAGTTAATGTGTGTGAATTGAACTATTTTATTTTAAGGATTGTATATGAATTGAACTTAAAATGAATGATTGTCACAAAGAATGATCGACTAAATACATAATTTGAATAAAAGATATAATATATCTTCTTATTCTCAAACTCATGACTAATTAGTTAATTAATCATGTTTATTAATTACTCCCTCCGTCCCAATTTATTAGTCTTACTTTCCTTTTAGGTTTGTTTCATTTATTAGTCTTATTTCCTAAAATGACAAACTTTTTCATACTCACCAATAAAATATTAATTTCACCACAATCACAAACATTGATTATTGTGCTATTTCAAAATGGGACAATTAATTTGGGACGGATGGAGTATATTCATACAATTATTAATTTGGGACGGATGGAGTATATTCATACAATCATCCATTGCGCAGCCCTCATATAACTCCAACTTTTATTGTTGTTTATTCTAAATTATTATATATTAAATCTTGGGTTGTTCATACAACAACGTTGTCATGCAATTTTAATAAAACAAAACGAAGCGTTTATTCAACACATCAAGTAACGACGATGATGCAATTGATCAAATGGTTCAACATTTCGGGTCTCCTATATTATGCAACTAGTTTTAAAATTTAAATTAAATATACTATCGAAATGGAGATGAGTATTTTGATATAACTCAAATCTATATACTCCTTCTGTCCCTAATTATTAGTCTCCAATTGAAATGCACGATAGTCAATGTTTGTGAGTGTAGTGAAATTAATAATTTATTAATGAGTGTGAAAAAAATTTATCATTTTAGAAAATGGATCTAATAAATGGGACACACCAAAAAGGTAAGTGAAACTAATAAATTGGGACGGATGGAGTATTATATTAAAAGAGAATGGTGGGCAATTAACCGTTCCCGCCAAAATTTATGAATCAATTTTTATTTTTTGTATTATTTATTTTATTACTCCCTTCGTCTCGATTCATAGTCTCATTTTTCATTTTCGTCTGTCCCACGGAATTAACCTCATTTCCTACTAATAAAATAGTAATTTTACTACACTCACAAACATTGATAATTGTGTCAAAAGCAAATAGGACTAATGACCTGGGACAGAGGGAGTATAAAATATATACATAATAAATAATATTATCTCTTATGGGATAGATAGTATTTTAATCAAAACACACAGAATTTATGCAATTGGTTTAGTGTGCAAATACG
Source organism: Plectranthus barbatus (assembly GCA_026898455.1). Taxonomy (NCBI): domain Eukaryota; kingdom Viridiplantae; phylum Streptophyta; class Magnoliopsida; order Lamiales; family Lamiaceae; genus Plectranthus; species Plectranthus barbatus. The sequence continues at coordinate 801,541 of JAPKLW010000185.1, forward strand.
TCTGTATTTGGTAATTATAATATTCATTTAAATATTATTAGTTGTTATGTTTGCACCAAATAGGCCTGCCTATATCAGATTTCCAATATTTGTTACTAACAAGTCAACAACATGAAATCTAGCTAACCTGATTTCGAGATTAATTTTTTTTATTAAAAAACAATTGCATATAACTTTGCTAATTAGTACTCTGTTATTGATTTTTTTTCCTCTAAAGAAGATTATTGCAGCAATGAACCGTAAATATTATTAACATTTAATTTTCTTTTAAATAATTAACTAATATTTAAATTAATTAACCTTTTTTTTCCATTATCAAAAAGGTGGGATAGATGTAATGTAGTCTAAGTTTGAACTCGTAATTTCTCTATTTGATAGAGGATTGTGTCGGAGGGTGAGGGTGTTAGTGTTTATATATATCAGTTATATTTTAAGAAAAATACAATTTATAAAATACGAGTATATGAAATTTGGTCAAACCCCACAATCCCTAAAATCTAAATTTGCCTTTGCATGTATATATATTAATATTGGCTATGTTCATTCAAACTCTGAGCCAACCACTAATATCTTAGCTGTTTGGCAACCAAAATAGAGTTAAAAAGAATAAATATGTAAATATATTATATAAATTATTGTAATTTTTTAAATATATTATAAATTATGTGTGTATATAAATATATGTTTACACTTTTAATTTTGTGTCAAATTTATAATGGAAGTGAAAGTATAACAAAAAAAAAAAAAGTTGATGTCTTGATGAAAGTCTAAATGAAATAGTATCAACTTTTTAAAAAGCATATAAGAGCATCGCAATGGAGGATTTTAAAAAATTTTAAGATTTTCTACCTCATCAATTTTAGTTCATTAGGAGAGAGAGTAAGGTTTGGAATCTAATTTAAGATCTCATTTCTTAAAAAAAAGGAGGTGGGATACACTCTCTCATCGAACACACAGATATGACGCATGCAGTGCACTCACTAGTAGTGAGAGTGGGCATGCGTGGGGCAGAGTTTTGGGAGTTTTTTTTTTTTTTTTTTCTTTTCTTTAAATTCATTTATTCTTTCTTTCATTTCCTTTTTCCTTTTCTATTTTTGATTTATTTATTTCAGATTTTAATTTATGTATTATTCATAAATAAAATATAAATTATATATTTATATTAAACTTTTTTAAATTCGAATTAATCATTTAAATTAAGCAGATTTTATTTTATTTTTAGCTACATTTAACTTATTAAATGTAATTAATTAATCACTATATTTTATTTATCTATATTTATTAAAAATAATATATATATATATATATATTTAGGTATAAAAATTGTTATGACAAGTGAGACCCATGAATAGTTAGGTGTGTAAATGAACCAAACTGTTAGTGAGCTACTCGGATTTCGACTCGATAATAGTTCGTTTGAGTTCGTTTAGTAAAGCTTGTTTATTAAACGAACCAAACTTGAGCATCATAGTATTCGACTCGTGAGCTCGTGAGCAGGCTCGTTAGCTAAAATTGGTAAGAAATATAAAATAATTACTATTATAAAAATAATATTTTCATGATTTAAAAGTAGCAATAATGATAAATCTTTCTAATAATGAAAATTTAAGAATTTGAATATTATATTAATTTTGGAATAAATAATTTTTTTCTTCAAAATAATAGTGAAAATCTAAAACATATTCTAAATTTAGAAAGTTCGTTTAGGCTCGATTAAAGCTCGATAAAGTTCGTGAACATCAAAGTATTCGATAAAAAAGCTCGAAGCTCGACTCGAAATTAAACGAGTCAAACTTGAGCACGGCACTACTCCACTCGACTCGGTTCGGTTACACCCCTATGAATAATATAAAGTAAAAAGTGGATGAATAAAAAATAATAATGTATGTTGATGTGGATACTTATAAAATATAAAATGATAAAAATTATTGATATGACGCACATGTCATTTTATTTTTTATTTTTGCTGAAATATTAACTTCAAATTGTTGGGTGCATGTTATTTCGGAGTGTATTCGTAGAGAAATATATTTGGTTACCGCATAATTTTCATTTTCTTGTCTTTTTCTTTTTATTTTATTTCTTAGTGATTTAAAAAATCAATAATAAACTACTTAAAAATATATCCCATTTGAAATTAAGCCTTACAAACTTGAAATTTGAATTCTATAAATTTAAAAAAAAAAAGTTTAAAAATTAAAACTATAACCAAAAGAAAGCCTAAAAATCAAAGCATAAACTCTAGAAATTGACAAAGAAAAATTAAACTTAATATTATTTTTATTTATATGGGCTTATCACTAATTTTTTAAAAAAGAAAATCCAATAGAAAACCCAAATATGTGAACTAATCCAATGGGTCTGAATTCTGTTCATTAGTTTTCTTGTACAGATTTTTACTTCATTTGTACTGTTAATTGAGATTTTCTTTTGATTTCTATCGGATTCATATGCTTTGTGATAGTGGGTTTCAATTTTTTCTTGCTTAATTTCCTTTCATTTTTCCGTTTCTGCTCTTTTCGATGCAGTAAGTAAAATGGGTCGAGCTCCAGATAATGAAACTAAAGCTGTGATTGTAGGAATGGTGCTCGACATACTAGAAATATCAGCGATCACATTACCCCCAACTCAACCGCCACATCACAATTTCTGTATTAAAAAAAATTGAATAATCATTCCACCTCATTCTAAATTGGTCGACTTAGACCTTGTGCAACCTAAAATGTCTGTGCCCCCACCCTACTTTTTCTTTATAATTTATTGATTAACTAATTGAATTGATCAATTAATTTTGTATAGCAATAATATTAAAATTTATATATCTTTTAAATAATAAAATAAAAATAAATAAAAAACATATCAAAATTCATAATTTTTTTCTCTACAAATAAAGACTAATTTTGATATATAAATTTTTTAAATTAAATATGATGGTCTAAAAATGTTTTATATAATGTAATTTTATTTCCTAATAGTTATATTATTTATATCAATTTTATATTACTAATATTTTATAATTTATATTTATATATAATTTAATTACAAGTTGTATTTTTATTTTTAAAAAATTAAATAAAACCAAATAAGAAAATTATACATTGTGGTTGGGTTGTCATTGATAAACTTTGCAAAAATATTATGGTTGGGTTGGAGTGATAATTGATGATGTGGAAGTGAGATAAACTAATAAAATATAATAAAGGTTGGGTGATTGGGCCGATTGCCGATAAATATAGTCGATGATGCACTACTCCACGTAAGGTATATTGTTTGTATTTAAATGTGAATATTATATTTTTTTTGAAAGCTTGAAGATTTTAGTCTTTTAGATTTAAGGAAGTTGATATCGTTAGTTCTTGTGAGCCTGTGGTGTAGTTATCATAATTGGAAACTCGTAGTTTAGTTATAGTTTGTAGTCCAAGAATTTGATGGGTTTTTCATATTGTTTTTTTGAATCTAATTTGTAGCACTTGTTAGTTAACTTTGCAATTCATTGTTTGGGATTGGTACTTACTTTGTTGTAAATTGTAAATAGGCTGCATTTTAGTCATTCACTACCTCAACCTTTTGATGAGCATCCAAGTAGTATTTGCAATTGGAAGTTTTTGATTATATATACTCAGTTTGTCGATGTCTTATGTCCAATTTGTTTGGGTTTTCTTTTTCAGGTTTGCTGTGCATTAGGTGGTGTATAGCAAGAAATATTGGTGAGTGAATGTCAAAACTTGGAGCCAAGCCTTACATGATAAGTGTTGTTGGATAGGTTTATTCTGAGTGTATCATGATCATGAAAGATAGCTTCTATAATCATGTCTTAAACTTGTCATTGATGGTGTAATGGATTAGGAGTAAGTGATGGAAATGTGTTTGTTGAGGCTTCTATAGGATGGCAGTGAATGATAGCATATCTTTCTTTGACCAGGTAATTTGCTCTTGGATCATTGTTGAAGGTAGTCTCTTGGATCTTTGATGATTGTATTCTCACCTGGTGTATCTTGTATGTGCTGCTACAGGGACAAGTGTAATTGTTGTTCCAGAATTGAACCTCAAAAACATGTGTCTGGAAAATTATATAATAATGAAAACTGAAGTAAGTATATTTCTTACTAAAGAGTTGTCCAGTTTGTATTTCTGATTTGGCATTAAGAATTTTGAAACAGCCATTGTCTGCAACATCTCTGATGGTAAAGGAGAATTGGCAATCAATAGTGTGGAAAACATGTGTATGTGTAGACAGTCCCACTGAGCCCTTGGTTGTTACTTGTTATCAGGAAAAATATTCGCAATTCTTCCTGATATCTTTTTTATTCTTACAGTTCAATGAATGGGAGACTCCTATATAATGAGTTGCTTCCATTGCGAAACTCAGTGACAGATAACTTTTTCATGTACATAACTAAACTGGAAATCACTGATTCAAATCAGTTTGTTTTATAGATCAATGAAAATGAGCTTATAGCTATGGCAAATGTTGATAAATTCAAAGGACGGAACAGGTGCCGGGAGTTAGTAGGATGAATATTTTATTGATGAACGTAGAAAATTTGCTATTTTAAGAAAATAGACTAATATTGTGGGACAAACGAAAAAAAGAAATGTGGACAATTAACTTGGGACAAAGGGGGGAGTAGTTAGTATTCACATATATATATATATATATATATATAAAGAGACAAAAAAATTAAAAACACTTAAACTGCAATAAAGGATAATGAAATGTTACAAGAGTCAAATCAATATGTAATTTAAAAAAATATATAATTAAAATTACGATAATTTTAATTAATATTAATATATTTAAAATGTTAAAAATTAAAAACAAACTAAAAATACTGATATTTTGAGTAAAATGTGATGCTCAATTTAAAGTGGTTCCTATATTTTGCTCATAATAATTGTATTGCGTGGAAAAGAGATTGACAATGGAACTGTTTTCTACAGTTCTTTATTATAAGGCAAAATTTAGATATATATTTTTCTAAGAAGAAAATAAACGAAGTTTTCATAATTCTAAAAAGAAATTGGGTAGGAATAAAATAACCAGTATAAATCAAGGGTAGGAATATGAATTAAAGAGAAATTACAAAAAATATAAAAAAATAACCCCAGGAAAGATGATAGTGGCATTTTCTGCAAGATCTGAGAAATCATTTTCACAAGGAATATAAAGAAAATTCTTACTGAAAAAAAAAAAGAAGAAAAAGAAACAGAAAATCGAATTGGACAAATAAGTGTAATTGAAGCAAAAGCAATGTATGGTGAAGCTACTAGTAAACACCGTTTTGTATGAAAAAGATAAACGGCGCTATCAGCGAAACTACCAGAGATTTGATTTGTGCCTCCCATGAATCAGATAAGAACCAAATTAATCAGCTTACCTGGGATTATGAAGGCACATACTAATTCATTATCAATCAAAATTCTTCAAATCAAAACATAAATTAAAATAATAATAATTTTATAAAAAAAAAAACAACAGACGATGAGCAATTTCACGGCGATCGGCGGAATAAGGTATTGCTGCACGGCGCTGCAGCGGAGATAATATTTCTCTTTCTGCCCCCTAGTATAGTGGAGTATTTATAAGGGAAGGCAGGGATCTTGAAAACCCTAGTACCCGAAAACAAAATATTTTATAAAATTTATTTGATTGGAAATATTTTATAATTAGATGGGCAAGAATGAAGGGTATAAAAATGGGCTTAAATATTAAGCCCACTTATCCATTCAATTGGACAGATATGCCCAATTAATAGAGTTCGGCCCGGAACCTACTCAATTTAATTTGAGTAATGAAATGTTAAAAATTTATTGGTTGTTAGTAGATAGTGGCCCTTAATGAATAATGATGAAACTTGTGCGATATAATTATTTTTCTTTCTTTACAATGCGTATAAAATATATCATTAATAGATCATATATTTTATTTTAGCACATTAAATAATATATTGTTTAATACATTATTTGTATGTACAAAAATCCCATAAATACGTCACAAATAACGTCTTACAATAAATATTAGGAAGTATTCATATTTATTGTTATGTTTTGATGTGTCAAATAATGTATAGAAATCATCAGCTTGGGATGTCTCTAGATTAGCTCTAGTTTGAGCAAAACATGTAATGCCATGTATAGGATATCAATTGAGTTGTAATAAGGGCTGATCAAGACAAATTGGAAATCCTCCGGTTTAGTCTCAGAAGATGATAGAAGAAATTGACTACAATCTTTAGTACCAGTTTGGAGACTTCGCATGAAGAAAACTGGCCAACGTCACCAGCATGAAACTGGTGAGTATTGCTCTCTCCAGGGGCGGAGGCACGTTGGGGCTGAGGGGGTCGGCCGACCCCACAGCCCCGCCCCCTCTATATATATTTTTTAAAATTTTATATATAATAAATAATTATTTTTTAATATTTTTTATGAGTTATTATTATATTTATACTGCTAATTTATTCAAAATGAATAATTAGTTATTTTTGCATGAGACTTGAATAAATTGAAACTATAAAAAATATACATTGATGAAAATACGAATATTAATAAATTAGTTAGTATTAAAAATTCATCTATTTTATGATTAAGTAATGAATAATATTCATCTATTAATATAAAAAATATTTATTGTTTTTTATACTATTTATATTTAATTAATTTAAGTTTTAGTTTGAATATCATATTCGTATACGGCAACGTAAAGTAAGACCCCACGAACACTGGATCCTACATCCGCCACTGACTCTCTCCTATCATTCTCGAACACAAAGACACAAAGAACAAGTCAGTAGGAGTCCTCTCGAAGGCAAAACTTTAATAATGAAGATTACTTAAAGTCTAAAAATCCTAGTGTTGGACTAATTTCGATTCATTGGACTGACTAGAAGAACAGTTCTAGCACACAGTATGATGTCATCATCTTGTGTCATAAAAGCAGGAGCAAGTGCATACTTTCTACAAAAGCAACATGTCATTCACATTAGAGAGCCGCTGATTGGACATCTTTCAAATGTCTCAACAGCTACAATTTCAAACCTCTCACACTCCATCTGTAAATAGACGTAGTGTTACCAGAAAAGAGGTTATCAATTCTCGATTCAGCAATCCTACAAATCTACGAGAATTATCGTTGAACACTCAACTGCAAAAACTTGCAAGTTCGAGGCTTTTTATAAGCTCACTGTATATCATATTGAACATGAAATTTGTTGTTATCTAAACACAAGTTATTTCTTTGGTGTTCTTACTCTCCAAGTAAGAACACAACAATCACAGTTTTTCTCCAAGCTGTGATCTTACGGGCATTTAGCCAAACGAATAGACAATTTCAGGAAGAATCTCAAAGCTCCTAATTTCCAAAGACGGAGGTTGCATAGTGCGTCCACACTTCGGATCTGCGAGGTGGAGGAAGCAACAGCCTGGGCAAGTGAGCAAGTGGACTGGTGGACGCTGACATTCATCGCCTTGCGATAGACCGTGAGAATCTTTGTATTCCAAAATCTAGTGCATTTCAGACTTAAGGTCTGAAGAGAGGACGTAGGCTCTTATGTCCAAACCTCTATAAATCTTTGTGCATTTACTGCTTTATTTATTTTTCGTAAGTATTTAAAACTAAACAATATCTAGGTGTTGAAGTATATTGAAACTTGATCTTAAACTAAATTCGCATTCATAATCTTTCAGAAATAAAAACTGGTGAGTAACAACCAGTTTGTGTGTGCAAGTTTGACAAGTAAATCTTTTGTTGTGTGTATAAAAACTCTAATCTCGTGACCAACAAGAAACTTACTCAAATATACTTTATTTACTCTTAAGTTTTGTTAGATAAATTAAAATTAAAAAATTTATAATTAGGATTCAAGAGATTATATATATTTCTTTAAAAAATGTAATTGATTTTTCAATTCATCATAATTACAAATGTTTTTTTTCCTTCAATGCCTCATATAAATATACATATTTTATAAATTTTGCTCAAAATAACTCGGTAAAAAGAAATATATATAATTATATATAATTAACATGTGTAGTTTTTTTTTTACAAAAATCACAAGAGATACCTTTATGTTGGTTCTGAGATCAAAGTTGATGCACAATAAAAATACGTTTAAATAAGATAGCACGTCACAAATTAGTTGTTGCTCTCCAGTTTGTATTTTAGAAAATATTTTGTTTAGCGAGTTAAGATTAGATCAAGTTTTAGGTATACTTTAATACAGAGAATGTGTTAAGTTTTAACTAAAACAGTAAAAAATGCAAAAGAATTTATAGAGGTTCGGAGCCTAAAGTCCTACACCATCTCTTCAGATCGAAGTCTGGAAATCACTAAGCTTTTCAGAAGTACAAAGAACTCACAATCTATAGCTAGCTGGTAGATGTCAGTGTCTATCATTCCACTAGCTCATTCGCCCAAGCCTTCATCTTCCTTCCGACTTCGTAGACTTGGAGTGTGGGCACACTACGCAGTCTCCTCCTTTAAAGTTGGAAGCTTTAGGCCTCTTCCCATAACATTCAAACTTGCGGCTAGACGCTCGTGAGAGTTCTTGCTTGGAGATGTGCAGAAACTGCTGTGTTTTTACTTGAAGAGTAAGAAAACCAATAAGTAACCCGAGTTGAGAGACTACGAGTCTCCTGTCCGAAGATGGCACACGATGAGCTTTAAAAAAACTCGAAACTTGAGAGATTAAAACTTGATTGATCATTTGATTAGATGATTTGCTCTTGAACTGCAATAGTGTGGTCTTGATTCTTCAGAATAGTAACCTCTCCCTTGGGCTACTTTGTCTATTTATAGGCGAAGTGAGAGACATTTCAAATTTTTAGTCATTTAGGGATATTTTGGATGTTGTCAAATCCAACTCCTATCTTCTCTGCGAATAACATAGTATTTTTTCTGAACTTCTGCATCTGCTCTGTCCTTTTCTGACATTGGATGTTTACTTGGTGTCAATGTGCCAGAACGATTCTTTGTCAGTCTAAGGAATTGAAATTGGTTAAGCATCAAGTTTTCCAAACTTTAAGTGATCTTCATTCTTAAATATGGTCTTAAAAGACATTCATCTGACTTGTTTTCTTTGTTTATATTCGTGAGTAGGAACCTTGTTTTGGAAACTATTCTTTTATGATTGAGAAAGATCAATTTGGTGTCTTCCGCCAGTTCATCTAAAGGCCAGTTCTAAATTGGTAGGCAGTCCCAAGCAGGTAGCCAGTTCCAGTTTCTTCTCACGTAGTTCAAACTGGTGGATCAGATTATGGGTCTCATTTTTCTTGAACAACTCTATTACAACTCAATGATAATCCTATACAAGACTTTACAAGTTTCATACTAACTATAGTTATTTTAGAAACTCTCTAAACTGGATATCTCTATACGAATACTTTCTAATACTCTCAATGCATAAACTACTTCACTTTTAACTCTATAAAAGGGCCTTTTGTACTGCAGATACATATTTTAATTCTATATTTAATCTTGGAATATGTTTTTCTATTTTCTCAAATATTTTTCCATACACATTTGTTTATGTAATCAGACTAAATTCAAAAGGTTAGATATTCAAATATTAACTCTTATATAAGATCAACACATGTGACCAACTGCTCCACCGTACTTGGATCAAATCTTTTACTCGTATTTTCTAATTTTAATAATTTCTATCATAAGAGTATAAATTGAAATTAAATCTAATATAATGTACTATAATTAACATTTACAAATAAATAATAAAATTAAACCAAAAAAGCACAACTTATAACTATAAAACAATCAATTTTGATATTCAAGTACTAATTAAAAACTGAAAATTAAAGACTAAAACGATTTTATATCTAATTGGAAGGAATGAACTTTATATTATAAATACACAATTAATCTTCAAGATTTTCCACTTTTTAGTAGGAAGGTAAGGTTGATCTGAAATCTTTTATTAAAAAATACCCTGAGAAAAATATTTGTACAAATAAAATATTTGTACTTATCTTTTTATTTATTTTTAAATATTTGTTAATTATTTAACTAAAAAAAGTCTATAATCAAACCAAATAAAAAAGAAAAAAAAATCCTACTAAAAGGGCAAAACATGTAACATACGTTTCCTCCAAACGACGTCTCTCCTCCAATCTTTTCCAATCGCCGGGAAATCACCGTGGATCGCTCTTCTGAGCCGATCACAGCAGCGAAAGTTTCACACGTCTGATTTGGACGTTTTCTTTTTTGTTTTTATGTATTTACATATATATTGAGGGAGCGTCTCAATAATTTTAATCAATGGAGGACGATTATTATATGAGTGGCAACAGCGACGATGAGGAGGATTCTTACTCGTATGACAAAGAGGAGGAATCTCTGGACGGACTTGAAAACAAGGATTCTGATGCTCATTGGGTATCATCGAAAGCCCCTTCTTGCAAGGTATATATAGGTTTCTGTGTGTAATTGGGATATATGCGATTTTATTTATCTTATTCCGAGTCATAAGTAGGAAATAGGTATGATTGAATGATTTTATCATCTTTTGATTGGATTGTTTTCGCGAAAATTGGGAATTTCGTGTCGCATACGAGCTATGTCATGCGTTTGAAGGTTAATACCACTGAATTTTGTGCATTTGTTACAGAATGTTAAAACATACCTTCAAGAGGTTTCTTCTTAGGAAATAGAATTCCTGTTTTAACAAATTTTATCCCAAATTGGATTTGTGAAGAAACATGGATTTTATTTTATGAGATGGAGTTGTAGTTTTTAAGTTTAATCATGGATATTCTATTGCTTTCTTTATGGTTAACAATGCCAAGATTTTTGTTTTTGTTCTCTTTATAATTTTATTAATGTGAAGATAGACTGGGAAGTTTTATAGTGAGCTCGAAATATGTCTTTGATATGTAATTTGTGCTTTTCTATCAACGACACTTGTGGTAATGCTGGACTCTTTTCTCTTTTATTATCTGTGTCTTGTTTATTATATGGGATGTTAAGTTTTATGCTCATGACTCTTGGTTATTTCTGTACAAATGAATAGTTATTTAAGACTTTAATTTGCTGTTCTTGAATTATTGAGTCTGTGTTGTGTTTTTCAGGTAATCACAAGAGAGTCTCTATTGGCTGCACAGGTAAATATATACTCACTTAATTTGATTTGTTTGAGTTGCTAGATCACAGTTACTTGATTTCATAATTCCATAAAGAATCTTATTATGAATAAAAAAAAGGGAGAACTATAGAGTTGAGTTTTATTTTCTCTCTTTTTTATATTCTGAAAAACATGGATTTGAGGTTTCATGTTTTGTGCAGAGAGAAGATTTGGGTAGAGTGAAAGACTTGTTCTCAGTGAGCCAGAACCCTGCTCATTCATTACCGATGGGATGTTGAAAAATTGATTGCAGTTTATGTTGAGAAGGGGAAGTCTTGCATTTTTGCTGAAGCGGGGGTTACTTTGGCAGAACTTGTTGACCTTGACCCAGAGGAGTCTACTTCTACAGTAAAGTACACAATCTATAGCTAGGGGCCGATGAAACGAGTCCCGCAGAATATGAAGTGACCAGAATTGCAAGTGCCATAAATGTTTATATGTTTTTTAAGAAATCAACTAAAATTACTATATATAATTTTATAAAATAATACGTTGCACTAATAGATATCGAAGTTTTTCAAGAGGCAAATTAATATAGAATTTTATAAAATAATTAAAATTACTAATATTATAATTAACAGTAATGTATTTGGAATGTTGAAAATAAAAAACAAACTAAAAATATTGATAATTAGAGGAAAAATGTGATGCTCAATTTAAAGTTGTGAGAATCTTTTGCTCGTAATAATTATATTGCGGGCAAAAGCGATTGACAATAAACTGTTTTATACAGTTTCTTTATTACTAGACAAACAATATAGATAAATATTTTTCTAAGACAATAAACGAATCTCAAAGCTTTCATAATTCAAACAATAAATTGGGTAAGAATAAAATAACCAGTATAAATCAAGGGGAGGAATATGAATCAAAGATAAATAACAAAAAAAAAAATTTAAAACCCGGTAAGAAGATAACGGCAATTTCAGCAAGAAATTTCGTATTGAAAAAAAAAAAGCGGGACGAATTGGAAAAATATGTAGAATGAAAGCAAAAGTAATGTATGGTGAAGCTACTAGTAAACACCGTTTTGTATGAAAAAAGATAAACGGCGCTATCAGCGAAACTACCAGAGATTTGATTTGTGCCTCCCATGAATCAGATAAGAACCAAATTAATCAGCTTACCTGGGATTATGAAGGCACATACTAATTCATTATCAATCAAACTTCATCAAATCAAAACATAAACAAAAAATAAAAAAAAAACAATTTCGCACGGCGATCGGCGGAATATGGTGTTACTGCAGCGGTGACTATGTTTCTCGTTCTTCCGTAGTATAGTATTTATAAGGGAATTAGGGATCGTGAAAACCCTAGTTCCGTTGGATGGGAAATATTTATAGTTGGATGGGCTTAAAGATTAAACCCACCTACCCTTTCAATTGGACGGACATGCCCAATTCAATAATTGTTCGGCCCTAATTATACCCAATTTAATTTGAGAATGAATCAAATGGTAAAAATTATTGATCCTTAGAAGATGGTGGCCCTAAAAGGATAAAGAAAAAAAAATTTGCGGATTGTGTTTTTTGAAACGGTAAAGAATGTATTAAACAAATCTCTTTCATTACTCATTCTACTATCCTACTATCACTCAAAGAAAACCAGGTGTTTGCACAAAATTCTTTCTTTGAATTACCACTCAAACACAATAATATGAAAGGAGACGTGAAGCACTGAATTTACTATCGAATTTTCAGGAAAATGAAAGGTAAGTGAAGGTGACAGGCATGTATTTACCAATTTTAAACAAATTATACACTAATATATTTTATCTTCTTGCAAAAACAAAGCAATAAAAGAACTGTCTAGATTTTCATAGAATATCAAAGCAAATTTCAAGGCAACAAACTTTTCAGGTATATTATAGTTAAACAAGAGTATATAAAGAGTAGATAATTAATAAATTAATTTTATTATTTAACTAGATTATTTCAATGATAGTTTCAGCAATGAAGCTCACCCAAACAACTATTATAGAGAACAAGAAGCGAAGGCAAGAGAATCAGCAAAGGCAAGAGAATCAAGAATGTGTTTCAGGTATGTATTTTTACATCCAAATTGTATGCAGAATTATTTACTAATATTATATGTAGCAAAAATAGACTTTCACGCATATCCAAATAAATTTACATAGCATACGAAAAAAATAAGTAAAATAAAAAGCACAAATTAAGTGGATAAATTGTGCAATTTAACCATGTTAATAGTGTAAGGTTGATATAGAAGTTATTTTAGAAGAAATTCTTACCAGAGCACATGGTAAAACACTCAGTACGAACATATTTGAAGGTGCATGTGCTATGGATGATTGATCTAATAACTTGGCTCAAATGTTTAACCAAAGAAATCTGAAAATCGAGAAGCAAATAATTAAGGTAAGATATAATGTTAAGTTAAAACAAAAGTGCCTGCCAAAAAAACACTCCATATGAACAGAGGTGAAGGTGTTGTGCATGACAGATCTAATAATTTGGTTAATATATTAGAGTAAACCAAAGATCTCTGAAAATCAGCAAAAAAAAACTAAAATTAGATAAAAGTAACAATTTATAGCCATCTAAATACACAAATATGCCTTAACCAGAAAAAAATAAAGCAGAGTTTAAAAAACACTAACAAAATTAAAGATCTGAAGGTCTACGTGCTCTTGATGCTAGATCTATGATTTTGGTTTATATCTCTTCAATGATTTGAAAACTTTGGGCATGAGAAAGTCGAATGATAAACATTTAAATGATAGAGACGACTTATCTTACGGCGACCATGAATGTACTGCATCCGAGAAACAAATCGACAAATCTGTATGTGCACAAATATTAGAAAAAGTTGAATGATAAACCTTTAAATGATAGAGACGACTCATCTTACCGTGGCCATGAATGTACAGCATCACAGATACAAATCGACAAATCTGCATTCTATTTTTCGGTGGTGAAGTTTCAAATCAGACCGATCTCTTTATCTATCTCAGTTGTATGGGTATTTTGGTTTAATTTGGCGATTATAGGGGAAAAAAACAAAAAAAAAAATGAAGAAGAATTCTGTGGGGAAGAAAAAAGAACTCATCATTATATGCAGATTTTTAGAAATGTAAACCTGTAGGCTGTATATGTATGGACATCCTTGGGATAAAAAAAAGGAAGATGGTGGCACAGCAATCCAGATGAATCTGTTCTTATTTATAGTGGTGAAATTAGGGTTTGCATTTATTAAAATATGTCACACTTTGATTGTATCGATAAAAATAATTCTTCAAAAGGTTACCAAATTATAGAGATTCTATAAAAAAAAATATACTGAATTGTAATTTGTATCAAAATATATACTCCCTCCGTCCCGGTGAACTAGTCCCTTTTCTTTTCGGCACGGAGATTAAGAGTTGTGAGTGTAGTGGAATTAATATTTTATTGGTGAGTGTGAAAAAGTTTGCTATTTTAGGAAAGTGGGACTAATTTATGGGAAAAACAAAAATAGGAAATGGGACTACTTCAGCGGGACGGAGGGAGTATTAAACTTTAATTCTCTGTACAATGGAGTACTTATCTGGTTTTATCCTTATATCTGCCTTTAATATAAAATGAAATATTTTATTTCTTTCATTTATATTTGTACAATGTATAGACATAATTATTTATACTATTATTTTATGAATTCAAAGATGCTGCTATAAATTCAAAATCGCCATGCAACCAACAAATTAATTTAGCATACGAAAAAATCCAATAATTTTCAAGAAGGACTTTAATCATTAAAAATAATTAATCATAGCAAGTCGTTCTTGATCGGAAAATAACGGAAAAGGTAAATGAAATGACAAACATTGCATAAAATATGAAGCTCACTTTCTTATTAATAAAAACATGCTGCTACAAACAATAATTAACGAAAAATCTAATGTAAAATAAATTAGCAATCACATAACGACAATATATATAACAACAAAAAGTGAAGATGTAAAATATTAAATTTTAAGTTTGTCATATAACAATTAGAAGTGTATGAGTAAAATATGAAAGGAGATCAACTATTAGATAAATATATATGATATAAATTATATGCCAAGTAATTACCACAATACATCAACTAGATTTACACACGCGCGATGTGCGAATCAAATTCGTGATATTTTATATTTAATATCAAGATATATCATATATAAAACTAATAAAAACAGGAGATTTATTTAAAATAGTGTTTCAGATGAGAAATTATACTTACATTATTTTAAAAATATTAAATATAATTAATAAGTAAAATATTATATTCTAAAGAAAAAAGTGACAGATATAATTTGTTAGTTTCTTTATAATGTTTGTGGCATATTTATTATAACTGCATCTAAAAATCTCTATAATATAATAATAGAAATAATAAATAAAATTAAAATTAAAAAATATTGATGTGATTTCTTTTGTAACAAAATTATAAATAGATTAATTATTCTTTTCATGAGTTTTTGAGTTTGAGATTTGTACATCACCTACCTCCCAATTTTTGCTACCATTTATTTCACTTCTCTTATTTGCGAAAAATATAAAATTAGAATTCAAAAATTCCAATTTGAAGATTAATAAAAGAAGAAAACTTATATTGATTTTCGTGCGTAAAAAAAATTATGATTATTATAATATATGATTCATTGTAGTTTGCATTAATTTAAACATATTCTAACTTGCATTAATTTACATCAATATATTAATATTATAATATTTTATTTATATTCCCCTACGATTGGTTAATTTATGCATTATCCGCCATATACACTATGTTATATTTGTTGGAAAATCATTAGTAAAAAAGGCGGCTGCTTTAGTCAAAAAAGGCGGCTGCAATTTTTGTTGACATTTTGGCATGCAGCAATTATTTTTCTTTCATTCAGACCTCTTCTTTCAAGAAGTGCGGCAGCAAAA
>JAPKLW010000186.1:0-64967 GCA_026898455.1 Plectranthus barbatus
AAGCATTTAACTTCGACTTCCCATTATTATGGATATAACATGGTGAACCGAATGCACGAAGATGAGCTATAGAAGGCTTACGACCAAAATACACTTCGTAGGGAGTTTTCTGGAGTCTGTCGTTGATCCCGCTTCTATTCTGAGTGTAGCAGGCAGTCACCAACGCTTCTCCCCAGAAACTCTGTCCCAAGCCGGACTCAGCCAGCATGGACCGGACCGCTTCTTTCAGCGTCCTGTTCCTACGTTCTGCCAGTCCATTTTGCTGCGGTTGCCTTGGAGTAGATCTCTCATGTTTGATCCCGGCCTCCGCGCAAAAATCCATCAGCAGACTGTTGCAGAATTCAGTCCCATTGTCCGAATGAATTCGCTTCACCACAGCTTCTCTCTGTTTCTGAGCTTGGATGATCAACTCTGGAAGAATGATCTTCACCTCATCCTTGGTTCTGAGAAGCTTTACCCAAGAGTAGCGCGAGTAGTCATCGACTACCACCAGCGAATATCGTCTTCCTCTAATGGTTTGCGGTGTTACTGATCCAAACAGGTCCATGTGTAACAACTCGAGTACCTGACTGGTACTGGGGCAGACTGGCGACTGGTTCTTGAAGGACTTCCTAGTTTGTTTGCCTTGCTGGCAAGCTTTGCAAATTCCTTCCTTCTTGAACCCGCCCTTGGGAAGACCATCTACAAGATCATGCTTGGTTAGATAATTAATAGTTTTGAAATTTAGATGACTTAACCTTTTGTGCCACAGCCAGTTAGTTTCCATGGAACTGGTGGCTACAAAGCATGTATCAGTCTTCCCGCTTTGCCAGTCAACAACATAGAGACCTCCTTTCCTGACACCTTTCAGCTTGGTCTCGCCAGACTCTTCATTCTTGATCTGGCACCCTGATTTGTCAAACACAATGGTATAACCATTGTCGCACAGCTGACTGATGCTCAGGAGGTTGTGCTTCAGATTGGTGACAAGGGATACATTCACAATTCTGACATCATCCTTCTCGATGCATCCCTTGCTAATAACTCTGCCCTTGGAGTTATCACCAAAAATAACTGGAGGTCCTCTGACCTTGGTGAGCTCAGAAAATAGGAACTCCTCACCAGTCATATGAGCCGAGCAACCACTATCTATGATCCACTCGCTCGATCTCTGAAGCTGTGTTGCATGACCCTGTTCCTGCAAGAAAATGAAATTATTTAGGTCCCCGATCATCAGCGGGTCCTGCAGGGTTAGATCTCTGGATCATTCCTTTTGGAATCCAGACTTGAGTAATCTTCAGCTCGGTGTTACCCTTGCTGACATCACTTGTGGCCTTTCCCTTCCTTTTAAAATAATGCATTGATTTGTTTTTGGAAGGTGTGGCTGTGTGTGCGGTTCCTCTGGAAGTATTCTTCCTCCGAGGGTGTCGGAAATTTCTTTCCGACCGCTTGTGTTGCCTTGGTGGTCTCTGGAATTGTGGACCACGATGAATAGCCTTCCCAGCCCTTGAGAAAAGGTTTTGATTGGGCTCAGGCCTCCGATAGGTGTTCCTCCTATCGGGAAATATCCTTCTCTCAGTATTCCGCTGAGATTTGGATCCCTTGTAAGCATGCTGGCAACTGGCATACTTGTAAGGTTGGGCGTGGAATCTCTGGACAGCTGGTGCTGGCTGTCGGATTCCACTGGCAGCTGACGCTGACTTCCTTGCCTTAGAATATTTCGGCTTAGTCTGCGTCTTCGGGTATGCTGGCGTCCTGTCAGCAGAGGATCTTGCCAGTTGAGGATTTTGTCTTGATGACTCACCTATGTATCTGGGCTTATGGTTCATATGCTGATCAGCCACACGGGACTGACTGGCATTACCAGCTGGTGCTGATGCATTTCCCAGTTTTCCCTTACCCTTTTGAACTGTGAGTTCGGGTTGGTTTGTGCTCAAATCTTTTGTAAATCCCAACCCGGACTTATCAGAAGGCTTTCTCCAATGACTTAGAGCTGCTTCCAAGTCTTTTGAGCCTTTATTCAGAAAATTTATTCTATTTTCTTGCTCCAGAACGAGATTGTGAAAATTATCTCGCTCAGTTTTTGTAATTTGAAAATTTTGGAGCAACTCAAAGTGAGTCTTTTTCAAAATGGCTAGCTCTTCACTGACTGACCTCGATTTTTCAATCTCCTTGGTCAAAATAGAAATTTTATCTTTCAGCGAAGCATTTTCGCCAGCCAAGACATTCTTTATTTCATAAAATTTTAAAAATTCTTTTTGAAGAATGTCTATCGTGACAGCTTCTGAGTCGGAGCAACGCGACTCAGAATCGTCTAAACTGATAGAAGGCATGATATGCATTGGAGAAGCTGATGATTGTACCTGATCATCAGCAGCAAGTGCCTCTTCACTGTCAGCACTTCCTTCAGCTGACTCTTCTCCGAAGGCTGCCATAAGTGCCAGTAGAGCTTCCTCTTCTGACTCTTCGTCTGACTCATACTCCCCATCATCATGGTCGGGTATGTCAGGTACTTCAGTCCTGGTCAGCATAGCCTTGGCAACGGCCTTGGAGGCGCGCTCTTCAAAGAGCTTCTTTAGCCTTTCCCGCTCATTTTTGTCCACCTGTGGACATTCAAATTTTAAATGATCAGGGGATTGGCACTGGTAGCAAGCACGGGGAGCTCTCTTGACGAATTTTCGGTCAGTTGAGCTCAGAGATACTCCCTGCTTTGACTTGGCTTTCTCCAGAAGGACAGCCAGTCGTTTCATCTGCTGCTCAAGGTCAGCGATAGAGCCCTCGCTGTCCTTTGAGTTAGATCCCGATGTGGCTGGGATCTCTTTCTGCTGGTTGTGCTGGGCAGCAGGTCTATCAGCATGAAGGGGCTTCTTGTGCTTCCATTTGAAGTCCTTCTTGACGAAATAAGCTTCGTCTTGAGCTTTGACGCTGGGGGATCCCATGTTCCTGATGGCCTCATTCTTGTTCACCATCTGGATATCCCACTCGTGTGCCTGCAACTGAGCAAATAACTCCTTGGCAGTCATCTTGGACAAGTCCTTCTCCTTGAGAGCTGTCGTCTTCACGAACCAGTCCTCCTTGGGCATCTTGGACAGGATCTTGGCATTAAGATCTTCATTTGAGTACGTCCTGTCCAGTGACTTTAGCTCGCTGACAATGGCGTTGAATCTCGCCTCCATCTCCTTGATGGTTTCTCCAGGCAGCATCTGGAAGGACTCATACTTGTCCACCGCAACCTGCAATTTGTTGCGTTTCATTTGATCAGTTTCTTGGTTTAGACTATCAAGATAATCCCATACTCCCTTGGCGTTATCAAACTGAAGGGCTTCCTCCATCAGCGACTCTGGAAGAGAAGCCAGGATTAACTCGTGAGCAATGGAATCCAACTGATTCCGCTTCCTGTCCTCGGCGTTCCATTCGCTTTGAGGCTTTGGGATCACAGCAGCTGGACGATCTCCTAGCTGGTGCTGTATCATGGTGATCTCGATTGGTCCTGTCTCTAGCACATCTTTCATCTCTGGATGGATGCTCTTTAGAGAAATGTGCGACCTTTTTCGCCATGTATCATGCTTCACCGTCTTGTAGTCAAGTAGCTTCGGATTATTCATCTTTGTGTACCTGAGCTAATCAACAGACAAACAAAAGAGCGCAAGGAAACGTGGATCACGGTCCTAAGTGACTCAGATACGAACGGTCTATAAGAACCGTCCGCTCTGATACCACTTGTTGGTCCCGGATTATCAGGGTATAACTTGGCAGCGGAAAATATGGTTAAGCGTTTCTTGCACTCTGCTGGTTACTCAGCTGACTGGTGACTGGCTGGTCAGCTGGTAGCTCAAGACTTAGAATATATTTAGCCTTGTTTGCACAGTTATATCAGTTTTCAGATATACACCAGCACTTGGGTGCTGGGTTTTAAATCAGTATGAAATGCAGAAAGCTGATAAAAGACAAAGGATTTATAGTGGTTCGATCAACTGATCTACGTCCACTCTCCAGTCGTAGCACTGGAAATTTCACTAAGAGTAATCGGGTACAAGCGTCCTACGATCTATCTCTAGCTGGTGAATGCCTCGTCCACCAGTTCACTAGATCAACCGCTCCCGGCCTTGTCCTTCTTCAACTCTGATCAGCTGGTGGAATGCGAGCACGTCACTTCAACCTCCACAGCTTCACTGGGTGTTTAGTTCTCCCAAGAACGTGTCTTCTCAATACGGCAAAAGCCCGTAATAGCTCAAGTGCTGGCTGGCACAAGAGCTGCTGTGAACTTCCTCGGAAGAGAAAGAACACCAAAGAGATCAATAACTTACAAGCTAGAAGCTTGAAGTCTCGTGTTTGATAAATCAACACACGGATAGCCTTTAGAAAGGCCTCGAAAGTGTTTGCACTTCTACTTGCTTGAGCGTAATAAATTTCAGACTTTCGGTAGGTGAAGAGTATTGAATGTTGGTGGATCCCAGGTATTTATAGCCGAGGGATCCCATTCAAATATTCTAGCCGTTTGGACACATCCGGAAAAGGTCTCTGTCCTCGCATGTCCTTCTGACGGCGGCAGGTAGGAATTTCCGGAAAGCGCCATGCTTTTGTCCACTTTATCTGACATTGATCTCTTTATGTCAGAACGGCACTATTCGTCAGTACGAGGAATCGGAACTGGTGTCTTGAACTGATAGACTTTAAGGTATCCTCCCTTAAAGTCATACTCTGTCAGTTAATTCCTCGACGAATCTTCTTTTTGTCTCTAAGACTCTGGGAGAGCGAATCTGGTATTCTGCTGGTAACATCCGACTGGTAGATCATTCTGGTGATCTTGTGCTGGCAGTCTCTGCTGGTGACTTGCGCTGGCACAATCTAAGTCTACCAATATGTCTGATGTTAACCCTTGGAATCTCCCATGACTGGTGGCTTCACCGCTGGTGAACAGTGTTAGTGATAACACATATTCTGCTGGTAGGATTTGTCAGCCGCCTGCTGGTGAAATCCTTCCCAACTGGTGAACAGTAACCAGTCATTAGCTCTTTCTCATGCTGATGAATAGTGTCAGCACGAGTCTTGTCAGTCGCTTGCTGGTGAGACTTCTCTCAACTGGTAAGTACATCTCATGCTGGTGAACAGTGCCAGCATGAGTCTTGATCAGCTGCGACTTACAACTCAAAAGACCTAAACAGGACTTTACATTTGAGACTAGAGCTATTCTAGAGACAAACTGACGCTGGTAGGACTTTGGATTTGATCCACCAAAACACCAAAACTAGAATCTAAACAAGTAGCTACTGGGGAAAGGAAACTTAGCCAAATTTCCCAACACGGTCCTTCTTTTAATTTAGATTATAAAATTAAATCAGAGAATTAATCCATGCTATATGAGTTGATATCAATTAAACATGCATCAGAAAAGAAATCATAACCCTAGAACCTGTTTAGGGTTCTAGCCACAAAACATGACTAGAATTAAAGCAAACATATTATTAATTGACTTACAAATGAAGAGGAACCTTGAATGTCTTGTAAAAAAAAACTCCAAAGCTCAATTATTCTAAGTGTAATAATGCATAAAAGATGTCTGAAATTCGTGCCTAAGAGTTCATATTTATAGAGGGGGAAAATGACCTAATTTGAGTATTGGGTAAAAATAACAAAAACTCCCAAAACAGGCCAAAAACAGCCTTTTCGGACCTCCGTGTCGATCGACAGGCTCGACACAACCATCCAGTCAAAATCCGGGCTGAAGTTTGTGACGTTACTAAAATTTTGACCTCTATTTCGATCGACAGGAAGGATTTCGATCGACAAGAATCCTGTCGGTCGACACAAATCCTGTCTCTCGACACAAATCCATCTGTCTGCACAGTCTCACGGTTTTGGCCATAACTTTTGCTCCCAAACTCCGATTGACCCGATTCCAGTTGCGTTGGAAAGCTAACTCAAAGATCTTTCCATAAATGTGCTCCATTAGCTCAGATTCCATTTGTGGAAGAAGTCGTGACTGTTCCTTTGAACATCATCTGCTTTCGGTACAGGTTTCCAATGAATTTGGCCTAAAACCTGCGAAATTCACCCATCAAAGGCATAACACCCTCTAAAGTAGACTCATGCACAGAAATAAGTAAAAACATAATGTAAAACACTTGAAACAATGGAGAAAAATATAGATAAGTGAGTATAAATATGAGCTTATCATTATCAGACCCAGGATCGACCCGTCTGAGATCAAATCGCCCGGGATGGTTAAAAATTAAAGAATCGCCAGACCAACCCGTTCAGGATCACCCCGTCTAGAACTGGATCGACCAAGATTTGGCTCTGAACTGGCCAAATCGGTCGAGCATAGTAGGGATCGGTCGAGATGAGTCGAACAGAGGAGAATCTCGATTGATTTGAAATTGTCTCGATCGAGCATCAGCTCTTAAATATGTCCTGCTGCTCCCCTGCTCATCCCGGTCGATACTCCCCACACTTGAAACCCAAACCGGTCGATTTTCCACCAAAACTTAGCAAAAAATGGTGAAATATGCTCAAAAATGATCCTACACAACACAAACAACACCAAACACGAAAGTAAAGCAAAAACACACGAAAAATATATGATATGAGTGTAAAATGGACACAAACAGGCATGCACACACATCAAATAATAGGTTATTTTACACACACATCAGCCGTGCACACAATTTGCTTGTAAAATGGGTTTGGTGTGTTGAATCTGTAGGGATTTCGTGGCAAACAAACTGCCAAATCTAAATAAACCCGGACCATTCATGGATATTGAAAGCAATTAAAACAACGATCAACCCTATCATGATCCTATGAATTTAATGCAATGGATATCAAATATATCTTAACTCCGTAGGGTCTGATCCGATCTTTTGCGTTTGAATTCTAATCCCTTGACTCAACCACGAGATTTAATTAAATCTGCAGAATAAGAAATTAGAAACAGATCAAATTTATAGATTTAATTAATATGAAAGAGAAGAAGAGAAAATTTGTTCTCCATATTAGATCTTCATATTTGTATCCCAATGTTGTTCAATCCTCCTACTGGTGAGCATTACACATGACTGTGAATGTGTAGGCCAGAGTCAAAATCCTTCGTCTCCCAGAAACACAGAGGCACCACCCTTCTGCTCTCTCTCTAGGGTTTCAACTAATTTGAATTGTCATATTAACCGTGAGAGAGAATTGTCTATATATAGACCTGGGGTTGCAAACCCTAATGGACTACTGGGCTCCATTCAGCATATTTAATTAGGCTAGACCTGGGACCTAATGCAAATAATAAAGTGGGCCTATGAATTAATTAATTCACATGTCCACAACTCAGGACACAAATAATTAATTAATATTAATTCTTTTTTACCACATAAATAATACTGACCTACCCCTTTATTACCACGTTGTGAGAACGGGTTGCATTTACTTGAGAATCCCCATATTTAAGATTACTCGACATTCATTAATTTATTGGAGCTTCTGACGCTACCACAATTCATTAATTTCTTATTTTCCTGAGCAGTACCACTCAAACCTTATCACTCGTGCTTGGACTTAATCATCCTGAAGGACTTTAGCACGATGAACGTTATTGAGCTCCACAGGGAATGTCCCCATCCTTATTACTCGCATATGGTAACCTAACTCCAGTCTTATGCTATAATACACGAACTGCTGCTACCCAAGATGAAGATATAGGAGCACGTTACTCAGGCTCTCCACCATGGCAAGTCAAAGTAACAGTCAACCCGTGCATACCCCTGAGCCTTCGTTACGGTTTGGACTTAATGAATATTGAGATCTTGTATGCTCTGGTGTCAGACAGTAGAATACATCTCACTGTTGTCCAATCAATACGCAACCGCACGTACCAGCATATCAAGTGATCAAGACATATCACTACTTTCCGACTATGTTGCAGCCTACACCAACAGTCTTATCCTCATACGCTGTCTCGGTTGTGATATTATTTATATCTCACTAGGTCAAGTGATCATACTGTCTTCTATGATCTACAACACGCAATATGATCATCCTATCGGTGAGATAAGAGGATATCATTGTTACTCGCAAGTAAGTTTCTTTAATAGATTGGAAATAACGTTGAATGTATACTCATCATAGTAAATGCTTTCTGCATACAAAAACAAAAAATCTCACACTTATACTCAAAGCATTACATCCGCTATCCAGAGTATATGGTGCGTGTATATAGCCTAGCTATCACATTAACCACTGCTAGTGGTAGGCATCCACCTCACACCTAGTCCACGAATATGTCTTTCGTAAACCTTCTATGGCAAGCACTTTTTGAATGGATCATCTAGGTTGTCTCTAGTGTCAATCTTCTTGATATGCACATCGCCCCTCAATATGATCTCTCGTAAGATGTGGTACTTTCTCTCTATGTGTTTGCTTGCCTTTTGAGTCCGTGGTTCCTTCGAGTTTGCCACTGCACCAGAGTTATCACAAAAATTGTGATACTCTTAGGCAAGCTCATAATCACATCTAACTCCAAAAGGTAGTTCCGGAACCATACCCCTTCTTTCGAAGCTTCGGAGGCAGCAACATATTCCTCCTCCATTGTGGAATCAGCAATGCATTTTTGCTTTTTGCTCCTCCAAGATACAGCCCCACCTCCCAAGGTAAACACATAACCTGAGGTCGATTTCTTCTCATCCTAGTCCCATTGGAAATCATAGGGCACAAATCCTCACTTTGATAAACAAAACAATAATTCCTAGTTCTCTTCAAATACTTGAGGATGTGCTTTACTGCAAACCAATGCACCTGTCCAGGGTTAGACTGATATCTTGCTACCATGCCAACGGCATAACGAATATCAGGCCTGGTACACAACATTTCATACATGAGGCTACCCACCACAAATGCGTATGGTACAAGACTCATCTCATCTTCTCACTATGTCTTAGGACACTGCCCAGTAGAAAGATGTACGCAATGTCTAAAAGGTAGCAAGCCTTTCTTGGCGAGTTGCATGTTGAACCGGGCTATCACAGTATCCACATAGGATGCCTGGGATAAGCTTATCATCCTTTTCTTACGACCCCGTAAGACTTTAATCCCAAAGATGTACCCAGCTTCTCCCAAATCCTTCATTTGGAACTGTTCGGATAACCAACTCTTATGTCTGACATCAGTCCCTCGTTGTTTCTGAATAGGAGTATGTCGTCCACGTATAGTGCAAAGAAAACCACGCTCCCACTGACACAAATTCAGTATACACAACTTTCGTTCTCCAACTGTGAAAATCCATAAGATTTAACACATCGTTGAAATGTAAGTTCCACGACCTTGAAGCTTGCTTAAGTCCGTACAAGGACTTCTAAAGCTTCCAGACAAGATGTTCTTAACCCTTGCGCATGTAACCCTTGAGTTGCTGCATATAGATGTCCCTACCTTTGACAAATCAAGTTTACGAAAATCATTATTAAAAAAAAGTTTCTAGAAATGAAGTTTCAACTGGATTCAACCACATACTCGACAGTCACTCATATGACAAAGCAAACCATTTGTTGAGATTATGTGGATTTAAATTAACCCAAAATCAGAATCCCACCAAAGGTTTAGTGGGATTTTTAGAACGCACAATTTACCAAGCAAAAACAAAATTTATCATTTACATATCCCAATATTATTTAGTAAGATGTTGTCATTCTGCAAAGAGATTCACATTGAATGCGCACATCATCTACCATCAACATTGGCACTGTTGCCGTCAAAATCGTCACCGCCGCCGTGAATACCGCCACCGGAATTCAGTGTTAGTACTGGGTGTCGCTGATTTGGTTGAAATTATTGCAGGAGAAGAGATGTAATGTTAGGTTATTTTGGAAGGAGGAGTTTTTTGGGGAATGGATTTAGGGATTTGAATTTTAAATTTATTTTTTATTTTAAAATCTGAGGATGATTTTTATTTTAATAAAAAAATCTACATGTGCACCACATCAGGGTCCAATTAGAAGATAAATGTGTGACTCAGCAAGAAATAACAGTGTTAGTTACATGGGATAAATTTTCCAAACATAAATAATATTTGAGATAAAATTCCCTAACTCGAAAAACTTGGGATAAATTCCCTGAAATTAAATTTTTTGGAATAAATTTTCTAGTTTTCTCATTTAATATCTTTCAAACGAAATCCCTATTGCATATGTTTCAATTTAAAAATCCTCGTAAAAAATGAAAATTAGTGATTATATGCATAATTCTCGTAACAGTACACGAATTCTTATATAATGAATGAAGTTGCACAATATAATGCATGAAGTTGTATTATATAATGCATAAAATGATAGATAAAATGCAATATGTTTTTCATACGAGATCAACAGAAAAGTTAAAATACATTATCTTTGCATACTGTATAAAATATTATAGTTGTTATAAAAGTTGATCATACATTACTTGTTTTTAATTATATATTTTTTATTATATTATATAAATGTATATTATTATATTATATATTGCATGTTTGTTAGGTATACAATGAATGTTCGCTAGCATATAATGCATGTCGAGGTCAATATAATGCATGAAGTTATATAATGAATGCAGTTGCACAATATAATGCATGAAGTTATAGTATTTAATCTATATAATATATTGAAAAATGTGCATGTTGAAATAAAATGATTCTTTATTGAAAATATATTAGAAATTATTTTTGTTTAAAAATTAATTTAATATAATTATAGTCATAAATAATTTAATTTTAAAATTATTAAAACTTTACATTAATTGAATCATTTTGCAAATAAACTTTAGAGTTTCTAAATTGCAAAAGTTATTTGAAATGAATAACAAAACAACATGTTTGCAATATAGTTTGAATATCATAATTCTCATTTTATTATTTTAATTTTGGATTATTATTATTTTGAGAAATTAGTGCATTTTAATTCATAATATCTATTTATTTTTACAAATATAACCTAATAACTATAATTTATAAATGTTAGACATTAAGTTGGTAAAATGAACAAACTTAGAAATTACACCATAATTTTCGGCGGAAGATATTAAATTAGAAATACAGACAAATATTGTAAGTTAAAATATAATTTGTGAGAACTATGTTATTTTTGTAAAGTTGGCAAATGTTAGTAGTGTAAATGCAAATACTTTTATTTTGGGTATAATTTTGAATAAATATTATATGTGATGAAAGTTTATTAGAAAAAGTTTATTGTTTTTCATGTATTTTTATATAATATTTATTTAATATTATTTTAATCAAACTACTATAATATCTTCTATGTGGTCATTTATATATAATAGAAATATAAATTATTATTCAATAAAGTAAATAATATCATGATATTTTTGAATAAATCATTTGTATATTATTTCGAAGAATATTTGTTCGCACAACGTGCGGGTGTAAATCTAGTGTATTATATAGTAATATCATATGCATTATAATGAAAGTAATATAATTTTTCTCTAAAATAAAAGTAATATCATGTATAATATGCACAATTCTTGTAACAATACACGAATTCTTATATAATGAATGCAGTTGCACAATATAATGCATGAAGTTATAGTATATAATGCAGAATATGATAGATAAAATATAACATGTTTATTTCAGCGAAATCATCATTCATTATTATATTTGCACTTGTTATGTATTATATAGTAATAACATGTGCATTATAATGAAAGTAATATAATTTTTCTCTAAA
Source organism: Plectranthus barbatus (assembly GCA_026898455.1). Lineage (NCBI taxonomy): Eukaryota > Viridiplantae > Streptophyta > Magnoliopsida > Lamiales > Lamiaceae > Plectranthus > Plectranthus barbatus. Next base: position 11,682 of record JAPKLW010000186.1, read on the forward strand.
ATAAAAGTAATATTTTATATAATGGAGGAAGTAATACCGTATAATGATATTAATATTGTTCTAAAATAAGAATGATACCATATTATAATGTATGAAGATGTTTGTTAGGTATATAATGCATGTTCCTTATGCATATAATGCATGTTTGTTAGATATATAATCCATGTCGAGGTTGAATATGCAAACAGAATCTTAAATAAGTACAAAATGATAAAAATGCCATATAATGCAGGTTTTTTTTAGATAAAATGACCGAAAATTCTAGTAAAATCCTGAGCGAGATGAAATTTTTTTCAAGATTTTATGCTTAATTATTTTTATTCAAGCATGATTTATAAAAAACAATTAAAAACAAACGACAATTATATTTAATTTTTCAATTTTTAATGGTTTAATTTTAACATTTAATTATAATTATATATATATATCCATTAAATAATATATTTGTAAAACTCTTTCCAATATTTCAACCAAAGCTAATAAGGCCCGCCCACAGCAACGAGCCACGGCATGATGCTGGGTATCTCTAAAACCCTGAAATGAATTAGGGCTTTTCCCGCCATTGATTATTCTGTCACTGCTCTGCTCCTCTTGGCAGCTGAAATCTCCGCTTTCATCCTACAGCAATGGTGTCCGCCAAACAGCTGTTGTCGGCGATCGAGGCGGCGCTGTTGGCACGCACTCCGCCCACTGCCGCCCAGAGAGTCGAGCTGATGCACGCCATCCGCCTCTCCCTCCCATCCCTAAAAGCTCTCCTCTCCTACCCGGTAAATTCTCACGTTCTTTGTTTCATCTTTCGTATGCTGCTACCCCAGCATATGTTTATGGAATAGTTATTTTATTTGACGAACTTGAGATCAGGTATCTTGTTTTGTGAAGATGCTGCTTCATTTTCTTTAGTATCTCATACTGAATCAAATATCAGTTCCGATACCCGATTATAGTATATTGAGACACAGTTTATCAGTCTTGCCATCGGTCTGTTAATATGATTTGTGGGAATTCTTAGATGGTTATGGCTGTTTTATCTCACAACATTTCTATATTTTTTCTGAGTGAAATTCGGTCCCTGAAAAGTTGATTTAGGAACATATGACTTAAGTAAAAAATTCCGTGTACAAGTTTATTTAGCAGCAGCTCCGGTGTTTCTGTAATAATTTGTTTTTTACTTTCTTTTCTACATTTTATAGCCTCCAAAAGCTTCGGACAGAGCTCAAGTCCAGTCCAAAGAAGTTAGATTGCCAGATTCTGCGCCAATTTCACTTGATGATCAGGACGTTCAGATTGTTAGTTTCCATCTTCTCTTATCTTTGGTATTTGAAATTGTTTTTGCTGAATCAAAAGTTATGATCCTTCACTTTATGATTTGGAATCAAAGCTATATATCAAGCTGAGGAAATGATGGGGCTGCATTCTATGTTAGATTAGGAAAATATAGATATCTAGAATTTGATATTGTGAATTTTTTATGTTCCGAGATTTAGTTTAATAAGAGCTGATTGCCTTTAAAGTCACAATGTTTTGTGGAACTTTACAATGTCAATTTCGACTTAAACTTTCAACGTTTTGCAATTATAACATCAATCAGAATGTCTCTGTTTTGGCTTAGCTTTTAAAAACAGAACAATGCCATTATGGCTAAGTTTGTTTGGCACATTGGATTTATTACCTGATATTTTGTTGATGTTTTGAGTGCATAAAGTTGGACAACAGTATTAAATTGCTGCAATTTTACATTGTGTTGCCAATTTTTAGGCTACTCACCCTTGGATTCATTATCTAATTTTTCATCTTTATGGCACGTACCTTGTGCCTTGCCTTCGACTCCATAACCCTTAGTGTGTTGGTCCACCTTGTGCATTTTATAGGTATGTTTTTGACAGGGTACTTCGACAATTTGATTTGCATTCCCATATTTTTCTTTCAGCAAAACTGGGTCTTAAGAGTAGAATTTAAAAATTGTGACTATAGGTGTTAGGTTATAACACATATACATTTGCTACCAGTAGTCTTGTAATGTTTGAATTCATCGGAAATGCTTATATTTGGAAATGAAGAATCATATGTTTTGTTTAAGGATTAGGTGAGACCAACTGTACTTTTGTGCTTGCTATTCAACTAGACTTCAGTTGTAGGGTGCAGGACATTCTGGCTGGGTTCTCTTTGACTGTTCTGGGCTTAGTCTGAGGACAATATTCTTAATTGCATATTTTATCTGCTCTGCAATTATAAATTAATAATTTATGTTTTAGGTATCTTGAAGAGAACTGACAGCTGGTTGCTAAATCCCATGTAGTTGAATGGAAAATGATTGTCATAAACTGCTAATACTATCATCTATTGAGCTCTAACTTAAATCCTGTATTGGTTGCTTAGTTACTGTGACAATAGTCCAATGAATTACTTAACATGCTCTTATTTTGTCTAATGTTTGCTTTCTTCTGCCTTCCATTTAAATACATGTTCATTTATGACATAGGCTTTGAAGATGAGTGAAGATCTCCATCTCAATGAAATAGACTGCGTGCGATTGCTAGTTTCTGCCAATCAAGAGGTAACATCTAACTTTTTCTTGTCTGTCACTGTTTTTTTTTTTTTTTTCCAGCCCATAATGTTTTGTTGTCGAGAACTTGACTTTTGAAATCTTTATCAGTGAACTTGGAACTATTCAAGTAAAACAGGACTTTTCCTAAGTATAAAGAAAAAAATAGAAAGGGACGGAATCAGGGAATATGAATTTGATTTGGACCCAGAAGTCCCGATTGATAATTTTGTTATTTTTTTTTTGAGTTGGGGGATAGGAATTGGAGATCTAACCCTGGTCACTAAAAGTTGAGGAATAACATTAAGCTTCAAGGCTTGTGATATACTATTTTTGTGTAACGTGCCTGCTTTTTCACGGTTTCTTGAAATTATTATAATTGTTTGTTTCCAGTGGGGATTGCTAGGCCGTGATCCATTAGATATTTTTCGCCTCGCTGCGGGACTGTGGTATATGGAGAGAAGAGATCTGCTAACATCACTTTACATGCTATTGAGGGTATTGTTTCCTCTCTCTTGCATGCCTTGCTAACAATTTTCTTGATTCTTAATGCTATTCCTTTTTGCTTTTGCAGGCTGCTGTTCTTGATCAGGGTCTTGAGGGTCATGAAGCTGATTTTGTGGCTGAAATTCAAAGTTATTTAGAAGATCTCATTGATTCTGGACTTAGACAGAAAATGATTTCACTTATAAAGGTTTTAACCTATTTTTGGCGATTTAATTAATTGGAACGAAATAACTTCTCTGTGTATTCTTGAAGTTTTGGCCATAATGATATTCAGTTGTGTTTACATGCCCCTTTGTTCATATGTTTTTTCTAAGACATTTTCAGTTATTGTGTTGAAAGAAATTGTTATGACTTAAACTTTATTACCCTGACTGGAATTTGTCAAATTAATAATGCTTACTTCGAGCTTATACCAAGCTGGCTTTACGTGCGTTCATGCCCCAACGTACGGTCATCTTTCCTCTTAAAATGATGTAATATAGATCATGGAATGAAGTTATGCTTTTTGGTGCTCTACAATTTGTATGATATAGAGCTTCTATTTGAGAGCTATGAGATCTAATGTATGAACATTGTTTGGGGATTAAAAATTGTGAACTAAATTGTTTGAATGTAATATGTTTGATTGAATATTGAGTAGACATATCAGGTATGGTTTTCTTGTGGCACCATGCATTCTAAACCAACAGCATACCTCAATAAAAACCTCAAACTCTTAACAACATAAATCATAATGTTTGTTGTTTCTAGTTGAATATGGTGTTTCGATGCAATATGCACATCAACAGTGAGAAATTTGTAATCTACATGGCGCAAAATCTCACTTCTCCAATGTTTTCCTTTAAAGGTAACACTTTTTCCCATGTTTTTCAAACCATTTGGGGTGCATGCCTTGCGGCATCACACCTTGAGGAAAGATGGTGGAAAATTACCCTTGAGGTTGCATTCCTCCTCTGTTCTGTAAGGCTTATGCGTTGGCCTTGTGAGGTTTGTGCCTCTGATGCGTAAGTATGATTTGGATGCCTCACTGCTCAAAGCCTTATTAGAATCAATTTAGGTTTTTTTGGTCCTTATAAATTGTTTGTGCAGGCTTTTTATGGGCTATTTTTAATGTGTTATTACAAAACTGAGAGTTCCTACAAATTATATTTTCATAATCCGTGAAAAGATAACAGTTCTCGAGTTTTTTTTTGTGTTTCCTTCATGTAGCTCCTACAGTTTCCCTATTTATCGTAGGGTATATTTTCTCCTTACTTTCTCTGTTTTTTTCAGCTTCTTTGATATTGAATTCTTTTGGTTCATCACATCTTTTTCTTCTGTGTAGGAGCTGAAAAGAGAAGACCCAACAGGTCTAGGTGGCCCCAATTCTGAAAGCTATGTTCTTGACTCAAGGGGAGCTTTGGTGGAGAGGAGAGCTGTAGTTTCGAGGGAAAGGCTCATTCTTGGTCATTGCCTTGTTCTTTCAACTCTGGTTCGCCGAGCAAGTAAGCCTGGAAGGGATATATTCTACTGATATTACTTTTATGCTGCTATAGTGATGCCATCTGGAAAATTACAATATTTGATATCGCATTAAATGCTAAAAATGCTTTATGGTTATACCCTGCGCTGAGTGATCTTTACATCAGACAGCATTGTCTTGTTTGTTTCTTACTGCTTGAAATAGAAAGTGCGTTTATTTTATCCATTTCTAATGTTTCTTTTCGTATTAATTATAATAACTAGTATTTGCACTTCTCCGTATGCGGCTATTGACTGCAATGATTTTAGCCTACTGATAGAAGCAGAACCCAAATCACGTTCAAGACGTGCCCAAGCGAATAATCGCTCCCAAAATAATAATTTTATTGCTTAATGAAAAGTGAATCATAATGGGGATTTAAATACCCCAAAACAATATCTCAAAAATATCTTAAAGATACTTTCCTAAACGAAATCAAATCAAATCAAACTAGGAAATAAATAACTTATCCTAAAATAACTCAACTAAATCAAATCAAACTAGGAATTAAAATAACTTATCCTAAAATAACCAACTTAATTAAAATAACTAAATAATGCAAATTAAGCAACGCCCACGAAAGTAGGCTCATGCCCGTTCCACCGACGAGTCCCCTTTTGAGGCAACTTCAAAATTCTGCTTCATATCACCTACCCTGGCCATTTTAAGCACTGAGTGGTGCTAGGTGGCTGGCTGGTCCTCAATGTGTCCTAGCAGCTATTATTCATTTCTTTTATTTTAGTGTTTTCAAAATTCTTCAGAAGTGATGTGTTGGCGGGTTTTTGAATTTGGTTCTATAATATTTGATTATTCCAACCCTGAAACTCAACAAAAAGATATTGCTAACTTAACGGGTGATTGTAGTACTGCATCTATAAGCTGTCTAGACTGGCACCTGAAGGCTGCCATAACAATTGATTGTGCCCCTAAACACTCGGCTACTTGAGTAGATTCTTATTATCAAGTTTGATCTTATTTTCCTAGTAATTTTTGTATAAAAACTGATAAATACTTGAATATAGTTATCTCTCAATAATAAGAAACTTATTATTGCTCAACTCCACTTATTTAACTGTTAAAATGATAATGGGACATTGGGACCTATTGCTTGTGCACTTGTGTCATTTGAAGCCTATAAACTTGTAATTTCTGCAATATAGAACAATGCCAATTTTTGCACAAATCCAATGCAGAAGTAACTCTAGTTGGCAATGTAAAATGAAGATGAACTAGAAGTTTCTTTTTCTGTTTTCGTTGCATCTTGTTTCTTAAAGTAACAGTATAAAGTGATATCCTTGTGCACTAGTAGACCGAACCATCTCACATGTGTGGTTGATGCTAATATATAGATTTAACATGATTGAATATATCCCTCAAGTATGTTTTCTATATTTTTGTGGAAACAAATGGTTTCATTTTCATACCTTTGGATATAAAGTTATTTTAACGTGGCATGAGGATGCTGGAAGAGTAAATAAATTTACTGCATTGCATTTGCTCCCTGCAGGTGCTGGGGATATTAAAGACATATTTTGTGCTTTAACAGAGTGTGCTGTGGAATACAGTGGGACCGTGGATACTATGAAGCATCAGGTTTAGGCATATGAAGAGATTGCACTTTTGCATTAGAGTTGTTTATTTAATCTTAAAGATCAAGTGCAATTACATATGAATCTATAGAAGATAATATTTTGCTCAAATTGTGGTGTTTCTATAAAATTCATCTTAGCCTACATAGTTGTGCAAATACAATTAATATTTCCTTCTTTTACTTATTTATAACTTTAAAATTCTTATATATTATGACACTTAAAGTTATTACATAGGTTCCTTAGAAATCCATAGTGCAGCATACTCCTAGAACATAGAATTCAATTGGCTGGTTTTCTGGTAGTCCAGAATCTTGTTTTTGTAAGCCTCCGTAGAGTTCCATAGAGTATATTGAGCTGACCTCAGGTCACTTTTATTTCATTTATTTTAATAAAATTCATTTTATTTCTATAAAAAAGGATATTAATAAATTGTAATTTTGAACTGTCTGACACTAAAGTTCTCGTAGTCACACGGGTATAGATATAGTTTATAATATTTTATTGCTTTTGACAGTTTGAGCTCTACCTTAAGTTTGTTCTTATAGCAACTGTCATATCTTGACATGAACAAAACTCGTGATGAATGTTACTAAGCACTTTCCATTCTTAAATTCTTTAATCAGGAAACATTGAATTAGTCTGTTGTGATTGTTTATTTAGTGTTTTGTTACTTCTTACGAGAAACATATATAATATTTTAAAAAAGTTTTAGTGGTACATGTAGAGAACAAGTTGTCTAAAGAAGAGTAAAACTTATCCACATAATAAGACTAACGACTAAAGCTCCAAAAGAGTCTTGTTTCATTATGTTGATTCATACACTTTGGCTACTCAAGATTTTAAGTTCTGTTTTTCTGCATGCAGATTGTATACAGCCTTCTATTTTCTCTTGTCATTGCTTTCATATCAGATGCCTTGAGTACAGCACCTGATAAAGTGTCAGTCTTGTCTCACGACGTTTCATTCAGGCGCAGTTTTAATGAGACTGTAAGATTATCTGCCTACTTGTCTGATGTTTATCTCTCAGCCATATGATTCCTAATCGATCTAAGGCTTCCTTTAGGTGATGGCTACCAGAAATGATCCTATAGTCGAAGGCTTTGTTAATTGTGTAAGATTTGCATGGGTTGTACATTTGATGCTGGTACTCGATGGGAATGATGCAAAAGAGATAACGGCTAGTACTTTGTCCGATGATATGAAAAGTATTTTCTCATGCCTGGAAGTCACTTTTGCCAATAACGTCTTCCAGTTTTGGCTGGATAAGATTCTCCGTTCTGCAGCTTATCAGGTCAATAATTAATTCCTTTACTGCTTGTTTAGCAGATCATTAAAGTATTCATATAAAAATCCCATGGAGATTAGAATCACATATGAATTAGCCTCATGACAATCGACAGGCAGACAAATATCCTGATTTCCAAATATCCTGATTTCCAGAAAATATATTTGAAACCTCTCAGTGCATTGATCCATTAGTTCATGTTTATACTTAATTTATCCTGTCAATGTTGGAATCATTTTTTAATTATCTAACTTTGGATGCTAACAGTTTCTAGTTCCCAATCTTTGCTGTAAAAGGGTTTTTTATCTAAGATAGCTAGGGCTTCACTGCATCTCAGGCATGCATGACCTACAGTGTCCTTTTAACACATTTCTATGTTAAATGTTATGTTATAATAGCCACTACTCTAACCATGTATTACCATTCTAAGCATGTTCATAGGTGAATATCCTATAGATAAGTGCAGTATCTTCATTTTTTTTCCAAAATTTAAAATTTCAACACTTTTGTTATTCTCCGTCTTCTTACCGATTCTGAACTGATAGAAAGTGAGGAGTCCGTGCTTGTGTTTTTTCTGTTCTAACTTATAACACACTTTTTAACCCAAGCAATAAAATGTATATGTACTGTTAATAACTAGCTTTTCACCTGTGCTTTGCACGAAACAAATATTTTATGTTGTATTTTGTAATATTATAATATAATTAACTTAATTTTATGCATATACTTTTTCAATAATTACCAAATATATTTAATTCTAATTTATCAATATTATATATTATTGCAATTCTAAATCTAATATAAATATTCTCATATTGTACAACTAACTATATATATAAATTAATAAAAACAAGAAGAAGTAGATGAAACACAAAGACTACAATAAATAGAAGTTCAATTTGCAAAAATATTAAAAAATGATTATACTTTTTTTATTTTAAAAATAGTAAATAAATAAATTGTTAAATATTTATCTATTAAGAAAAATGTGACTAAAAATTATAGTCATCAATTTCTATTATTACTTATTTTTTTGTGTGTATGAAAATTTTAAAATTAGGAATTAAGTAAAAAATGAAATTGATGTTGATGTGACATTTTCGAAGGGAAGATGGTAAAATTGTAATTACATTGAATACTTTCATTTTGCATATTAAGTAGATCTGAATAGTTACTGATCTTTATCAATTTATTGCATGTTACTTGTGTCCTTTGTCTGAGTAATGTGGTAAATGTTTTGCAGAAGTAACTATTTATTTATTTATTTATTAGTGCAAGCATTCTCCTCCCATTTTCTTAAAAAAATGGTATTTTTCATTCACTTATCTGGGTACATTTTTCTTGAACTATTTAGTTATAGCTATATTAACTCCCTTAATATGATAATGATCAAGAACTCATCCAAGAAAAGGATTTGTATGACAAATTTTGCCTTTATGCTCTCTTTTCTACCTTCCATCTCCTTGCGTTTGCATCACCTTCAGTTTTGTTTCTTTGCACAGAATGATGACGAGGATATTGTCTATGTCTACAATGCTTATCTTCATAAGCTTATGACATGCTTTCTTTCACATCCAGTTGCTAGGGACAAGGTTTGTTGCATTAGTTTTTTTTTTTTGTTCGAAATCTTGCACGAGACTATATCTAAACCAGTTTTATCTGTGTGTTGATAATAATTATTCATTTTGTGTTGGATAACAATTGTTAGATTTTTGGGTTTATTCTCAAGTTAAAAACAGCTATGGAGTTTTTACCCAGTGACAGTTTTTTCTAGCTTTTATCAGAAATTATATAACGTTGCAGTCTTGTAGAATTGAGTGGAATATTTAATTAATCACTTAATAATATAGAGACTACATCTACATTCAGGTGCTGATAACTACTGATAACTTTGCAGGTGCTGAATTAATTGATTTGGGTTGGGGGGGTCATTGTATGAGTAGAAATATAGCTTGTTGGACAAGTTTTTCCTTCAATTTTCATGATTAATATTGAGGGATAGATTAGCTTGAAATTAATCACGAGGCAGTCAGAAGAACCTGAATCCATTAAACTTTAAAGCTGGACAATAATAAGTAACTAAAGCCGCAATGTTCTTGTTGCTACCTCAAATTATCTTAATATAAGTTTTGTGCTTTGGGACTTTGCAACTGTGAGTTAATAGCTTCTATATTTGATAGAGAACAGATAGAGAGAGAAGTTAGTTAGTAGATTGGGGACCAGCTGGATAGGAATATTCTGGAGAGGAAGGGAATATTCTGGAGAGTGTTGAGTTAGATAAATAGAGGGTTTGTTAGGGTTACTACTATCGAAGAGTTTAGTAAAAGAGGATCAGCTAGCTGATTAGGGCTGGGGAGCATAATACCCAACTATTTTCTATCTTGTATTCCATTTTCAATCAATATTATAGTATCTCCATTTTCCGATTCTATCAATGGTGCGGTGAACGTGGAGTTGCTGCCGGTGCGGATTGATTAGGAGAATTGAATGGAGATGGTGGTGAACAGCATGGGAAGGGTGATACAGTCGGTGAAGCAGGATGCGAGAATGGCTAGGATAGAAGGAATGATAACAGGAAGATTTCAACCAGATGGAGCAACATCTCAGTTACCCTGTTTCGATGGAGCAGACGCACGGAGATGGATTATAAGTGCGGAACAATTTTTCTGGATTAAAGGAATGGCATCTGATCAGCGAATGGCGATGGTGAAGAATGCAATGAAGGGGATTGCTACGCCGTGGTTTCTGCTTTTGAATTGGCGGCTTCCGGATGTCGACTGGCCAACATTTACCGAAGAGCTACTGATACGGTTTTAGAACGTTTCCATGGCGAAAACACGAGAGGAGACAGTGCGCCTGACGGCGCCGGAGCGAATAGGTGAGGAAGACAAATCCCAAAAGCAAATCGGCGACGAGGACTAATCGCGATGCTCGGCCGTTGCGAATAAAGCAGCGCAACAATTGCAGAGGCGGAAGGAGTCTTCATCGCAGATCTCGTCGCAGCCTTCGCCGGTGCTGGAAAGCGAGTCAATCGGCAATGTTCGCCCGCCTTCGCCGGTGCTGGAAAGCGAGTCAATCGGCGATGAGCGCCCATCGCGAACATCACCCGATGTGTTTAGGGCGCTGCAGGTTTTGCCCAACGATGATTGTATGTTTCGGCCCAAAATTAGAGCGCAGCTGTTAATGGGCAGCCTTACGGGAATAGTGGCAGCCTTACGGGAATAGTGGGTTCAAGCCCAATGGTAAATATCAGGAATCTGCAGAGCACAATCGCAAGCAGAAAATCGCCGATTATAATTCCCCACAGCCAGCGCAGCATCGAGAGCGGGCTGCCGCTGGAAATCTGCCGGGATCTTCGTCCGGCGACATGGGTGAGAAATGACGGAGGTACGCCGGGCGATCTGCCGCCAGCAGCAGCACACGGACGCGATGGGAGATGTCGAGAACGCTGCCGTCAATCACAGCGCAGCCGCGAGAGCAGGCCGTCGCGGGGTGTGTGTCGTGACCCTCGGCCGGCGACAGTGACAGCAGCGCGCCGCAAGGCATGTCGGACGCACACTCATCCGCGAACAGCAGCGCGCGGCAATTGGGCGATGAGAGTTGGAAGATGTCGCGGCTTTCGTCCGACTACCGGGGTGCGCCGCGAGGCATGGGTTCAGCGCATCGGCAGGAGCGGGCGACCGCCAGAAAGGTGCCGCAACCCTAGTCCAGCGATGGTGGATACATGGGCAATGGGAATTGAGGGCAGATGTTCGCAAATTACTGGACGGTTTGCATGGGCAACGGAAATTGAGGGTGGGCGATCGAGATTTGCTGCTAACACCAGCAGCGCACTTACTCAGTCGGAAGGAGCGGGAAATCCCAGCTTCATCATAAATTGGGTGTTTCCCATCTTGGGCGTTAGAAGATATGATATACTGGATCCAAAAGGGGATTTCACACAACATTTTGAGGTTGACACACGGGTTGGAGAAGAGGATTATCGGATGCGGCTGCTGGAAAATATTTGTATTCAATTCGAGGGGAACAGGCAGGCAATACACGAGCTTTTCGAAGATCTCTTATCCACATATCCACTAGATGCGCCTGAGTTTGTGTTCCATCAACTATCGGCGAAAGCAGATGGTGTTCAAATGCTGGAAGGGATGGGTGAGATGCAGAGCAGCATGATTGTAGGAATGATAGGCAGCAGAGCCAATCACTACTTTGCTGGAGAATTCAATGGTGTCATGCGAAGGGGAGCAAATGTCTTGGTGGTGCTTGATGACAGTCGCGGAGGACGACGGGGGGTGATTGGAGATTCGGCGGAGGATCGTTGGGACAGAGACGCGGGAATTGCAGGATGGGGAACTTTTGAGCGATTTGAGTCTCTCGTGAGTCAATGCTTTGCTGATGTTACTGCTGGGAGTGTTGCTGTAATTCGTAGTTTTGGAGAGACAATTGATAAACATTGGGAAAGAGTTCTCCAGCAACATGCCAGCCTATATAGGAGGATTACTTGGGCAAAGTTTATGAAGAATCTCTCTGGTCAAGGCAACCTATTGCTCTGTCTACACTACTGCTGCAGGGGAGATACAAACAACCTGGCTTCATTATTACTAGGGGAGAAAGGGAACGGCAGCACGTTGGAAGAGGCGACGGGTGTTGGATGAGGTTGCTGTTCAATGGCATAGCCTCACTCCAGCCTTGAGGACAAGGCTGTTTCGGGTGGGCGGCATTGATAGAGAACAGATAGAGAGAGAAGTTAGTTAGTAGATTGGGGACCAGCTGGATAGGAATATTCTGGAGAGGAAGGGAATATTCTGGAGAGTGTTGAGTTAGATAAATAGAGGGTTTGTTAGGGTTACTACTATCGAAGAGTTTAGTAAAAGAGGATCAGCTTAGCTGATTAGGGTTGGGGAGCATAATACCCAACTATTTTCTATCTTGTATTCCATTTTCAATCAATATTATAGTATCTCCATTTTCCGATTCTATCAATATTATGATGATTGTGACTGCCAAAGCAGTTCATTCCTCTTGTTTGGTTGTTAGTAGGCACATTGGCGTTATTACTAAACAGTGAAATCATTACAATTTGTAGGATTAACTTTTGTCTCCAATGTAGCTGAGTGGATGTCTTGTCCTCATTTGTACTAATGCATTTATTAAGATATTTGTTTGTATCTACATTAAAAAGGCTGTTAACTACTCCATTTTAGGGTTTCTTTATGTTTATTTCGAGTCACAAGGCTCTGTGTGGTTTCTTTTAACAAATATTGACAAGTTTTGCCTCTTAGGACAAATCACTCGATGATTTTGCTGACATTGGGTTGATAATCTAGGTTCATCGTAAAATTAAAATAGATGCAGCTAATTGTTATCATAATCAATAATCATTTAGTTTAGATATAGAAATTTTGGGGTTCTATGGAAAAGATTCAGGGTAAAGAGTTGAAGAACTCATTGGACTTGGATTATCGGTTTCAGTAGATAAAGATATGTGATCACAAATAAAATGAGGTTATATAGAAGATTTCGGACCTCCATGCTGAACAGCAGATATTGTTTTGGCTAAAAGGGGAAATGGGTGATGCTGAGTGAGGATTATCCATTGAATTCGAAAAGTAATATACAACCTTTTTAATGAAATATTTCAGCTTCATGTTATAAATGTTAAGTATGAAGTTTATATCTTACCCTTATAATGATGTTTGTTTCCTACTTCGGTGATAACATATTTTAACAGGTGAAAGATACAAAAGAGAAGGCTATGGCTATGCTAAGTCCATACTGCAATGTTGGCACTCATAACCAGATGGTAGAAAGTAGTGGTCATCCTCATGAAACTTCTGAAATTTCCCTGCAACCTTTTGTCTCCCTTCTGGAGTTTGTGAGTGAAATTTATCAGGTAAGGATTCTAGTTCCTCTTCTAATACTGGGAATAATTTGTTAGGCATGTTTTGATAGAATAATGGGTATTAGATCAAGAAATGAATAAGTTAAACCAATATTCACATATTTTAGTATAACATATAACACATAGTTGGATATATCATAATAACTCATAATTTATTGTTTCATAATTTTTTTAAATGTATAATAACATGTACAACTGCACATTTAAAATATATATGTGCTAGTAATACAAATTCATGTTTGTCATGCTTTATTTTTCTTGAGAAAATGAATCTATTTAAAATTGTGCATAATTTTGTGGGTGTATATATCTGTGAGGGAACTTATGCTCGTATAAAAATATGTACATATGTAATAATACCACATATATGGTTATAAATTATATTGTATTTTTATTCTATAACCTGTAGCATAATTTTATTGTGGGTTTTGGGGGGTTGGAAGGGGTGTTGGGGCCAAACATGGCTGCTTGCGATGTTGGACTAGGTTACACACAAATATATTAAAGGTGGGGCTTACATTTAAATATGGACTCTAAATTCTTATCTGTCAATCCTTAAGCAAACAAGGACTAGGATCCCTGTTCAAACTTTTGGGTCTTGCTTACTTTAGGTACTGGGATAAAATTACACTAGTGAATAATCGGATTCAGTGCAATTAAGATTACACGTCTCATTCAGTCCACTGCTTTCGATAAAATTACACGGGGCATATTCTGCTATAATCTGAATGTAGAGTTTAATCTTTTGTGAGTTAATGGATTGACTTTGATATAATAACTGAAATGCCCTTCAAACGCATTCATCAGGGAGTAGACATACAAATATAAGACTTCACTTAGCTTACGGTGCTGAGTCAAGTCGAGTAACGACTTGCTCAAATTAAAGTTAGACTCAAATAGAGCTTGGCTCGAGCTTCTAGTTTTAGAGCTTGTAGCTGTTAAGGCCCATATATATTGGGCCATGCTAATGGCTTCATATATATATCCAAGACCCACTAGTATCCTTAGTTTAAAAAAGCGCGCGCTCGCGCTCAGAAATGGGGGTGAACGCTTTTTTTCGGCCGGAGCGCCGAGCGAACGCGAAGCGTTGGAAAAGCTCCCGGAGCGCCCTGAAGCGAGGTGAGCGACGAGCGAGCCGAAGCGAGCGCTCACGGTGGTGAAGTGCTCTGAAAAAAAAAAAACTCGTTTTTTATTTATTTAATCAATTTTTATTATTTTTTTTGGTAAATATAACCTAAAAATAAACCCTAACCATCGAACGACCTCTCGCACCCACCTCTCCATCGACTCGAGCCACCTGCAGCTCTCGCCCATCGCGTCTCGCCCACGCCCATCGCCCACGACTCTCGTCTCGTCGTCCCTGCCTCGCTGTCCCTGCCTCGCGTCCCTGCCTCTCCCCCTTCCCCAGCGCGCTGCGCGCCTGCCTTTCCCCCTTCCCCAGCGCGCCGCTGGGCATTCCCGTCACCAGCAGCAAGCAGCAGCAGCAGCGTATAGTTTTGTTTTGTTTTTTTTAATTAAACCATCTTTATGTTGCTAAATTGCTCAAATATATATTTAAATTGATGTGGGTATTGGGTGGGTATGTTGAATTTGATGAATTGGTGCTGATTTTGATATGTAGGCATTTGAAATTTGTTGAATTGTTGCTGAATTTTGCTGAACTTTGATGAATTGTTGCTGAAATTGTGGCTGAATTTTGATATGTAGGCATTTGAAATTTGATGAATTGTTGCTGAATTTTGATATCTAGGCATTTGAAATTTGATGAATTGTTGCTGAATTTGATGAATTGCTGCTGAAATTGTTGCTGAATTTGATGAATTGTTGCTGAAATTATTGCTGAATTTTGATGAATTATTGAATACGTCTTGTAGGATTTTAAAATATGTTGGGATATTTGTTTGGTTGTTAAACACTTGAACTTAAATGTTTTAAGTTGGATGTTTAAATTTTGCTATATTTCTATGTCTTGTTTGTTTTTTTTTTGTTGCATATTTGTCATTTTGGAATTATTTATTTAAGTAATAAATTGTGTATAATTGTATATATAATGTGTACATATTTTTTTTCGTAATCTTCGCTTCGCATACGTGAAGCGTTCGCTTCGCTTCGCTTCGCTCCATCGCTTTGATTTTGGACTTGTCGCTTCGCTTCGCTTTTCGCTATTTAAAACTAAGCTAGTATCAATTATTTTTCACACATACAAGGTTTGTATCATGGCATAGAGCTGGGTTAGGGTTAGGGTTGGCCTTCTTCATTTTTTTACCCACCCACGATCCATCCACATCAGCGATGCCCCCACTTCAGCGGTGCGACCTCCCGGTGCGCACATCCTTCCGTCGTGCTTCCAGGTCAGCAGCGCGCATCACGTCAGCATTACAAAGAAGCTAGGCCAAATATGTGATAAACTGAAGCTTGACTAGTTTCATTAAATAAAAAACTCATTCCAATGTCATACCTTTTGAATCCCAATATTTTAATTCTAGATTAATGAAGGAATCTGATTCAAAGCAAATTGAACTATCAAAATTCATATCTTTGTCAAAATATCAACTTCAATGGGATTAATGTGCAGGGTCTTATTCCAAACGCAGTTCACACTTCACAAAGAGAGAAAAGAGATTGCAACTACTGCCTAGATCTTAGCAGAATGCAAAATTGAAAATCACTTTTAGGGTTTACTACTTTTATAGTACATTATCTTTGTAATTAATTGAATGCTCATGGATAATTTTTTTTTATTATTTATTTTATGTTGAGCTCGATTAGGCTTTTATGCCCATCGAGCTGAGTACATTAGGGCTCGAGATTGAGCTCGACAACTAATCAAGTAGTTCAACCATGACTCAACCATCTATGTGTCAATCCCAAGTAGGCTGAATCTAGCTCGACTTACACTCCCTGACTAAGCTGATCCCAAGTAGCTTGAGATCTAGCTCGTCTTAATTACTCTCCCAAACTCTATTGCCCGGTTTTGAAAGGTGACCTGAGGCTCTCCTCAAAACTCCCCTGCTGCCTCAATGTTGCTGATGGGAGCTTATTCCTTGAGGCGCCATGGAGGCACCTGAGAGGCATGCACCTCAGTCCAAGATGTGAGGTGTGCGCCCAAGGTATGCAAGGCTTTAATTTATGGTTTTTGCCTTTTTTTTTCCACTTAAATAGTATAATAAAGTATAAGTTATATTTAATTTTTATTAAAAAATCAACATAATAGAACACCCCAAATATGGTAAAAAAAGAAATAAGTAAAGACTTTAACCTAAAAGTGAAAAACCTTTTGCTGTTCTCTCTCTCTCTCTCTCTCTCTCTCTCGCTCTTCTGCTCCACTCAAATAGTTCAAGTCAATCAATGTAATTGTCTTCTTTTCTCCTTCTTTGTATCTCCAGTTATCTTTTCTCACACGAGCTCTCCTTTTTTAAGTTTTAATAGTTTTTTGAATTTTGTAATATATAAAGTATAGATATTCATTTTCTTCTTTTTATTATGTTTCATATTCACTATTGTGTAGCAAGTAGAACATAAAGAAAAATAATTGATTTTTTAATATTGAATTTAAACTGTTATTGATAAGTTCATAAAAACTTTTAAAAAGTTTGGAGAGTTCATCCATATTGTCTTCCATAGAATACTTAACTAGTTGAGTGGCAGCATACTATTTGCCGTGACTTAGATTGGACAACATGAAACATGGCATTTATCAGACATTTATGATCTTCAAATTTTGTATTTAAGTGATAATATTATGTATACATAATTTATAATAATCTATATAAAAGTTTTGCCTCTCATCTTTGATGCTCTCACCTTTGCCTCATGCCTTCAACTTTTGGGGCCCTTGTTGCCTCATGCTTTTCTATAACACAGCTGTGCTGTCATTTTCAAGAATGTTGAATAAAGTGGCATGGAATTATCTATGTTCATATGCTGAAAGAAAATGGCATCTGCTGATTTTTTCCACTTTAATGAAATAAGCTTTTTTGATGGTCAATCTTCTTTAGAGGCTTATCAGACTTGAATGTGATAAATTGAAAATAGTATTAGCAACTTAGTGTTTTAGAGCGGCAGAAGCTTGAGTGGTGAAAAAGAAAAGTTGGTGTGATTTGAGCGATTATAGGGACCTGACTAATTAGGCAACGGAGCAATTGGTACAACGGCTGTGACATATTTTGCTACAGAAGGTTATTGCTGCAGATTCCAGAACAGCCTTAATTTATGGCTCCAAAAAGGAATCAAGTGTCTCGGTTTCAAATTATGCTAAGTCTTCATGCCTCATGCCCTCAACTTTTGGGGCCCTTGGTGGCGAAGGGTGTGCTTGTGATGAAATCACTGGCTCAGGCTGTCTGTATCCGGTTGACAGATTATTGCCATTGCCTTCAATGCACCGATCTGCTTCCCTTGTTGGATTTGGGTGGCTACATTGTGGGATCCCAGTTTGGAAAACAAGTCTAATTGTGATTCTTGGTACCTATAATGAATCACTCCATGTTAGAAGAACATTTGTTCCTGAATTCCCCAGTAACGTCGCGTGACCAAACCAAATTGTTTGAGTGAAGAGATGGAATAATAAATAAAAGAAGAATAAATGGCTCAGAAAAAAAAGGAACTATGATAATAAAAAAGAAATATCTAGGTATTAGATCTCTGAAGAGATATCTCACTAATGTTTTCCCACAATTCAATATTCAAAACATAATAAATCCTAGAGACTAAGTCACTTATTTAGGCACAATAAAGAGTCCTAACCTACTCATACATTAGTATTCAAATTGAGTCGAACACTACCAACTTTGTTTTAAAAAGCGCGCCTCAGATTTAGGATTCCGCCTCAACATATTTGAGGCGCCCAGCTTCCCTGAGGCGCGGCGAAGGCGGCTTGAGGTGCGGTAAGGCGGCCGAGGCGCGTGATGCGAGACGCGAGGCGGTGAGCTTGGCGAGGGTTACTTCTGCCGCCGCAGAGAAAATGCAGCACTTGTGTTTTTTCTTTCTGCCGCCGCCGCTGCATTAGGATCTAGGGTTTTGTATTTGTTTTGATTTTTCTGAACTTACCAAATTATTTCTTGGGTAGAAGCATTAGGTTTAAATAATCTTAGCCGCCAACATTAGGTTTTCTTTTTATTTTTCTTTTTTGGGCTTTCCTTTTAAATTCTTATTAAAATATTAGGTTTTCTTTTTATTTTCCTTTTTTGGGCTTTCCTTTTATCTACTTTTATATAATAATATAGATATAAAATCATACAACTAATATTATATTTGTTACATTTTAGAAGTTAATTGTTTATTGACATTATAAATATAATTTTTATTTGATATTTAATATTTAAGTAATAAATAATATGAATATATAATTTTTTTAAAAAAAATCCTTGAGGCGCTCGCCTCGCTGTGAGTCGCCTCACGCCTCACACCCTTATCGCCTCGCCATTTTAAACTAAGACTACCAATCTATCTCTAGCGATAATTAAATACTCTAAATTAAATAAAAGATTCCTAATATCTCCTCAATACATGTACTATCTTGATACACTTGTATTGTTATGGTGTGACTTTGTCCCGCATCGGATCCACACCCCAATGTGGATTGACTTATAAGTGGGGAATGGGGGATCAATCCTTAATCTTTGACCATGTGCAACAGGTCACCCTTCCTCGTGGACACCGAGTAACCCCTTTCACTGTGAACATCCAGATCTGACAGTCGGACCCAAATTGTTAGACACATAAGTTAGGGAGCCCTAACATCACCAAACCTATGGTCAAAGGTGAAGGATTGACCCCCCCACTTATATTCCATCCACATTGGGGTGTAAATCCGATATGAGACAAAACCACACCATAACAACCCATCCCCCTTCGAATTGGATGACACATTTTTGGCCACAGGGGGCCCACTCTGGGGGGGACCCAAACCGCGGGTCCCCGCAATAGGTCGCTCCTTCCTTGTGGACACCGGGTAGACCCTTTCACTGTGAACGTCCGAATCCAGCAAGTCGGACCAAATTGTTTGGCACATAAGTTAGAGAGCCCTAACTTCATCCGAAATAATGGTCAAAGGTAAATGATTGACCCCCCACTTATATACCCATCCACATTGGGGTTGGGATCCAATGTGGGACACACCAACACCATAATAGTATCAGACTATCAGTAGTCCACTGCTCTTAAAAGATTATTGGACCTTCACGTCATTCGTCCAAGTGACCTCAAACAAGTTAAACCAAGAACTATCTGAATTAAATTAGTTTATCAACTCGTTTCAACCATAGTAGACAAATCTGAAGAGTTTATATATTATCTCTGGTGTTTTGTAGCTACTTGGATTTCTGATGCATATAGTTTGATGTGTTATGTTTGAATGTGACTGTCAAGTGTCTTGATTTGGCTTCTAAGTTCCACCTAAGGTTATAATCTTAGTGTATGGTTGAGATTCAGAATTTTAT
The DNA here is from genome assembly GCA_026898455.1 of Plectranthus barbatus. Lineage (NCBI taxonomy): Eukaryota > Viridiplantae > Streptophyta > Magnoliopsida > Lamiales > Lamiaceae > Plectranthus > Plectranthus barbatus. The sequence continues at coordinate 31,445 of JAPKLW010000186.1, forward strand.
AATGTTGTCTGGTGTCTCTATCATCCTAATTCCTATATATATATTTATATCATCTCTATTGAGTATTGTGCTGTAATGCTTTTTACTATGATTGATTATAATTTTAAGATACACTGACATCTAAAATTTTTTCTGCCTTATCAATATTCTGCATGATTCTGGCCAAGATTGATAAAAAGTTTAGGCATTTTAGGTTATTTTCTTATGCTATTTTTATTATTTTTTCTGATAAATCTTACTTGTTACTGTGGCACTATCTTCAGAAGGAACCCGAACTGCTCTCTGGTAATGATGTTATTTGGACGTTTGTGAAGTTTTCTGGTGAGGACCACACCAATTTTCAAACGCTTGTGGCATTCTTGAAAATGCTGAGTACCTTGGTATGTGGAATAGCCCCCCCCCCCCCCCGCATTTGTGATTGAAATCATTTTTATAATTCTGCTCTGCTGTTTTCTTCAATTAGGCTTGTACCGAAGAGGGTGCTTCCAAAGTTTTTGAGCTGCTTCAGGGGAAAACGTTTCGCTCTATTGGATGGAGTACGTTGATCGACTGTTTATCTATTTATGAAGATAAGTTTAAACAGTCTCTTCAGAGTCCTGGGGCAGTATTGCCAGATTTTCAGGAAGGCGATGCCAAAGCATTAGTTGCATATTTGAGTGTTCTAACGAAGGTGAAACTCCATTTACTAGGTTTGAAGTCAACTTTGTTATCAGATGAATATTAACAACTGTGATCACATCTGTTTACATAGTGCACTTACAATTGCATCTATTGTTTTTTCAAAAAAACTTTTTGGGTTGGGTAGTACGTCTGCTTCAAACATATTTTCTGTTGATCCATTTGGTTTGGTGAGGAACTAAGGATTCTTTTATTTAAGGGAATAGCCTGTCATTGTTGCAAAATAATCATGTTTAGAATGGCCTCATGGATTTAAATGCATAAAGAATTTAGGCACTGTTTGTTCATACTTGTTTGGATATTGGAGATTAGCCTATTTTAGTTGTAGCCTTGTTGTGTTGTGTAAAATATTTCTGTTTCTTATTGAAAAAAAAAAATATCTTTGTGAACTTTTATTTGCTGTCATGACTTTCAGAAATTAGTACAACTTAGAAACATAAGTTCAGAACTTAATAGCTTTATGCCTGTATCAGACTTACCGAGGCAGTAAAGGCCTGATCTTTTGATTATCATATTTTGAACGCCAATCAAGATGCTTTAGGAATCAATGCTCCATTCAGCCTGACAGTTTTTGTTTGTGAAATAATTTATCTTGAAATTTGTGAAGTTCTTTTGTTAATCTGAGTCAGAATTGTAATCTGTATAAGGTGTCTTTATTTCCATTGAACTATACTGTCATTTATTAAATTGTTCAACTTAACATGCAACCTGCTATCTGGTTATGCTTTCTACTCATATGTGCTTCTAAAATGTCATGGAATGCCTCACACCAAGATGGAGCAACTTTACTTAAATTCTGTTTCCATTGAACTATACTGTCATTTATTAAATTGTTCATTCTTGTTTTCCTTTTTCTGTGATGTAGGTCGTGGAAAATGGCAATCCCATAGAAAGGAAGAACTGGTTTACTGATATTGAGCCATTGTTCAAGCTCCTTAGCTATGAGAATGTGCCTCCTTATCTCAAGGTTCTTCTCACTGTTTTTTCTGCTTTTAATCTTACCTTCTAAATTTATTCCTTAAGTGTCTTGAAATTCCTTACTGTCTTTTGGCATCTATGTTTCACAGGGTGCACTCCGTAATGCCATTGCTACGTTTGTTCATGTTTCTCCTATCATGAAAGAAACAATTTGGAGGTACTTAGAGCAGTATGACTTACCAGTCGTTGTTGCACCCAATGTTGGGAATACTGGACAAACTATGGAGACACAGGTACTTGGCACATCTGCTTGTATTGACCATGGCTCTATATAACACTTCTTAAACCTCAGCACATAAACATTTATTTCTTGAGCACTATTTTCTTGTTGGTCGTATTCAATTTATCAGTTGAAGCAAGAATTCCACTGATATTTAAGTCCGTCTGAAAGCGAAACAGATTGGTCTTACAGCCTTAAACTCAAATAGTCAATGCATATATTTATATATTAACTGTTAATTTTATATTGGCTTCACGTGTTTACTTTATCAATAACAACATCTAAGAATCTGAATGCCTTTCTTTTTCATTGCAGATCTATGATATGAGATTTGAGTTAAACGAAATTGAAGCTCGAAGAGAGCAATATCCTTCCACCATATCTTTCATCAATCTATTGAATACTCTTATTTCTGATGAAAGGGATGTCAGTGATAGAGGACATAGGTACTAATAATCCAAGAATTTTTATGCCAAATTGTTGCCAAAAATTCCCTCTTAACATTTTCAGTATTTTCTTGTGCAGATTCATTGGCATTTTCAGATTTATATATGATCATGTATTTGGTCCATTCCCGCAGAGAGCCTACGCAGATCCTGCTGAGAAATGGCAACTAGTTATAGCTTGTCTTAAGCATTTTCAGATGTAAGTGTTGCTAATTCATTCTATGTAGTTCAAAACATATTTTGCGACTTTACTGTTGCTACTATATTCCTGGACTGAAGTTTTGAACAGTATTTTCTTTTTGATGTCATTATGAAATGGTTGTCGTGTGTAGGATGTTGAGCATGTATGACGTAGGAGAGGAAGATAGTGATGCTTTCATTGATCAATCTCCAAACTCAATGTCGCGACAATCTTATCCAATTCATATGCAGCTTCCTGTTGTTGAAGTTATGAAGGTTTTAACTGCTTAACTATTATCAGTCTTACTACTTTTTGTGCTCTGCTGAGTTTTCCAATTTTCCTTTTTTTTATTATGAAACTCTACTTAGTTTCTTAGACTTACATTTATTTTGTGATAGATGAACTATGAGAATAAAACTATTTCTTATGCTATTCCGTTTCTGGTTACTTATCCAATGTTACGTTGAAATAGTTTCAAAGCTCTTTCTGTTGCTATGACACAGTGTTGTTGCACTTGTTAAGGGAATCGATGCTGACCAAGTAAGTGCATCATTATTGCTTAATGAAAGAGTGGAGTTGATGGTAAACCTTTCTTTGGTTTGCAGTTAGGCTACTTGTTCTGTAGGGTAAACGAAACATATTGAACAAAAACATGAGTGGATGAAATCTCTATATTGTGTTATTAATCAAACCAATGCCAAACCAATGCATCTACTTTTACAAGTAGGGTAAATCTAATTTATGAATATAAAATCTAATCGAGAAAAATAAAATCTGGAAGATACCAAAAATGTATATTCACATATATCTTTAACCCTCCCCCTCAAGTTGGAGCATATATATTAATATGCCCAATTTGTTACACAGACAATCAACTCAAAACTAATAAACATAATTTGAATTGCAACCAGTAACTTCATGTACTCCAATCTTCATACTTGACTAAAAGCGAACCCAAGCTGAAAATAAGTCCAAACTGTACCAAAACAAAATTCAACATCAAATTGATGTTGATCCAAACAATACACCGGTTAACAACCTGTACCAAATTGATATCCAACATTAATCCAATGTTGATTCAAACAGTACACGGATTAACAACCTGTACCAAAGCACTGATCCAAACAGTAAACCTTTGAACAACTTGTACCAAACAAATACCCATCATTAATCCAATGTTGATTCAAATGTGTAGAACCAGTACTAAAACACAATATCTATGCGATATTTATTCTGTAATCTTAGAAGAATAAATATGAGACTCAGACAATAAATTATGTTTTTCTCTAGAAATAACCATAATGATTCGGCTATGCCTTCCGGTTGGGGTCTGCCTGAGGGCGCTTGGGTTTTTATTTTTTTATTTTTTTCATCATCAAAGACAGTCAACTAGAGAGCTTTAATATGCTTTACCTAATGTATTCAGAAATTTGTACTTTATATTTATTTTATTTATTATTCATTATCCATGGTGAATTTTGGCATTGGCCAAGAATTTCCATATCTTATCATATCCACAGCTTCCATGGACTTCCATTGTTCTTTGGAATATTAGTTTTGGTCTCTCTTCTTCGGATTGCACAGCAACTGCTTTTTCTTTCTTGTTTCTTCATTGGCCGTAGAACATACTATATCTATTCCTATCAATCATTCATGTTTCATAATGGCACATTGGCATTGGCCACATAGGCACATATTGCCTTATCATCATTGATAGCTTCTTAGAACTTCATGTTCTTTGGATCACACCTTTCTTCTATTTACTCCGGAATACATTGTGATTCTTGATATTTTGTTTCTTTTTTTTTTCCCCATTAGGAATGAATTGTTAGTGCTTTATTTTCGGCACAATGCTTTTTATAAAATTACCTTATGATATCAGGTTTATTACTATTAGTGATATGTATTTATTTTAGGGTCATAACATTTCTAATGAGTTATCTGTTGGTTATTGTGTAGGATTTCATGAGTGGGAAAACTTTGTTCCGGAATATTATGGGTCTAATTCTACCTGGAGTTAATTTTCTCATCACAGAACGTACAAATCAGATTTATGGTCAACTCCTTGAAGAGGCTGTTCTGCTCTCTTTGGAAATTATTATTCTTGTTATGGAAAAAGATTCAACAGTTTCCGACTTTTGGCGCCCTCTCTATCAGGTATTTAGGGCTGACTCTTGCCAGTAATAGTATCTTTAATGGCTTGGACAAATCAAGACCTTGAATGTTGATTTGTGAGGCATGCCAATGCTTCTTGTCTGGAATACTTTTTAAAGTGTTGCTTTGATATTTTTTTTTTATTTAGGCATGTTGGATTAGTTATAGGATTCCTTAATTTAATGAATAGTTCTAACTGACCGTACTTTTTGAGTATATGGCAAACATTTTATTCCACTGTCATTTTCTAAGTCAAAATGTCAAATCTTTTGTATGGAATGTTGGTGTTAGTTATTATATTATAGTGATAAACTTTTATTTGTTATTAAAGAAATGAATTCAGTGTTCCTCATCTCTTTCTTACATCCTTTATTACTGCAATAGTTTGGTAAGTTCGATCTCTCCTGATGGACGTCAGAATCGATATTCTTTGATTTGGTGAGGGGCCCATAAGTACCCTCTCTGACCTTTCGTTGGTTAGAATTTTTCTGGACTCATGAGCAATCATAATAAATTGAGAGTATATGAATCAGAACCTTAGTTATCTCTGAAACTCTCATCTTAGTATACCATTAAAATATAGTAATGCTCTTCTAGGGTCATATGAGTAACTAATAGTTTGAGTGCTTAAAATTTACTCAACTTTTCATTTTTTTTGTTTTTTCTATTTTCTTTTCTCTATTGAGAACACAGGTAATCTGTATTTAATACACTTATGAACATCTGCATTTTTGCTGGTACAGAATTTATTTTTAAGCCTGAACATTGAGTGGAGATTTCTCTTACTATTTTCTTAATGCAGCCTGTGGATGTCATACTCTCTCAAGATCATAGTCAAATTGTAGCTTTACTTGAATATGTCAGATATGATTTTCAGCCGCGGATTCAGCTGTGCTCTATTAAAATCTTGAGTATTCTAAGGCAATTGCTCCATTATCTCTCTCTCTCTCTCATATTCGTGCATGGTTATGATGTTTTGTTGAAAATACATGATGGCAATGACACATTGTCTTAATTTATGCAGTTGTCGTATGATTGGGCTCTCACAGTTACTGTTGAAATCCAGTACTGCAAGCAGTTTGATTGAGGATTATGCTGCCTGCTTAGAGCTACGATCTGAAGAAAGCCAAGTCATTGAGGACAGCAGCACAGATCCTGGTGTCCTAATTATGCAAGTAAGCTTTTCTGGTAACAATATTGGAAATGCCAATCTCTAGTTCATAATATTTCAAGTTGTGAATTTGACCTAAATTAAATTCCTAATTTCAAAAACAATATCCTGAGGGGGAAATATCAGGCAAGAACTTTGTGAAGGTGCGATAGAGAGTTTAATGTACTCACAGTAGTAGAAACTGAGTTATGTTGCATAATAGGGTGCATGTAGCTTGCAATCATAAAATAGTTGGGATCGACACATGGAGGTTTCTGTGGGTTTGGCTTGCTTGTATGCCTAATACTATTATTGAATGTTTCACCACTAATTGGCTTACAGTAATGCTGTCAGAAACATCGAGGTACTTGGTCTAAATGTCTTAATGCACATTGCGCATGACATAGAGGATTGCACTATAGTTTAAGAATGCTACTTTTGATCATTAAAAGTTGGCTAAAGTCGCTTCCATTCCCTTTTCATATTTTACTGCATCTATGATCCTTCAGTAGTGTCACAAAACTTGTGATTTCTGAATGCAGTTGCTTATAGACAATATCAGTAAACCAGCACCAAATCTCACTCACTTATTGCTTAAATTTGATGTTGATGGCCCTGTTGAGAGAACATTGCTTCAACCAAAGTTCCAGTACAGGTTATTGTGAACTATTTTAAGCTAATAATGTCTTCTGCAGTCATTTGTATATTGATCTGATTTTCTCTTGCTTTTCTTGTGAAAATTGTAACTTATGATTGTTTGCATCATTTACAGTTGTTTGAAGGTCATTCTTGATATTCTGGACAAACTTTTGAAGCCTGATATCAATGCTCCTCTTCATGAATTTGGTTTTCAGGTTGGGACTTCAGTATTTGTTTATGTTTCTTTTTTATGATTTGATGCTGTGGATGTTGTAGAACCATCTGCGTCTGTGCATTTGTCAGCTTAAGCTAAGTAGCTTAAGTATATTTTGCAGCTCCTTTATGAACTATGCGTTGATCCACTGACTTCTGCTCCTACAATGGATTTGCTGAGTAGCAAAAAGTACCAGTTTTTTGTTAAGGTGCTATTCCTTTACCATGATTATTTCTTATTATTATGTTTGGTCAAAGCGCATTTTTATTGAATTTTTACTGATCATATGATATAAAACTTAGCATCTGAGCTCAATTGGTATTGCTCCCCTTCCAAATAGAAGCAGCAGCCAGACACTCCGAATCAGCTCACTTCATCAGGTTTTGCTGCTGACTACTTCATAAATTTAATCTTCTATTAAGTTTACATATTGACTGAGATTCCTTTTTTATTTGTTTTATAATTACTTTCCACTTTGCTTAAGGACGTGTGCTATTGATTTATTATATTTTGTTTGGTTATATTGTTGACTTCAGTAAAAGTAATTGCTTGGTTTACTAAATTCTATGCTAATTGCCTTTTTTGTAGAGAGCCTGGTTGTTGAAGCTTTTAGCTGTAGAATTACACTCAGCAGACATTACAGATCGAAACCATCGTGAAGCATGCCAAAGTATTCTCACTGAGTTGTTTGGCCAGAGACATGCTGAGCATGGCAGTGATCATGATGAATTTAACTTTATCCTTCATAATGACACTCAGATTGGAACAAATGGTCAGGATAGCAAGAGCAAGGTAATATGGGTTCTTATATTTGACAAGATGTGTATTTAAAGCAATTTCTTCCACAACTGTTTTGTTTGGATTTTTGTGGAACTAATTGAAATTTCCGTAGTCATTAGAGCAAACTCATACCGCACATGAAGAGTTCATTTTCCAATGCTAAGTTGAATTTATTTATGAAATTCATGAGATATCCCTGATCTTTCTGTTTAGCATGCCTTGCCATGCTTAATGAGATTTTACACACTGAAAGTTTTGTTTTAACTTGGTATGCTTGGTTTTGATTAGTTCATTTGCCTGTGCAGTCTGCTATTTCTTAATATCACAAGCAATACCTGATCCTTCTTTTTAGCATCCTTGTTTGTTATGCGTGAATAAATTTCTCCTATTGAAAGTTGTGATCCCATCCTAAACTTAACATTTGATGACTTATATTATTGGATATATTTTTGGGAAGTAACACAACATAAGTTTCTCTTGGAAATTCTTTTCTGGTGAAACTCTTATGCCGGACTAAGTTTTTTTTTTTTTTTTTTTTTTTTAAATTTTTTTTTTATAAATTATAGACAAAGAATGAATTAAAAATTATATAAAGCAGTGGCATGGTGTGATTCTCTGAACTTTTGAACAAATTTGTTCTATGTCTGTATTCATGAAATAGGGGATAGTTCTCCTTGTTTCACTATAAGAAAATAGTGAGATTGTATGGTTCTAATATCATTTGAAATGTTCAATTGCTACCACTTTGGTTTTAATAAAGCTCTACTTTGAAAGCAAATCAAAATCTGGTGACATTGCATTTTATAAATCTTCTATGAGTTTGTTTGCTCTAATATGCCATTGAAGAGATCACTCCAATCCGTACATATCCACCAAATTTGAAATGTTACGTTCCAGCATGATTTTTTTCATAATTTGCAGACCTTTAACTTCTTCGTGCATTTGTTTAACTATTTTACCTCTCTTTTGTCAAATGCAGGTGCTCGAATTGCTTGGTGTTGTCCAGTTTGAATCGCCTGATATCACTTTGAAGTCTTCTCAGTTTGTTTCTAGTTTAAAATATTCATCTCTGGTATGGTGGAACTCTGTTTCGGTGATTATCTTGTTTAAAATCTGCTGTATTTTATGCTATATGCTTTGCAGGCCGAGGATATACTGTTCAGCCCGACAACCGCAGGGAGGGGTGTCTATTTTCATTCAGAACGTGGAGATCGTCTTATTGACCTAGAATCTTTTAGAGATAGGCTTTGGCAGGTGTTTCTGGTCCCTACCTCCTCAGGCTTTTATCTTGACCTATTTGTCTTGACCTTCTGATCATTCTTGAGTAGATGTTAAAGTATTGATTAATCCAACTTTGATCAACAGAAGTTCAATTTGTATAATGCCCAGTCAAGTACTTTCGGTAGTGAAGCTGAGCTGAATGAGATAAGGGAAGCAACCCAACAACTTTTAAGATGGGGATGGAAATACAACAAGAACCTTGAGGAACAAGCTGCCCAGCTACACTTGTTAACAAGCTGGTCTCAGATTATTGAGGTTCACTCGAGCTGTGCACATCTTCCTTATTATATTCTTTGATCATGAGCTCTCTATCTCAGTTTATTGAGTTTTTTTCATTATTATAATTATTATTTTAAAATTCTATATATGCATAATAGAGATGTAGAAAATATAGAAAATAATAGAGATGTAGGTTACAAGATGACAACATGGTGGTAAACGGAAGTGTCGAGTTTGATATAAGAACTTATTTGTCAATGTGCCTCCTTGCCTCTTAATTTTATCTGTGATCTTCAGCTGCTTGGTTGTGATACTGCTCTTTTCTCCTCCAGATTTCTGCTTCTCAAAGGATCTCCTTTCTCGAGAATCGTTCTGATATACTATTTACGTATGTTCATCTCTGGCTCTTTGATTTCTACCTATACATGAATTTGTTCTCACACTGATGCCATATGATCAGGTTGCTAGATGCTACCTTGAATTTTTCTGGTTCTCCTGATTGTTCCCTGAAGATGGCACTGATCTTGACCCAGGTAATAAACCAAATATGCTTCTGTTTCTTTGAATTTCGTATCCTGTGTATGTTTATGATTTGTTGTGTTTTTCAAGGTTGGTCTCACTTGTATGGCAAAACTGCGTGATGAGAGATTTGTCTTCTCTAGTGGCTCAACTTCCGATACCATTACCTGTCTTGACATTATTATGAGTAAACAATTATCTAATGGAGCTTGCCGCTCTATTTTATTCAAGCTTATCATGGCCATTCTTAGACATGAATCTTCGGAAGCATTGAGAAGGCGGTAATGACATCAGATTAAGAAAATGCTGCTCTACATACATTGCAATTTGCATAAAATGGAAACTAATGATTTTTCTTCTTTTTTTTGTGTTATTTTTTAATCCAGCCAATATGCGTTGCTTCTGAGCTATTTCCAGTACTCTAAGCACATACTTGATTCCGACGTTCCAACAACGATTTTGCAATTCTTGTCAGAAGATGGACAGGAAGATGAAGAATTGGATCTAGAAAAGGTTACAGCTAATATTTTGCTTTCTTGTTTCAAGTACATCAATTGATAGTAACTAGAGCACATCTTTGACAGATTGATAAAGATCAGGCTGAATTGGCTCATGCAAACTTTGCAATCCTGAGAAAGGAAGAGCAGCCCCTTCTAAACTTGGTTTGACACTTTTGAAATCTTTTCATATGATTCTCTATTCATTTACTTTTCTTTTTATTTAATCAATCTTTTGCTTTTCATATGATGATTCTTTTTTCACAATGAGAGCATAGGGTGATGTATTAGTTTATCTCCTATCTTCACGTTCTAATTGACTCTCTGAGTGCTGGATCCAAAGAATGCTCTCTAGTGAGGCTCTGTTGTTTGTAGACAACCTATGGAATAGGGTTGGGTAGATCTATTAATTATTGCTTGAAAAATAGAGTAGATTATTTTCACTTTTGTCTCTGAAGACATGCTGCATTCAAAGCTAAATTCCGTTTTTGTTTTTTATGATTACCTATCTGCTTCCTTTTTGACGCTTTTGCTTTGGCTTGTAACACGTTTACAAGAAGATTTGTAGTTGATTATTAACACTTTAATTCCCAATGGGTCAATATGGTAAATGTTTTTTCAAAATATTCCAACTTTTTTAATAGAATTTTAGAACTTGATTCTTATGGGTTCAATTTCTAACTCTATAATGCTAGACACAAGATTGTATTTCTCTCTCTCTCTCTCTTTTTTTTTATTATTATTATTACACATTGAACCTGAAATTGAGTATAAAAGGACAAATGAAATTTGATCTCGTAGTTGTTGAAAGAGTTTTGGGCTCTGCAATCTTGTTTTCTTCTTGCTATCGAGTCTTGTATGCACTCTCTGTTGGAGAATATACCTCTATCATTTGGTACAGTTTACTTGAAAGAGTTAAAGTTGTGATCTTTTTTCTATATGCTTAAAATACTCGCAGCAAATTGTATGTAATATCAGTACGAAAGCTAGAGTAGTTGATGGCGACTTGATGAATCTAATGATTAAATTGATGGATGCTGTGTATGTGTAAGCAATGTCTGGATGGATGCAGGGCTGAACAAGCCATTTATAAGTCATATGAAAAGATTGTTAAAAAATGCAATTCCATTGTTTATAGTTTTCTTTAAGCACAATTTCTCCACTTAGTTTTTTGTCAAATGAATACATTTGTTAAGCTAGGCCTGAAAAGAAAACATTGGGATAAAATATAATTTTTCTGTCATTACAAAAAATAACCTATTTATGAATTTCATAGTATTATAAATATGTTAGGATCCAACTCTGAAAACCGGATTGTAAGGAGAGGGATGCCTCACCATTATAATGTTAATTTGGCCATTGTCTCTAGTTGATATGAAACACATTTAACACATCCCATCGCACACACATGGAACTATTTATATCTTAAACCACTAACAATCGCACTATTGGGGGCTCCCACCATCTTAACTAGGTTGACTCTGATATAATTTTTGGATCCAACTCTTTTTACAAAACCGACTTGTAAGGAGAAGGACGTCTCACCATTATAACGTGGCTCAAGTCATTGTCTCTTGTCGATGTGAGACACATTTAACAAAAGTTATGTCCTATCTCCGCCCGGCTTAAAACATTAGATAACAACAAATCTGAACTTACTGATTTTTTTCAATATGCTTTACAATGTTGAGCACTTGTAAATACCTGTTATCTTATTTTAATTTGTTCTTACTTTTTCTGTTGTGTTTAGATCATAAAAGATGCTACGCAGGGAAGTGAATCCATAAAGACCATATCACTGCATGTTCTAGATGCATTCATTTGTGTAGATCATGAGAAGTTTTTCTTGAGCCAACTTGAAGCTAGAGGTTTCTTAAGGAGTTGCTTCATGAGCATTAGTAATTTTTCTTATCAGGTAAAGGAGCCTAATCTCTAGGTAATATCGTCTTGTTATGTTTTAGGCATATTCAATGACTTGTGTAACTTGTGTGTATGTTGTGGTTGCGTTTCATGTAGATCCCAGTAAGTAAATGATTCTTTTTCGTTGCAAATGATGCTTTTGGTTTCAGTATATGATGTTTCTCTTTATATTTCTATATAAGTTCATTACTTCATAGAGCATGAAGTTGAAAGGATCGAGTACTTTTCTTGATTATAAATGATACGTTTTTCCATTACATAATCTCACATGGAGTGAAAACTTAATTTAAATAAAATTTTATTTTATTTTAAGCGAAGATTCAACCATTGCAAATGATACTTCTAGTTATGGTAAGCGATGCTTTTTTCTGATTGTGGGTAAGATATGAGATCATCTCATGTAACAAGATCCATGCTCTCACTCAAGTGTGGCCCCACACAATTAAATTTAAGAGAACTTCACACAAGACTCATTCTTTGCACATCTTGTAAACATGCATTGATGTGTTACCTTTATACATGTTGTAAGTACAAGCCAGTTATATGTGATTTATGCATTTCGTGTTTGTATTGCTGTGCTATTTAAGTTTGCCTCCAAATTCTCTGATCTAAATGTTCCTTTCTCTATTCCTACTATTGTTCAGGATGGTGGATTTTCATTAGATTCTATGCAGCGGCTGTGCACTCTTGAAGCAGAACTTTCTTTGCTGCTGAGAATCAGCCACAAATATGGGAAATTGGGCTCCCAACGTTTGTTTTCAATGGGATCACTGCAGCATATTGCTTCTTGTAGAGCTCTTCATCTTCCTGTCAAGGTTGGCCTCAACTTGTGTTGTCCTTACTCCTTACTGCAAGTACATCAATAATTACTTTACATACTTGGCTTGAATAAATTATTAATGTCCATTAGAGTAATCTTTGGCGTGATACCAAGATGGGGAAGAGTTCTTTTGATGTTGAGAAGCAGCGGATGGTGGTTGCTCCAGTGCTGAGATTTTTGTTTTCAGTAACTTCACTGGTTGATACATCTGAGTTCCTTGAGGTAAGACATTCCTCTACATCTTTGTGAACGAACATATGCCATCATTTGATACCTGTTTGAAGAAATCCTACAAAATTTCTTGAACTTCAGTGAAGATTATATATATATTTATATATATATCTATGTATATGTATAACTATTTTAGAGTAGAAAGTACGCAATAATGAAATAAAATTTTAATTTTGGCGCTATAGTTTTCCCTTAACATGTCAGCAGTTTTACCATGACTTTAATGTTTATGTAACCTTTCATTCTGAAAACAGCAGTCACTTGTGGTATATGAACTATTTTTACTTATCATTTTATTTATTCATCAGTTCATTTGATTTTGATCGAATTATGCTATGCACATTGTATGTCTTCCCATATTTTATGAATTTGTTGTCTTAATTCATCTTCCTGATTACTTTACCCTTATAGGTGAAGAATAAAGTGGTGCGCGAAATCATTGAATTCATTAAAGGTCATCAGTTACTGTTTGATCAAATTCTTCATGAAGATCTTTCAGTTGCTGATGAATTGACAATGGAAATAGTCAATCTTGCTGTCGGTATACTTAGCAAGGTAATGCCCCATAAATATTTAATAAATCTTATCTATGAATGTCAACAGGATTTAATAGATGCTAACTTGCTTGCATTTGCGGCAGTAATTGAAGATTTGTAGTGTCAAATGTAATCATACATTTGCTCTATTCTTCAACAGCTTGCTCTTCAATACTCAGCAGTTGTAATTTTCTTTAAGATGTTTTACTGACTATAAACCATTTTATCGACAAGGTTTGGCCATATGAAGAGAGTGGTGAATATGGATTCGTCCAAGGACTCTTTGCAATGATGTTTTCTCTTTTCTCTCGCGACCCAAACATTTTTGCTTCCGCGCAATCTGTGAGATTAGAGGTAATCTTGATTTTCCTCCTGTTTCAGTAGATAATGGATGTAGGCGTTGTCAGCCATTATTAGCTATATATGAATGGATGTTAGCTGTAAATTGTCATTAACTTTGCATGGTATGATTAGAAATCCCTTTAAGAGATTAGATTTGGGGTGCTTATTTAGTTTCTATAAATAGGTTCTGTAATCTGCTATATATGTTGGCTGCAGAATACAAAGATGTATGAAGAAATATTTCCTACAATTCCTTTTCTTCACAGGAATCATTAGATTAAGGGTATTTATGTTTTTTCTCTGTAACATGCTATTTCATTTCTTACAGAAATCTGATGTGAGCATATCTCGCCTCTGCTTTAGTTTGAGCTCTTACCTTTATTTTCTGGTTACAAAGAAGTCTCTAAGGCTGCAGGTAAGTAAATTTATTAAAGCAATTATTTTCTCAGATCTGGAGTTTGAATAATGAAACATGTACCATCCTGCATTCCAATAGGTTTCAGATTATCCTGCTGCTTCTGCACCCCAGCAGCCTACGCTGGTTTTGATTGCTTTTTTCCTTGGTACCGTAGCAACTGCACTTGAAAAAGCTGCAGAGGAAAAATATTTGTTGCTCAACAAGGTCTGCAGTGATCTATTATCCGTTCTATGTTTTTACTTTCTGGTACATTAAAAGGTCTGATCTGAAATTTGAGTTTTTTTAGGTCAAAGACATCAACGAGTTATCAAGACAAGAAGTTGATGAAATCATCAATTTATATGTACACCAGGATTCTTCTCCATCCTCTGAAAGTATACAGAAAAGGTATTACTCTCTCTTTCTCACACACAAATTCAGAGCTAGAGAGGGAAGTAGAAAAAACCATGCCTGAATTAAGCTGACTTCTTGTAAGGAACAATATGCTTTGAAGTGTGTTTTTTGTGAACTTATTCAAGGCGTATGTATCTATTTGATCTTTTATGAGATTCAAACTATGCTTAGTTGTTATTTGTTAACTTGTTTTCGCCATGGTGAATCTATTGTGAATGTAAATGGTTATTTCTTTTTTTCCCCATCCTCACAGGAGGTATATTGCAATGGTTGGCATGTGCCGGATTGTTGGTCATAGGAGTGAGCTTATCATGCTATTGCTTCTACTAGCACAGAATTTGATGAACATCATCCTTGCTCATTTCCAAGATAGGTCCGACTTTTTTCTGATAATTTTTGTTCTGCTAATTCAGTATCTGTTCCACTGATGCATATTCTTATTTACAGTTCATATGCACATGATTACAGTCACTCTCAGAAAGTAATTTCATATGACACCTCACAAGATGGTAAAGAGGATATGCCTTCACTTTGTGGAGTTCTAATTCAAGTTCTTGAGAGACTTGAATTGCTGAGCGAGGTATGGTGACCATATTGGGATTTTGCCTTCTGGAATTTTCAATTCGATTGACTATATCTCCCCTTTCGTGGCATATAGATTAAGTTAGGTAGATTTTGCCTGTATATATTTCTGTTTCCTCTGTTGGAGTTGAGTGAGGCTGGTGTTTAAACTTCATTCCCATGTTTCAGCATTTTAATATAATTTGGGGTAGGTAAATCACGGCTTCAAATAGTATTAACCAAAACCAATTTGTTTGAGAATTTTAAGAAAGGGTGAGTTGTTCCACCGCTAGATATTGAATGTTTATATGGAAATATAGACCTATGTTAAAAAAATGAACATTATTATTTTATATTGTTTCCCTCGACTCTTTATATTTTTCGATAGCAGCTCACTAGATTACATTACTTTGGACGTTGGTGTTTTCCAGAGGTTTGAGTTAAGATTTGTTGAATGCTATAGCTTTCATATCAATCATCTCTTCTATGACAGTAAAATGTCAAACTAGAGCAATCTAAACTCATTGCCTAGTTGATCACCATTTGTAATGAGCAAATTATTTTCTTCATTTGTTCTTTCTTTTCCGCCATGGCTGATGTTGGATGTTGATTTTGCAGGATAAAACAGGGCACAGCCTCGAAGTTTTCCGTCGATTAGCCCGGTCTCTCAAAGAAATATCATTTCAGAAGCTATCTAATTGATGTTAAATCTTTTGTTTTTTTGCATAATTTTGATCCCTTTTAGTGAAAAAAAAAAATATAAAATCTCTATGTGCCAAACGTTATTTGTATCTCCTTCAATTATCAACTACCCTCCTTATTTGATTAGAAGAAATAGCATATTTTTAATCAAGTATTAGACGTGTTGGGGTAAATAGAATGCATAGGAAATGGGAAGAACTGTTGTTTTGATGAATTATAGTTGTGCCTCTTCCAAATCCTCTTTTGACGTATATACTAACTTAAGATCTTCAATTTGAAAACTGACATTGGCATAAGCTAGATTGCAATTTGTTAATCGGACTAAATTTAGAGCTGTAGTTTGTGCTTGTTCCAATTCAGAACCTTATTAGTTTTTAAATCGTTGTTGAATTTAGCATGAACTAATTAACTTAAACGTAATTTCTTGATTTTTTCAGGAAAAGGGATAAATGTGAATTTAATCCTACAATTACAATTATAGGAACAAATGAGATTCTTAACTTTATTTGGACTAAATACCTGTATTCATATGATTTGAATGTGCATAAAAATGAATACTGAAACTGTAAACTCTAATTACAGAAATTAAGAAGAAAGAATAAATTGACTAAACTAGAGGTATTTATAGTGTTTGTGTGGGCTTATACATAAATAAATTTCATTAGGAAAATGATTAGATTTGATGTTTATCTCAATTCTAATATTCCATTTTATATATATCTTTTTTTTAGCTTCCAAGATCTTCCAAATTGATTTATATTTTCAAATTTCATCAAATCTCGCCCAAAATATATGTTAGCCTTCTAGAGACAAGATTTACCTGTGCGTCGGTCGACATGCTTCTACATTGGTCGATGCAAATTTCAATGTCAGTTGGCACGATTATGTGTCAGTTGACACAAAATTCGGTAGCATGGAACTTTGGCATTTGTTTTGCACTATTCACTTATATTTTCCAGAAAACGTAAAAAATCAAGCATTTCAAGCATAATACTATAAATAAACTCATGCAAAGAAAATAAAGTAAATAAACTAAAATGCAATTGAAAAAAAATATCAAACCAGAAATGAGTGAAAATATGAACTCACGTCAAACGAATATCAAGCTGATGTGAAATTGAATTGACAAGCAAACAAATCCTTCTTAAGAAATAAAAATATAAAATCAGTGACTCTATTCGCCCACATTTCACTACTTGTTACTAATGAGATCTTTTATATCCAAGCGCGATATAATTGTTGAGTTGAGTTTCTAATTTAGGCAATAGTATAATAGCTAAATTGACTAACCAATCAACAATGAAAGCAATTGTATCTAATAACCAATTCTCCAACAACAATTAATCCTCCAAAACAAAACAATATCATCAACAAATCACAAGAAATATCACAAAGGAATAGGATCAAAGATAAGGAAACTAGGATATTGGAAAAAACATAGCAATGGACACATAAATGGACAATCGAGTCTAGGTAAACCAACTTTATCCCAAATGAGTTGATCAACCCACACGACAATGATTAACCTCCTTTGCACCGGTGAGAAAACCGTAGATGACTTAGTTTTACCACACTGCTACAATATCTAAACCTAAGTCCCTCCCAATAGAACGTGGATTCACAACCTATGAGCATTCGCTTCTCGCTAGAGTTGATCTATACTCACATACATCAAACTTATCACGACGTCTAGGCCTGTGTGTTGGCTACAACCTATTCGTCAATCTATCAAACACTTGGTGTAGGCCTACAATGATTGAATTGCATAAAAGCTCAAGTTTGATTCAAACCTTAAATGGAAAGTAAACAAAACTTTTAATCAATCCAAACATCTTTTACATAGTTCAATCCAACATCCAAAAGGAATTAGCTACACATATTGTTGGTCCCCAAGATCAGAGTAATTGTAATGCAGCAGAAATTTAAAGGTTCTTGCACTTATCTTGTCGAGGTTCAGACTCAGCAAGGGTTTAGAGAATATGTTTTAAGCTAAAAAACTCTTAGATCGTTTGATCTCTTTGTTTTTCTGCAAATCCTCTGCTATTTATAGACAAAGATTCAAGACTTTGAATCTTTTGTTCGTTAGAGACAGATTGGTGAATGGTCAATCTTCTTCCTTTCTTTTTCTGAGCTGCACAGAGATGTTTCAGGTCTCCTTGCGCTGATTTGTTCTTTATCTAACACGCAGGCCTTGTGACAGAACAACTCTCCTAGTAATCCTAGGAATCCTTCTAACTTTTGATATGTCGACCTTCGGATCCAGGAGATTCCTTAAAATCCTGTGTTTGATGGTTTTTTCATTTTTGATTTGCCCTCTGCAGATGTCTGCTAGACTCTGGAAATGTTGTTGTAGAAACTCTTTGCTGAGTCCGCTAGGCGTTTGCTGAGATCTAAGCAACCTTGCTGAGATCTAGCAAACTGACATTTTGCTTTACTTCAGAGTCTTCATTATTTGTCGCTATATTTTTCTAGCAATCTTGTGACTTGCTAAGTGCCCTCAACAATCTTTATGTATTTCTCGATACTTGCTATCTTTCTGTATTGCTTTGCTGGCCTCTTTAGTAATCTCCAAATCTCTCCGAAATTGCTAACTCTTCAATTCTTGAATCTCTTTGCTTGCTCCTTCCGCAACCGTTTAGCAAACAATTCCTAACTCTATTACAACTCAACACAAGGTATCCTATATAGGACTTCTACAATTTCAGCACATTGCTGAGTTGCTAGAGACTACGCATACCTAGCTTTGATGCACCAAAACAAATACATATAAAATATGATAAAAAGGGTACAATATTCACAACAATTTCCCCCTTTTTGGTGCGATCAAAGCCCTACCAAAAACTATCTTGCCGATCATGGGAAGGAAGACTCCCGAGTTTACAAAATAAATCTAGTAAACTACCTCATTATGTCGACCTCTTTAGACTCAGCAGTGCTCGAAATAATTCCCCCTCAAAATAAGAAGGATATTGCTCGATAAAAAATCTTAAGGCACAAGTGAGTGGCTTAGTAAAATGCTGGAATTTCAGCAGCAAGTAAGCACATAACAACATTCACACACAATAAGAAAACAAAGCAATACGAATACGAACAATAACAAACTCTCAGCAGTCCACATACAATTTGCTAATTACACAGAGAGTGTAAGTTCAACTTAAGCAAATAAGATCAGAATTGGACAATGAGATGTTGTTGTCATTCTGGGTAAGTTTCCATTAAACAATTTCAGCAATGAAGTACAAGGAAACTGAACACCAGCAAAAATTACAGAGATAAGAAGATAGAAAGAGATTACTTCTGAGTTGCAGAGGAATCCAAATCCGCATTCTTTGAGCTTGGAGACCCGACGGTTTTAGTGAGATTGTGAATTGATGTTGCAGTAAACTTCATGATTTGTCCACCAGGGCGTCTCTCTTCTCCCTTTCGATTCGCTCCCTCTCTTCTTTCCTTCTTTTTTCTTCTCTATCTTCCTCCTCTTGTTGTCTCCTTAAATCCTCTTCTAGCTTCCAGGGAGCTTCCAGGCAGAGATGCCTTTCTTCCTCTTCCTTTCACCCTTCAGCTTCTTCATCCATCCGTCTCTCTCCCCCTTCTTTGATCGCAGTAAAAAGATTAGCAGAGAAAGATGCGAAGTCTTCCTTCATTGATGAACACAATTCTTCCTTGTCCTTTTCCATTCTAGCATCCAATGCTGCATTAATATAGACCCGAACATCCCTTTGAAAGGTACTTGTGCTCAAGGGCTCAACATTTAGGACCGGGGGTGGCTAAGAGGTAATGACTAGGCTTGTAGAAAGAGGTGGATTCTCAGCAACCATCTCCATGGACTGGCGCTTCTCAACATGTGTCTGAGTCTCAGCAACATCTCCATGTCATCAATATCTTAAATGTTTGGTTTGGGAAATTCTGGCTCTGGCTCATAAATGATTATGCGCGTAGGTAGACAGGCTACAACATTCAAAATCTGAGCATGAAACTCCTCATTTCTTCGTTCTTCTTCCGCCTTCTTCCTTTTTTCACCTTCCTTGGCCAACCTAGCCAACAACTCATCAATAACAACATGCTTCCTTGTTGCAGGAGACATTAGCATGATCCCGGTGGTGGAAGGCTTAACAACTGGGGCATAGGTAGATGGAGGCAGTGACCTGTCTCCCACTGCAACACGGTGCTCTTTGATTTTCGAATTCGCTCCAGCACCTGCTTCTTTGAATATTGACTCTTAGATGTCCGATCCATCCAGTCTTCAACCCAATCCTCCTCTCTCCTCCAGTAGTTCAATCCCAAATGAGCCATCATTATTGTACGATCTTCAAGGCTCAGCTCGTGGTTAGCAAATTCAAACCTCCTCCATCGTTGGAATTCCTTCTTGAGAAATAGAATTTTAGCAGATTTATTTTCAAACTCTGCAGCAAATGTAGTCAGGAATTCCTCCGAGAGTTGGGCTTCAATAAATATAGAGATGTTGTTCGCCCATGGGATAAGATCAACATTCTCCTTATCAGCGACCTCCACTGTTGGACACCATTGAGCAATCCTCCGTGCTCAAAATTGGCGGTGTGGTAATCTAGTAAGGGGGACGCGGTAGACATCTTCAATCAGAGGCTGCTTCCCTTTTCCCTTGCCATTAGCAACCGACAGAGATATCTCAGTAGTATTTGTCGCCGCAGACATGTTAACTTCCTCCCCATCATGATCACTTGGAATAGAATCTTAGGATAAACCAGACACTTTGGGGGAGGGAGGAGCAACACACGTCTTCCATAGTGAATCAATTATCTCCTCAAGAAGTTTGGAGGAATCCACTGCAGTAGCCCATCCTGGGACTTTAGATGGTGAGAGTCCTAGGGTCCTGACGTACTTCTTATTCCTCAGCTTTACTTTCTCCTTTAGTTCTTCCGCCAGTTGTGCCGGGGTGGTCGCCCATGGTTGTGGAGCAGAGATAATCCCCAGAGACTTTCCCTTGCTTGCTAAGGAAGTCTGCAAATCTTCATACATAACAGTACCAAGAACGTTAGAGTAAACACATTTAAGAAAATATTGATCATACTCCTCATCGGTTTTGAACTGAGATGATTCAACATTCTTGGCATTGGCAGACTTATAAGCATCCACTTTCTCAATGCTAGCATCCCCTTGCACTGCTGTCTTCACAACATCTTCAGCATTCTTAGCAGCACTGCCTTCTCCCTGCATGGCAGTCTGCTTAACAACATCTTCAGAAAGCCTAGCAACACTGTCTTCTCCTTGCACGACAGTTTGCTCAATAACCACTACAACATCCT
The DNA here is from genome assembly GCA_026898455.1 of Plectranthus barbatus. NCBI lineage: Eukaryota > Viridiplantae > Streptophyta > Magnoliopsida > Lamiales > Lamiaceae > Plectranthus > Plectranthus barbatus. Next base: position 52,603 of record JAPKLW010000186.1, read on the forward strand.
TAGCAGCACTGTCTTCTCCTTGCGCGACTGTCTGCTTGGCAACAACTTCAGCAATGTTATCCGCACTATCTCCTTTTTGCACGATAGGTTGTTCAACAACAATTTCAGCATCACCACTTCCCCTTGCGCAGTGGTGGGCTTAACAACCAAATTGGCACTGCTCCCTTCTCCTGGTCCCTTCTCCTGGCACATGAACCTGCCATCCAATAACTACAACACCACTACCTCCGACTTGCACGGTAGGGAGCTCATTGAAGAAACCTGTAGAAAACTGATGGATTTATGTATTGAAAGCATTATAATTGGTATATTATGTACAAGGTCGATTGGTTAATATACTGGGAATCATAAATGTTGTATGTTCATCTCATGTCTGAATTAACAAACATGTGTCGCAAACGCAATTATCCTCTTATCTCGTCAATAGGGAGATCATCCGGTGTGTAGTAGATCACGGAAGATTGTTTGGATTGTTTGACCTAGCGAGATATAAATAGTTATCATAGATGAGACAGTTCCATGATAAACTGTTGGTGTAGGCTGCAGCATACGCGGTAATAAACATCTTTATCTCGGATGGCTTGGTATGCTGGTGTGGGGCACACATTGATAAGGACCTAAGTTGAGATCAATTCTTTTATCTGACATTAAAAGAATCTATATCTCTATGGCTTGATGAGCTCCTAATCCTATATGAAGGTACGAAAGTATATGTAGATTGTGTATCACTTTGAGTTGCAGTGAAAGGCTCTAGTTGAGCCTGTATATCCGTATCTTGGGTGATAGGATTCTGTGTATGACTGTCTGGTACTGGAACTAGGTAACCACATCCAGTATATGATGGTGACATTCCTTGAGCAGCTCAAAAGGTTCGTTATGCTAAAGTCCTGCAAGCTGATTAAGTTCAAGCATAAGTGAAAAGGTTTGAGTGGATTGACTCAGGAATTTAAGATGTTAATTAATTAAATAGCTTGTCAGAGCTTAAATTAATTAACGAATATCTGTAACCTTAAATGTGGGGATAAACCGAGCCCATGCAACCCGTATCTCAAAATGTGGTAGCAAATAGGTAGGACAATATTGATTCTCTGGTGGAATGAATCAATATTAATTAATAATTATATTTTGGGTTGAATATGGGAATTAATTAATTGATAGGCCTTATTTGCTATTTGCATTCTGGTCCCTGGTCTGACCCTTGAAAACTCAGGCCCAATAGAAATCCAGTATTTTCCTATAAATAGGCCTCAATTTCTCAGATCACAACACACCCTAAGATCATATGTTGCACACAGGAAACCATATTTTAGGAGTTGTGGTGATCGTCTAAGATCTGAGAAACGAGGAGGAAATTCTACTTCTCAATCGGGCAAGGAACCCGAAGGGAATCTTCACCAGATATTCGGATTGAGTTCGGATACAGATCAAAAGATCAGATCAGGAGGATCGTCTTCATTCTTCTCTCTCCTTCTTGTTTTCGAAAATTATTTATTAATTTTCATAGATTTAATTCCTTTTATCTGTTAGGAATTAATCTTTGTGTGCAGGAAAAGAGATCAAGATCAAATCTCCGCGCACTCGTTCTTCAGGTTTCTACAATCCAGGTATTCCGCATAAACCCCCTTATGCATAATCAATAGGAGCATGCTAGGAATAATCATAGGCATAACAATTTATTTTGATATTCCAATTATCGATCTTGGCAAACGGACTTCGTGATTCAGTTAACGAATCCCTTAAAAAACATCTTATTGAAATCCTTGTTAGAGACGACATCAGGATTTGCTATTTGATCATCTTCGGGCTCAACAATCTGCGTGCCCTTGCCTTTGTCTGCTGCTGAGGTAGCTAATTTCTCAGCATCATTCTCTTTCTCCACAACTTGCTCAACATCCTTCTCTTTCTCCACTAATTGCTCAGTAGCCTTCTCCCTCTCCTGTTTCTACTTCTCAGCAAATTCCTCAGTAGCTGCCTTGATTTGCTCAAAGTCTGCATATCTCTGCTGAAAGGTTATCTCCTGCATAACCTTGGCAAACTCCTTTATGCTCTTGCCTCTTTGCCATCACCTCGGCTAGCCTAGCTTTCTTTTTGGATTCTTGCTCTGTCAGAGTCAACAACTTTCTCTTGGGGTTCTTGGGAGTTGAAATAAAAGTGGGCATTTTAACCAAAATTGTACTCCTTTAAAAAGCATCACCCCTTTTCTTTTGGGTGGTGACTTCTTCTTCAACAGCATGAAGCCTTTGCCTCTTCCTCTGCTGAGGTTTGTTGGGGCTCATCTTCTTTTTTGGGGGCTTCTCAGTAGTATCCAGGCGAGTAAGGTCCGGAAGTTGCTCCATCTCAAGGAATAGAGATCCAGTCTCTGTCTTCCTCCCTGCCTCCTGTACTTCTTCCTCGGTTAAGGGCTCCTTTTTGAATATGCTAGTAAATGTCAGCATGTGTTCTTCCTGTGCAATAACACGAGCAGCTTGAAGATTCTACCATTGAAGTAATTTCTAATACTTGGGCAAATCGAAAGAACAGAGAATATTAGAAGAACAGTGAATGTTAGAAGTTTGAATAAATGATCAGAATGCAATAAGGTTTAAATGAATCCCAAATCATCCCTTTTTATAGAGAATGGTAGATGTTTGATCGAACGGTTGCGGCGTGGTGTCTAGCTGGAAAGATCAACGATCATGGTGAGGTGCGATCGTTCGCATTTGACTCACTATGATGAAAGTGCACAAGTGGTCGACGTGGAAATTTCTTATTCGTCGTCGTCCTGCGGAGCATTAATTATCGCATTTAATGTTGCTTGTAGCAATCACTTCCTTCAATTGGAGACTCCCGCCTTCCCAGAGATTTGAATTCTAATCGTTGGGTTGCGTTCACTGAATTGGATTCTCTAGCAAGTGACATAGCAAACATAAGCTACTTGCTGAGAGCTTGGACTCAACAATCATATGGGACTTTTCTGAGAGCTTGGACTCAGTAAACACAAGGAACTCTACCGAGAGCTTGGACTCAACAAATATATTCGCATTACAAAATTCAGAAATTTTTGCATTTAGTAATTATGTCTCCTTAGCATTCCATCGCAGCAACAGTAACTTAGCAATCATAGTACGTTAGAAATCCAAATGATTGTTGAATATTAAAATCTTGAAAGCGTGAGCTCGGACATACTTTAATCCGCATCAACTCCAAAAATCCTAGAAATCCTAGAAGATCAGAAACATAATGAGAGCTGGGAATCATTCTTTCATAACATCATCCAACTCCAGTAGTCCAAGTTTGAGACACAACTCTTTGAATTTGCTCTCTGCTAGAGGTTTGGTGAAGATCTAAGGGAGTTGATCATCGATTTGAATATATTCCAGAAAAATATCCTTCTTCTCCACGTGATCTCGGATGAAGTGATGCTTGATGTCGATGTGCTTGGTCCTCGAGTGATGTTTTGGATTCTTTGTGATGCACATCACGCTATTGTTGTCACTGTAAATCGGAACACAATCGGTGCTGACATCATAATCTTGAAGCTGTTGTTGAAGACATAATGTTTTATGTATTTCATTGATATTTTATCAAATACAAAGTGTAGACTTATACACTAAAAATAAGTCTAAAAAAGGAAGGAAAAAACTAATATTCTAAATCCCCTAAAATCTGCTAATCCACCTGTCAATTTACAGTTACAATCTAGGAAATAATTAACAATTAAGGTATTGCAACACTCCCTCTCAAGTTGGACCATAGATGTTAATCATGTCCAACTTGTAGTTGAACTTCTCAAAAGTTCGTCGAGGTAGCCCTTTAGTAAAAATTTCTGCTATTTGCTCCTTGGTAGGGATGTATGTCACACAGATGATTCCTGTATTGATATTTTCCTTGATAAAATGTCGATCAACCTTCACATGTTTCGTCCGATCATGTTGGACTGGATTGTGTGCAATGCTTATAGCAGCCTTGTTGTCACAAAAGAGCTTCATTGGGTAACTAACTTCAACTTGGAGTTCTTCCAACAATTTCTTCAACCATAACCCTTCACATATTCCTTGTGCCACTGCTCTAAATTCTACTTTGGCACTGCTTCTAGCGACTACATTTTATTTTTTACTCCTCCAAGTGACTAGATTGCCCCATACATAGGAACAATATCCAGTGGTAGATCTTCTATCCTCAGTTGAACCTGCCCAGTCTGCATCTGTGAACACTTCTACTTTTCTGCTTTCGTTCTTCTTAAACAACAAACCTCTTCTTAGGGATCCTTTAAGGTACTTGAGTATTTTATATACTGCTTCCAGATGAGTTTCTTTTGGAGACTACATGTGCTGACTGACAACACTTTCTGCAAAGGCAATATCAGGTCTGGTATGAGACAGATAGATAAGTTTGCCCACCAATCTTTGGTATCTATATTTGTCAACTGCATCACCACATGTGTCCCCGATCTTCTTTCCAACTTCTATTGGAGTATCAATGGGTATACATCCAAGCATACATGTTTCAGTTAGCAAATCAAGAACATACTTTCGTTGGGAAACACTAATTCCTTTTTTCGACCTAGCAACCTCCATTCTCAGAAAGTATCGCATTTCTCCAAGATCTCTTACTTAAAACTCTGAAGCTAGAATCCTCTTGAGCCTCTCCATTTCATCTATATTGTTACCGGTGAGAATTATATCATCAACATACACAATCATAAATGTTTTCTTCCTATCACCAGATTCATGAATGAACATGGTGTGATCTAAGTGGCCCTGCTTATACCCTTGGCTCTTCACTACCTTAGTAAATCTTTCAAACCAAGCTCTTGGTGATTGCTTGAGACCATAGAGGGAATTTTTGAGTCTACACACTTGGTTCTCTTGTTTTTCAAAACCAGGAGGTAGATTCATGAAGACTTCTTCTTCCAATTTTCCATTCAGGAAAGCATTTTTTATATCCAATTGTTGAAGTGGCCAATCCAAATTAGCTGCTAGAGATAAGAGGACTCGTACCGTGTTCAGTTTTGCCACCAGAGCAAATGTTTCTGTGTAATCCACACCATAGGTTTGTGAGAACCCTTTAGCTACGAGAAAAGCTTTGTAGCGGTCAATCTTCCCATCCATGGAATATTTCATAGTAAATACCCATTTGCAACCAACTGGTTTATTTCCCTTCGATAATTTAGTTAGCTCCCAAGTTTTATTCTTTTCTAAAGCATTAATGTCCTCCATAACCGCCTTTTTCCATTTTGGATCTCGAAGAGTCTCATCAATATTCTTTGGAATATCTGTCTCATCAAGGTTAGCACTGAAGGCTTGAAAATTTGAAGAAAGGGCTTTGTAAGATACAAATTTATTAAGAGGGTGAAGAGTACATGACCGTTTTTCTTTTGAGAGCAATTGTAAGATCAAGGTCAGTGAACTTTGTTGTTGATGACTCATGAGAAGGCGAACCTATCATTGGTTTAGGCTCTCTCGGTGCTTTAGACGTGAGGTGCTCTGTGTACTTTGATTTTGGTCTTCGAGAGTACACCAACATTTCTTTAACATTTTGATTTTGCCCTGAGTTTTTGTTCCATTTTGTTAGTGGCATTCTAGAAGGTGAGTTTGGAACAAACATTCTAGAAGGTGAGTTTGGAATAGGATTAGAGGTGATGGAATCTTCTGGGTCAATATTGAAGCAGAATTTAGAGTTTGATGATTCTGGGTCTGACTTTGAGTTTATTTTGATTTCCAAAAAACCAGCTTCATCTATGTTCTCCCCCTTAAGAGTGGTTTTATTAAGTAAATGTGTGTTTTCAAAGAATGTTACATCACGACTAACAAATAACTGTTTTGTAGTAGGATCATAACACTTGTACCCTTTTTGTGTAGGAGAGTAGCCTATGAAAACACATTTTTGTGCTCTGGGATCAAATTTGCTTCGGTGCTAAGGGTGAATGTGAATAAATGTTGTGCATCCGAACACTTTTAAGGGTAAGATTGTTCCCAATTTATGGTGAGGAAAATTTGAGATGAGAGTTTGAAGTGGGGTTTGAAAGGAAAGGACCCGGTTGGGCATACGATTTATAAGAAATATGGCAGTTAGGATAACATCCCCCCATAATCTAATAGGCATGTTTTTAGAGTACAGTAGGGTGTGTGCTACTTTTAGAATATGTTTATTTTTTCTTTCTGTGATCCCATTTTGTTGTGGAGTGTTGTTACAAGAACTTTGGTGTATGATGTCGTGTTTTTGGAAATAATCCCCCAAAAAAGTATTGAAATATTCAGTCCCATTATCAGTGCGGATAATTTTGATTTGTGTTTGGATCATCAAGTGAAAATTTGTAAATGTAGAACAAACATCAGATTTTTCCTTTAACAAATATACTTAACAAACTCTAGAATGATCATCAATAAATGTGACAAACCATTTTGAGTGATTCCGATCAGGAATACGGTATGGTCCCCACACATTGGCCTTTTCCAGGGTCCTGTGCAAGTTTGGGATTATGGCCGGGGGGAGACGTCGCCGGAGTGGATGGCTTGGGACATGTGGAGGTACTCTCCCTTCTATGAGTTCAGTCCAACGGCCACCTCGTACGGTTTGAAAACATCTTACAAGGTGATCTTCGACATCATCAACAACATGATCATCAGTTTTGAGCACGGTGAGTCGAATTTCACAACAAAAGTTTGGAGAGCCATGATGGCATTTGACATCAAAGCCGACGTGGACTGGGCCGCATTCTTCTACCAGAGCGTGCAGGAGTGTGTTCAGCATTTCCCTGACGTTCCGCTCACTTGTGGGATGAAGATGAGTTGGCATCTTGAGCAAAGGTCTCCAAACATCGCTGAGGGCAATCCAATCTCAGGAATTCCAATTTCTATCCCTTGAGGCCTCGTTCACCTCGCTAGTTGTAGGCTTTGTATCTCTCCTTCTTCTCTTGTTTGATGTAAATCCCCTTTTTGTATATCTTCAATGTTGGAATGGAAGCGAAGTTCTCCCCTTATTGAAGTGTATTTTCATACTGAATTTCTCATAGCTGAACCTTGCCTTCGCATCTAATTTTGGGTTTTAGAAGATGCAAACACCACAGTAGTTAATACTCTTCGAGCTTAGCACATAATTCTTCAATCAATAATCTTTGAATATGACTTAGCTTTCTGCTGAAATGCTGAGAACTTCGACTCAACATTCAATCCTCTAACAGACATCCAAGACCTTTTGACATAGTATTCCACAACATAGGAACTGCTGAGAGTTGGGACTCAGCAACCAAATGCTTAGCAAACAAAATTTCAATAACAAGAATCAGCAACTCAAAAACATAAGCTAGGATACGTTTATTGTCATTTTCTCTGAAAATATCCAGAAATACACGAAAACCAATAAATCCAAGAAATCCTTGAAAGCTAGAAATCCAGAATTCCTTGAAAACTATAAATCTAGAAATTCATGAGAAAATGAGAACTTGGACTCATTCATCCACGCGTTCTTCAAGTTCCATAAGGCCTAGCTTTAAACAAAGCTCTTTGAAACGGGCCTCTGCTAGCGGTTTAGTAAAGATGTCTGCAATCTGATCTTCTATGCATATATATTGGACGTCGATATCCTTCTTCTCTTGATGATCTCTGATGAAGTGATGACGGATATCAATATGCTTCGTCTTTGAATGATGAACTGGGTTCTTCGTAATGTACATAGCACTATTGTTGTCGCAGTAGATCGACACACATTCAGGAGCAATATCATAATCTTGCAACTGCTGCCGAATCCACAAGACTTGCGAACAACAACTAGCAGCTACTATATACTCTGCTTCAGTAGTAGATGTAGCCACTGAGTGCTGCTTCTTGCTAAACCAGCTAATGAGTTTGTGTCCGAGGAATTGGCATGTCCTGCTGGTGCTCTTTCTATCAATCTTGCACCCTCCAAAGTCTGAGTCTGAGTAGCCACTCAATGCTAGACCATTTGACCTTGGATACAAAATTTCTAGACCTTCGCTGCATTTGAGATATCGTACAATCCTCTTAGCAGTGTCCAGGTGCGACTTTTTTGGATTTGCTTGATATCTCGCGCACAGACCAACAGCGTACGGTATATCTGGTCTGCTAGCTGTGAGATATAGCAGTGAACCAATAATACCTCGATAGAGACTAGGATTCACATCATCTCCTTCCTTTTCAAGTGCAGCTATAATGGTCGTGCTGATTGGAATCCTCAAGCTCTTCGTCTTTTCCGGACAATACTTAGCAATCACATCGCGAGTGTATTTCCTTTGATGAATGAATATCCCCTCGCTTGACTGCTGGACTTGAAGTCCTAGAAAATACGACATCTTCCCCATCATACTCATCTGGAAATTGCTCGTCATCAGTTTCAAAAACTTGTCGCACAAGTTTGAATTTCTCGATCTAAAAATAATATCGTCAACATAAATCTGTACGAGCAGTATACTTCCTGAAGGGATTCATGAACTGAATCACGAAGTTCGTTTGCCAAGGATTGTTAATTGGAATATCAAAAATAAATTGCTATTCCTAAGAATGATACTAGCATGCTCCTATATTATTATGCATAAGAAGGTTTATGCGGAATACCTGGATTGATGAAACCTGAAGAACGCGTGCGCGGAGATGCCCTTTGATCTTTCCCACGCACAAAGATTTAATTTCCTAACAGATTGAGGAAATTAATCTATGAAAATAATACTAATATTTTCGAAAAAACAAGGAGAGAGGGAGAAGAAAAATCCTCCTGATTTGATCTTCTGATCTGTATCCCAACTCGATCTGAAAATCTGGTGAAGATTCTCTATCAGATCCCTTGCCCGTTTGAGAAACATAATTTCCTCCTCGTTCTCAGATCTTAGTCGATCACCACAGCTCCCAAAACCTGGTTTGCTGTGTGCAACTTATGATCTCTTGTGGTGTGTTGAGATCTGAGGAACAAAGGCCTATTTATAGGAAAATACTGGACTTCTATTGGGCTTGAGTTTCATGGGCCAGACCAGGGACCAAAATGCAAATAGCAAATAAGGCCTATCAATTAATTAATTCCCATATTTAACCCAGAATATAATTAATTAATTAATATTAATTCATTCCACCAGAGAATCAATACTGTCCTCCTACCTATTTGCTACCACGTTTTGAGGTACGGGTTGCATGGGCTCGGTATATCCCCACATTTAAGGTTACAGACATTCGTTAATTAATTTAAGCTCTGACAAGCTATTTAATTAATTAACATCTTATATTCCTGAATCAATCCACTCAAACCTTTTCACTTTAGCTTGAACTTAATAAGCCTGCAGGACTTAGCATAACGAACCTTTTGAGCTGTTCAGGGAATGTCACCATCCTATACTGGATGTGGTTACCTAGTTCCAGTACCATACAGTCATACACAAACTGCTATTACCCAAGATACAGATATACAAGCTCAACTAGAGCCTTTCACTGCAACTCAAAGTAATACACAATCTGCATATACTTCTGTACCTTCAATTAGGCTTAGGATCTCGTCAAGCCATAGAGATCTAAATTCTTTTAATGTCAGATAAAATAATCAATCTCGACTTAGGTCCTTATCAATGTGTGCCCCACACCAGCATACCAAGCTATCCAAGATAAGATGCTTATTACTGCGTATGGTGCAGCTTACACCGACAGTTTATCCTGGAACTGTCTCAGCTGTGATAACTATTTATATCTCGCTAGGTCAAACGATCCATACGATCTTCCGTGATCTTCTATATGATCTCCCTATCGACGAGATAAGAGGATAATTGCATTTGCGACACATGTTTGTTAATTCAGACAGGAGATGAACATACAACATTTATGATTCCCAGTATATTAACCAATCGACCTTGTACATAATATACCAATCATAATGCTTTCAGTATATAAATCCATCAATCTCCCACTTATACACAAAGCATTATACATGTGCTTTCCAGAGTATAACGCGTCTAAACTAATCTAGCTATTACATCAAACATTCTACGTGGATAGCTTTGCCCTCAGCCCAAGGTTACGTACATGCATCTCGTAGACCTTTTGAGGCAGAGCCTTTGTGAATGGACCCGCTAGATTATTTATTGTATCAATCTTCTCTACTAGCACATCACCCTTGCTACGATTTCTCGTATAATATGGTACTTCCTTTCAATGTGTTTTCTTGCTCTGTGAGTTCTTGGTTCCTTTGAATTAGCCACAACTCCCAAATTATCACAGTATATCGTGATTGTCTTGGGCAGCTTAGGAATCACGTCCAACTCTAGAAGGAAGTTTCAAAACCATACTGCTTCTTTCGAAGCTTCAGAAGCTGCCACATATTCTGCTTCCATGGTGGAGTCTGCAATGCACTTCTGCTTTGCACTCCTCCATGATATGGCCCCACCTCCAAATCAGTATAACCCACAGGGCACAACTCCTCACACTGATAGACGAAACAATAGTCTCTAGTCCTTTTCAGGTATTTGAGTATGTGCTTTACCGCGGTCCAATGCGCATGTCCAGGGTTAGACTGGTATCTCGCTACCATGCCTACAGCAAAGCAGATATCTGGCCTCGTACATAGCATTGCATACATGAGGCTCCCCATAGCCGATGCATACGACACGTTCCTCATTTCATCTTTCTCCCTTTGTGTCACCAGACACTGATCCTTGGAAAGATATATGCCATGTCTGAAGGGTAACAGACCTTTCTTGGCAGTTTGCATGCTGAAACGGGCAATCACAGTATCCACATATGATCCTTGAGACAAGGTCAGCATCCTCTTATTGCGCTACCGCAATACTTTTACCCCTAGGATGTATCCTACCTCCCCAAGGTCCTTCATATGAAACTGCTCGGATAACCACCCCTTTATGCCCAACAATACTTCCACATTGTCGCCAAATAGGAGAATATCATCTACATAAAGTGCAAGGAACACCACGCTTTCGCTGACACATAGACGGTACACGCAACTCTCGTTTGAGCACTGTGAAAATCCATAGGATTTAATCACTTCATCAAAACGCAGATTCCATGACCGTGAAGCTTGTTTAAGTCCATACAGCGACTTCCTTAGCTTCCAGACCAAATGTTCTTCGCCCTTCTGCACATAACCTTCTGGTTGTTGCATATAGATGTCCCTACCTTCTTCAAGGTACCCATTTAGAAACGCGGTTTTGACATCCATCAGCCAGATTTCTAGGTCTTTATGTGCTGCTATGGATAGGATTATACGAATGGACTTAAGCATGGCTACCGGTGAGAAGGTCTCGTCATAGTCTACAACTTCTTTCTGACTATAACCCTTCGCCACCAGCCTTGCTTTAAAAGCTGTAATTTCACCATTCGCTCCTTTCTTTCTTTTGAATACCATTTGCACCCTATGGCTCGACAGCCATCAGGCAAATCAATTTTCTGGTATACATCCATAGCTGTAATGGATTCTATTTCGGAATCCATGGCGATCAGCCATTTGTCTGCATCTTTATCAGATACCGCCTTGTCATATGTCCAGGATCGGTATCATCCAGTCCATTTTCCGGGATCAAGTCAGAAGACTCTTCCACGAACATGTACCTTTCGAGTTTGTGGATAACCCTCCCACTGCGACGTGGTATCTGAACCGTGTCAGTAGTTGGCACAGTACGCGTTGGTCCCATACCTTGCATTAGTGGCAGTGTTGGTATAGCCTCACCTGTTGTAGGTGGATTTACAATTACACTGGGCTTTCCTGATGGAAATGCTTCCTTGTCCTCAAGCTCGTGGAGGACAATTTCACTCTTGGATCTGTGGTTTCTTACATATTCGTCCTCCAAGAATCTCGCGTTGGTACTGACAACGACTTTCTGATTCTCAGGCCAATAGAAATAACCTCCTTTCGTTTGCATGGGATAACCTACATACAACATCAGCTTACACCTACTTTCTAACTTATCTGGTTCCTTTGTCAGCACATATGCTGGACAACCCCAAACCCTCACTCTGTTCAAACTTGGCTTTTGCCCATACCAGAGTTCCAGAGGTGTTTTAGGAACTGATTTAGAAGGTACCAGGTTAAGCAAATAGGCCGCTGTCTCCAAGGCATATCCCCAAAACGAAATCGGCAAGCTTGCATAACTCATCATCGACCTGACCATTTCCAAGAGAGTTCTATTTCTTCTTTCCGCTACACCATTTTGTTGAGGGGTTCCTGGTGCAGTCCACTGGGATGTAATCCCGTTATCTGACAAGTACTGCAAGAACTCGTTACTGAGGTATTCTCCACCATGATCTGATCGTAGTGTCTTGATAGTCTTACCTAGCTTCTTTTCTACCTCAGTCCTAAACTCTTTGAATTTCTCAAAGCATTCAGACTTATGGCGAAGCAAATAGACATATCCGAATCTTGAGTAATCGTCAATGAAT
>JAPKLW010000186.1:93294-112600 GCA_026898455.1 Plectranthus barbatus
CTTATTCATTTCTGCTGGAAATATCACTGCTGACAAAGGAAAAGGAAAACTTACTGCTGAATCTTCAGATGCTAAGCAGAAGAATGGGTATGAGCAGAATGCATCTGTTAAATCTCAGCAGAGGTTCCAATCAGGATCTGCTAAGCATACATCTGTTGGACCTCAGCAGAGGAGCCAAAGGATGAATGCTAAGCACGTATCTACTGGACCTCAGCAGAGGATCCAAAGGATGAATGCTAGGCATGTACCTGCTGGACCACAACAGAGGAATCAGAGAGCTAATGCTAAACCATATTCAGCTATACCAAGGAATGCTGAGCGTTATGTCTTTAACGCAAAGATAGCAAAGCCTACCTTTCACAAGGGCAAGCAAATTCATTACACTGCTGTAAGACCGTCATATCAGCAGAACACTCTACAAAGGGGGAACACCTATGTAAGGCCTGAGCCCAACTCATTTCCATTTCAAAGGGCAAGGAAGGCTAAGCACACTACAACACCTAGATCTAACAAGGTTAAGCATATTAAACCTAAGGTCGAGAAGGTGGTGAAGAGTGAGATCAAGAAGAAAATCTTGAAGATCACCAAGATGTGGATTCCGAAAGGAATCATGATCCATGCTAATCCTGAAGGACCCGAAGCTATACGGGTACCTAAATCAACTTGATTGATTGTTTTGCAGGGACAGGATCCGAGTGCTAAAGCGTCATGCATAGAAAATGAATGGATCCTTGATAGCGGCTGCTCCGCACACATGACCGGGAATGAGGGGTTATTTTCAGATATTCAAAGATTCTATTATGGCCCCAAAGTCAAGTTCGGAGACAACATCGAAGGCAAAGTTGTTGGAAGAGGGTGCATTGAGCGTAATGGTTTGAGAATCATCAACGTAGCACTTGTATCCAACCTCAAACACAATCTACTGAGCATAAGTCAACTATGCGAAAATGGGTACACTGTATCCTTTGTCAATACTGGTTGTTCTATTGCTGACACTATTACAGGTGAAGTGAAGCCCAGAGGCATCTGCAAGGGTGGCCTATACATTCTTGATTGGCAGAGTGGTCAACAACATTCATGCTTCTTAGCCTTGAACAAGTAAGAAACAACATGGTTGTGGCACAAGAGGTTAAACCATTTGAATTTCAAAACTATTAACCACCTTGCCAAGAACAAGCTTGTTGTAGGTCTGCCCGCTGAAACTCTTCGCAAAGAAGGGGTGTGCAAAGCGTGTCAACAAGGAAAGCAGACCAGAGCATCATGTATGTCTAACCCGGAGAAGGCCACTTCGCAAAGAATCCTGGAGCTACTGCACATGGATCTTTTTGGCCCTGTCACTCCACCCACTGTAAGTAAAAGGATTTATACTCTTGTGGTGGTTGATGACTTTTCCAGGTACACATGGGTTCGCTTATTAAAGACCAAAGACGAAGTAAAGCTCATCCTACCGGAGTTAATCCTTAAAGAGCAAAACAGCAAAGAAGTCACAGTGAAGAGGATTCGCTCTGATAAAGGAATGGAGTTTTGCAATGGAGTGCTAATGGATTTCTGTGGTGAAGCTAGTATTGCACATGAGAAGTCCACTGCTAGGACTCCCCAGCAGAATGGCCTAGCAGAAAAAAAGAACCGGACGTTGAAGTAGGCCGTTCGGTCAATGCTAGCAGACTCTGAGCTATCTGCTAAGTATTGGGGTGAAGCAGTTATGACGGTTTGCTATACACACAATAGGAGTGCTATTACTAGCAGATTTAACAAGACTCCCTATGAAGTGTACAGTGGTCGTAAGCCTTCTATAGCTCATCTTTGTTAATTTGGATCGACATGTTATATCCATAACAACGGGAAGTTGAAACTTAATACTTTTTCGCCTAAGTCAGATGAGGGTGTATTCCTTGGATACGGTCACCCTACTCACAAAGGCTATAGAGTATTAAACAAGACTACCAGAATTGTGGAAATAACATGCAATGTTATTTTTGATGAATCTATTTTAGTGCGCAAAGCTACAAAAGAGAAAGAGGATAGCAATCATGAGACTAATGATGTCCATGGTCAATCGCTCTTAAATTCTTTCGAAAATATGCGTATTGATCCAACTAAGTCCATGAACAACTGCAATCCGAACCGGACGCACTCAGCAGGAGACCAGACTGCTGACCAAGCCAGTGATGCTAATGATCATGCTGAGGCCACACCTATTCATCTCAATGATAATCCAAATATCTTGGGATTGCTCGATGACGAAGAAGAGGAGATATCAAAGTCACCTCCCATTGCTGAAGAAGGAACAGATGCTGCTGAAGGTCTTGGCAGAGGTGCTGCTGAGATTCTAGTTGCTGAGATACCCGCTGAAGAGATTCCTATTCCTGAAGATCCCATAGTAGAGGCTCCAGCTGGTGAGATACCGGTTGCTGATGACCCTATTGCTGAAGACCATGCTGCTAATAATAGTGATGCTGAGCACCAGACAGATGCTGAAGATAACGTTGTAGCAGATAATGATCTAGCAGGAGAAGGAAATGCTGAAGTTTCAGTCTCCATAAGACCAGCATGGTTGCGCGCTCATTCTCTTGCTGATGGTCTTGGAGATATCAATGATCCTATCCTGACGAGACAAGGCAATGCGATGCTCGCTTGCTATATATCACATGAGAAGCCAACCAAGGTAGAGGATGCTCTACGATGTCCAGATTAGGTGAACGCTATGCAAGATGAGCTTGCTGAATACACTCGCAATCATGTGTGGGACTTAGTAGACAGGCCAGAACATCAAAGTGTTATTGGCACCAAGTGGGTGTTCAAAAGCAAGAAAGATGAGGCCGGCATGGTTGTCAGAAATAAAGCGCGTCTCGTGGCAAAAGGATATAGAAAATGCGAAGGCATAGACTATGATGAGACATTTGCTCCGGTAGCTCGACTGGAAGCAATAAGGTTGTTCCTTGCATATGCTGCACACCATGAATTCTCGGTTATGCAGATGGACGTAAAGAGTGCGTTTCTGAATGGTGAGCTCAAGGAGGAAGTCTATGTTGAGCAACCATCAGGCTTCGAACAAGGAAACCAAGTATACAGGCTAAGAAAAGCCTGATATGGCTTAAAGCAAGCACCAAGAGCATGGTATGGAACTCTGTCCAAGTTCCTGCTCTCAAATGGTTTCAAGAAATGGAGGATTGACCAAACTCTCTTTTGAATCGAAGATGAAGGAAGTATTCTACTGGTTCAGATATACGTAGATGACATCATATTTAGATCGAGGAATCAAGCCCTATGTGATAAATTCTCCAGGCTCATGACGAGTAATTTTCAAATGAGTATGATGGGGAAGATATCATACCTCCTTGGACTTCAAGTCCAGCAGTCCAGTGAAGGGATTTTTATCCATCAAAGGAAATACACACGCGATCTAATTGCAAAGTATTGTCCAGAGAAGACCAAGAGTCTGCGGATTCCAATCAGCACAATGTGCATAGCAGCTCTTGAGAAATAAGGGGACGATGTGAATCCTACCCTTTATCGTGGTATTATTGGTTCTCTGCTATATCTCACTGCCAGCAGCACGGATATTTCATATGCTGTAGGTTTATGTGCGAGATATCAAGCCAACCCTAAGAAGACGCAATTGGACACTGCTAAGCGGATTGTTAGATATCTCAAGTGCACCGAAGGTCTAGGGATTTGGTATCCAAGGTCCGACAGTCTAACTCTGAGCGGCTACTCAGACTCTGACTTTGGAGGGTGCAAAATTGATATGAAAAGCACCAGCGGAACTTGTCAATTCCTTGTACACAAGCCGATCAGCTGGTTCAACAAGAAGCAGCACTCTGTAGCTACGTCGACTACTGAAGCAGAGTACGTAGCAGCTGCTAGCTGTTGTTTGCAAATTCTATGGATTTGACAGCAAATGCAGGATTATGGTATTCTTCCTGAATGTGTGCCGATATACTGCGACAACAATAGTGCCATGTGCATTACGAAGAATCTAGTGCATCACTCAAGGACAAAGCATATCGATATCCGACATCATTTTATTCACGATCATCAGGAGAATAAGGATATTGATATTCAATATATATGCATGGAGGACCAGATTGCTGATATTTTTACTAAACCGTTAGCAGAGACCAGATTCAAGGAATTATGCATCAAGTTAGGTCTCATGGAGTTAGACGATGTTGTGGATGGATGAGATTGCTGAAGGCGTTAGCAATCTGGAATCAAAGGAATCAAATATAAGATAGCAGATCGTTCTAGCAGATGGCTAAGGAAAGTTAGCAGATCGCTCCGAAGAAGCTTAGCAAAGCGAAGACAAGTAGCAACGACTGCTACACTACTGTTCTGACAACCGTACGCGCAAGGACAAGATTTTCAGAATTAAGTCAGAAAGCACAATACGAAGTCAAAAAAGTTGGTAAAAGTCTACCCACTCTTGGACAAAGGAACCGTTGTGTCTAACGGATTTGGAAATTCAAAGTTCGAATCTCTAGATATAAAAGCGAAGTTCAAACAGAGAGACAACAACTGCTCATTCAATACACGAACTCACATCCAAGAGATTCCTAAGACAAAAGCAAAAAGCTAAGAGAGGAGTCAGTTGAAAGCCAACATTCGAAAGACATTCAAAGCTTTCAATTACCAGAGTGTCCCTATTGATAATCTGACACTCCATTGAAGAGATTCCTTGACTTTGCTCAAGAATCTTCAATCATTGGGATACCTTCCTTTATTGGAAGCATCCAGCAATCAATTCTCTAAAAAGTGATTGATTAGGACTGGCGTCTAGCCACACTCGAAGGAAAGTTTGGAAGGAACTATAAATCTTCCATAAGTAGCAAATGCGAGTTTTACGAAGGTGTGCCCTTAACTCTGCCGGAACTACACCTGAGGAGTTCAGAATATCGGAGGATAGTCGTGAAGTAGCCGGGTCAAAAGCTCACAACCTACTTTACTTGAAAGGTGAATCCTTGTAATCCGTATACTTAATTAGTGAAATTCTTAGCGTTTCGGCTAAGGAGTGGACGTAGATCTTTTGATCGAACCACTATAAACACGGTGTCGTTATCTTGTTTGCTATTTTATTGTTTAACGTTTGACTGTGATTTGAAACTTAGCAACAGAGTTGCTAGCGTATATCTGCAAGAAAAACCTAAGTCAAGTTGAGCTAAACAATCTTTGAAAAGAACTTAAAGTGCAAGTGAACGTTTAAACCTTCCGCTGTAACTCGTGTGAGTGTTTTATCATTATCACGACGACTCTGATCTCAGGGACCAACAGGAGTTGCTACCGAGACACAGGGTTGTGTTTTGAGTTGTTATTTTGGATTGTTGATGGGACTGACAGCTTGTTGATGTGACAGATGGACTCTAGGAGGGCAGTACGTTTGTTCAGAAGTCACCCACCTTTGAAAGTGGAGAACCTAGTCCATACCCTGATAGAGTACTTGGACTTATGGGAGAGAGCGAGGGGACAATGTATTACTGACGCAGAGGCTATAGAGAGGACGGTAGAGCTGATGCCAACTGGGTGGACTAATCGAGCTATGGAGTTGGTTAGATCTCATAGAGACTTTCAGCCAGGTACCACAGGCAGTTTTCGGGAATTTATGTCAAAATTTATACAGAAAGCGATCATTGTTGAGGACCCTTCGCCTGCTTCTTCCAAGAGTGCCCAGGCTTCCACGACAGGGGATGCACCGCAGTACAGGGCCAAATCTGGACCATCCTCATCTTCCCTAGCACAGATTATAGCTCCGACTGAGTACCAGTCCATGGGAGCTTATGACCCTTATTCTGACCCAGCAGGACCACCAAGTTTTTGTGATTTCTCTGCACCATCTACTCAGCCTACACCTCAGGGTTATGGGGAGCCCAGTCGGGTTAATCCAGCACAGGATTCAGGCAGACATAGTCAAGAGTATTTACCAAGGCCTACAAAGAGTGGCTAGGAGGACATGTTCGGAGGTTACGGGACTCTCTATGCCCCGATTTGCATTTTTAGTGATATAAAGAGTGGTAGGGGTAAGAAGGTAGCTGCCCAAGATAAGGGAAAGGGAAAGATGAAGGATGAGGAGGAGAAGGAGGAGGAAGACCCATCTGAGTGGTCTTATTGACTTGTTGTTGTATTTTGTTTTGATTGTGTACTGACGAGAGGATGATGTTATTCATGTTTTTGTACTTATGTTATGACTTTTGTATCTTTACTTTCGAAATGGTGTATCAAACGTATGTTGTTGCGGAAATATGACTTTTGTTTATTTGATGGTTATGTTGTTTCCTTGAGATGATATTGTTGTGAGGATGTTATTTTGGATATGAACTGTTAGCTAATAGTTATTATTTCGTTGATTATGACGTTACAGAATATACATAAGTTGCAAAAAATGCCACGAGGGAGAGGACGAGGAAGAGGAAGAGGACGTGGAAGAGTAATTCCATAGCAAGGTTTTGAAGCTCCAGTTTTGGAAGAAGTCCCTATCTTCCATGAATATGATGAGTACGAGACGGTGTCGGACGGTGATAGTGTGACAGCTCAAGGAGGGCATTTCCAACCACCACCACCCGAAAGAGTGCTAGTAACTACTTCATTTTAGCTTGTGGAGACTTTCCGCAAGCAACAACCACCCACATTCGACGGGACCGGAGGTCCTGCAGCCGTGGATGATTGGGTGCGGGAGTTAGAAAAGATTTTCAGACATATGTAGTGCAATGAAATGGAGAAGGTTAATTGGATGACCTACTAGCTAAAAGGAAAGGCTGACCGCTGGTGGGAAACGTATGTCAAGTCTGTGGCACCAGAAGAGCGATCTCAGTTGAATTGGGAAAGGTTTAAGGAAGCACTAAATGAGAAATTTATCCCAAAACAATACAGACGTGATAGGGAGGTGGGATTTTTCCTATTTGAGCAAGGAAAAATTGTTGGGATTGTTTACTGAAAGCATAAATGATTAAGTGTTTTGTATACTGGCCTTCATTTATGTGTTGAATCAACAATTCTCGCTATCTGATAAATGTGAATATACGACAAACTATAATATCCTTTTATCTCGTAGATAGGGATGACCATATGGTGTGTAGGAGATCACAGAGGATCATATGGTTCGTTTGACCTAGCGAGATATAAACAGTATCACAGCTGAAACAGTCCCTGGATAGGCTGTTGGTTTAAGCTGCGACACATTGGTTCATAAGTGGGCTTATCCTAGCTACTTGATGTGTCTGTACATGTTTATGTACTGATGGGATCAACAGTGGGATGTGCCATTCTCATTGACATATGAATGAGCCAGATCCCTAACATTCTTCCTATGATCTTAAACCTTACTGAAGGATGAGGGGCACACACGGATTGACCACACTTTGATCTGCTATGGTGGCGAGTCTTACATGTACTCTTATACCTGCACTTTGGGTGTTGGCAATTTGTGTTGGGTCTGCTTAGGCTGGATGTATAGGTAAGCATATCCGTTTCAGGATGGTGACATTCCCTGATGAACTCACAAGGTTCTTTATGCTAAGTCCTGCAGGCTGAATGATTTGTTCAAGCATAAGAGAAAAGGAGTGAGTGGTATTAATCAGGAAATAAGAAATTAATTAATTGTGGTTGATTGTCATAAACCAAATTAATTAATGAATGTCTAAAACCTTAAATATGTGGATCATGTTAGTTTAATGCAACCCGTTCCTAATAAGGTGGTAATAAATGGGCGAGTCAACATTGTTACCGTGGTGAAGGTTAAAACAATGTTTTATTAATTAATTATGTTCTGGGTTGAACAAGGAAGGATTAATTAATAAAGAGGGCCCACTTTATTATTTGCATTTGATCCCTGGTCTGGCCCACATACTGCTCAAGCCCATTAGGGTTAGGGTTTCTTAAAACCCTAACACTATATAAAGGATTTCTCTCTAGGTCATAAGTAGCCACCACATTATACAATTTAATATTCAAATCAGAGTATTGAATAGTTAGAGAGAGAGATCGGCGGCGCTTCAGGGGGAGGTTTTTTTCTGATCAAATCCTCCGGCTTCCTGATTCAACTTGGTAGATAATCCTCACCAGATTTCCAAGGAGTAAGGGAACAGATCAGAAGATCAAATCTGTAGGAACACAGTCAAAGAAGGGTTCCATTCCGCTTCAGATTTTACTTCATCGTTCATTCTCCGATCTAGATCTGTAGATCAAATGATTGAAGATCAGGTATTCTCTTGAATCCACCCTATGCAATTAATTATTGTAGAAGCATGAATAGGGTGGCATGGTTTATTTAATTGAATTTGTTTTTGATATCCTAAGAACGGTCCTGCGAATTAAATAACAACTCATGTTGTTAGTCGTAGACTCGAATCCTACAATTGTTATCAGAGCCAGGTTCCAGTTCTTAGGCTCTATCCTTGATAAATTTAATTAAATAAATTTGTATGTTCATGGATGGATTTTAATTGTTGTGTATGTTTTGTTCTCGTGGCCTTCTCGTTTTTTGAATCTGTTTTTCACCACGAGAAAATCTGTGGTTAGATTTGATAGGGAAATTCATTGTAATAGAATTAGATCTACTTTGTATTATTTTAATTCAAATCTATAAAATTGGATCTAGAGAGAAGGACGAGAATTGAAGAACGAAGAACACGACATGGTGGGAGTCGACGGCGGCGGCGCACGGCGGAATGCGGCGGCGCATGGCAAACCTTAAGGTTTTTGCCGTGCGCGGCTGGGCCGCGTTTCCCCGCACGCGCACGCATTCAGCCTGGCTGCAGGCGGCGGCCGGCCGTCGGGGCCGTGCAGCAGGCGGAGGCAGACAGCAGATAGCAGTAGCGGCGACGTGGGTGGCGGCGGCTGGGCCGCACCCTGCGCATGTCGTGTCTGCTCGGCCGGCTTCCTCGCTGCATGGACGACCGGCAATGATGGCGGCGAGCAGCTGGGATGGCGGCGACCTCCTGGCGGTGCGAGCCAGCCGTAGGCGGCGGCTGGATGTCGACGGCGGCAGTGGGCTGAAGGGAAGCGGCCGAAACCCTAGTTTCATGCTAGGGTTTCACTGCTAGGGTTTGATATGGGCCCGTTGACCCGATGATAGCCTGAATCTCTGACACCCTAATTTCAGCCCAAGTGTTGCAGATTCAAATTAAAGAGTGGGAGCCCAACTTGAAGATCTGTAATCAAATTAAATCTTGTAATAGTTAGATTTAATTTTTTTTCTTTTTTCAGTTGTTATCGCATCTGAGGGCCGCGATAATTTTATTTGTTTATTTAATTATTTCTCGTATGATGTGATTTATTATGTGCGCACTAGTAAATAATATGAAAGCATGCCTATTTGCTTTAACTATTTACTTTAATAAGCATGTTGCAATTATTTAAATTTTTGAGCATGTCTTATGTGATTTATTTTATGTTTTAAATTATGTCTATAGATTCCAGGATTCATATTAATTTATGATGGAATTTTAGTTGTGACGTAATTTATGGCAACATAAAATAATGTGTGCGCATGAAACCTTTAGAATTAAAAATACTAAGTTGGATTTTGGTTCTTTTCTAACCAAGATCATTAGACCTCCACAAATACGACTTCTCATTGGAAGTGGGGCATCTCGAAGCGTAAATGACTACTCGGGTAGCTTACGTTAGGGGTCCCTCACCAGTTCTAATGCGATGAGGTTTCTAAAATAAAACATTTATTTTAAGATGAGAAGTGGGAGCCTCTAAGCAATGACTACTCGGGTAGCTTGCATTGAGACAACTTTCACAACTCTAAGATTAATTTAAATGGGATAACAAAGAATGTAAAGGGCATGCGGTATGGGTCCAGTACGTATGCTAAATAGTCCTTTTACATTCGGAGTTAGGATTGTGGTTACTCTGGCTTATATGTTGCCTGGAGTATAACTCAGTTGTGATGTCCCTGCTCCGGATAGGTGAACATGGTCTTGGAATCTCCAATATTAATTTCTTTTGTCATTGGATACCTGACATGTTAAGAAATTAAAGGATCATTTGATCTGGTTGAGCGTTTGTCTTAAACATCTACTCGGGTAGCTTGCGATGAATTAGCTTGGGCAATTGGAGGAAACAAATTGTATTGTTTTTATCTAAAGGTTACTATGTATATTTGTTTCAATTGTTCTGTTGTATGTTCTTAATTTATTAATTTATTCATTTTCAGATATTTCTATCATTATTCGTATTTTGGCACAAAATCCCTTGAGGGGTTCTAATTTCCTGGAATGGAAATGGCTCATGGAGCGATGCATGTTTGCTACACAGACTGTATTTGTGTTACTTGTGCCTCGTCCAGCTATACCTTTCATTGAGTCCTCAGATTCCTCTAGAAGCTCTTTTGAAAAATGGATGACGAACAACGATAAGTTATTATCAATGCTCAGGTCATCCATGATTGAGGAGCTCCAGCTCAAGTATCAGTATTGTACTGACTCTGTTGAGATTGTGGAGACCTGATTATGACTTATGGTAGGCTTGGACAGACTGCCAGTGCCGAGTTCATAATGAGAATTGTGAATTGTAAGCTGGGACAGGGTGGTAATGTTAGGGAGCATGTGCTGCACATGGATCACCTCTGAAGATTCTATATCTTAAATGGTGGAAATATGAATGATCAGTTATTCACTGATTTCATATATGACTCCCTTCCAGAATCTTACTATGACTTCACTTCCATAGTCGAAGACAAGGTGTTCACTCTGGATCAGTTGATTAGTTTCTTGGAGGCTGCTCAACAGATCAATGACTCCTTGTCTGCTGTTGTGCTTGACTATCACTTTCCACTTCCGAGTGTAGAGGATGTAAGCATGAAGAATTCGACTAGTGATGGTTCTATAGAAAGATTTGGAGGCAAAGTTTACAAAAGAAAGTTCTGTTCAGCATGCAAAAGGAAAGGTCACAGTAAATTAAATTATCCGGTGTTTGTCACCAAGGGACAAAGTATGTCATCTTCTGCACTAGTTATTGAAACATGTTTAGCATCAGTTTCTATCCATTCGTGGATAGTGGGTACTGAAGCTACTGATCATGTTTGTTACTCTATGCAGGGTTTCGAGCTGACTAGAGAGCTTGAAGATGGCGAGGTTACCATCTCCATGGGAAATGCTGCTAGAGTCTCTGCTACAGCAATTGGAGATGTTACTTTATGTTTTGGCAATAATGTTTTAACACTAAGAGATGTTTTGTTTGTGCCGACTTTTCGGCGAAACTTGGTTTCAGTTTCCAAACTTTTTGATGATGGATTTTCTGTTATTTTTGGTAGGGATGTTTCTATCATGAGAAATAACGTTGTTATCTGTCATGGGTCACTGAAAGATTCTCTTTATGTTATTACATGTTCAAACAAACCAACAATGAAAGAGGCATATATTTGTCTAACCAACAGAAAAGAAAATTTTCTTCAGGTGAGGATATAACATATCTTTGGCACTTGAGACTCGGTCATGTCAATCTTAAAAGAATCAAGAAACTCATTGATTGTGGAATTATGGATCCAATCCAAGTAATTCCACATAGAGTTTGTGAGTCTTGTATAGAGGGGAAGATAACGACCAGGCCTTTCAAGGCAACAGAGTCTCGAGCAAGTGACTTGTTAGACCTCATCCACTCTGATCTGTGTGGACCTATGTCAACACAAGCCTGTGGTGGTCATAGATACTTTGTCACCTTTATAGATGACTACTCTAGATATGGACGCATTTACCTGCTTCACTATAAGTCTGAATGCCTTGATAAATTCAAGGAGTTCAAGGCTGAGGTAGAGAACAAGTTAAACAAGACCATAAAGAGACTACGATGTGATCGTGGTGGTGAGTACCTCAGAAATGAGTTCTTACAGTATCTAGCAGATCAAGGGATTACCTCCCAGTGGACTGCACCTGGCACCCCTCAGCAGAATGGTGTAGAGAGAGAAGAAATAGGACTCTGTTAGAAATGGTTAGGTCAATGATGAGCTATGCCAGCTTGCCCATTTCCTTTTGGGGGTATGCACTGGAAACAACGGCGTACTTAATTAACTTAGTTCCATCTAAATCAGTTCCTAAAACTCCAATTGAACTTTGGCATAGACACAAGCCTGTTTTGTCCAAGTTAAGAGTATGGGGTTGTCCAGCATACATGCTGAACAAGGAAGCTGACAAATTAGAGGGAAGGTCTAAGTTAATGCTGTTTGTGGGCTATCCCAGGCAAAAGAAGGGTGGTTTCTTTTATGATCCAGAAGATCAAAAAGTCGTTGTGAGTACCAATGCAAGATTTCTGGAAGATGAATTCGTAAGAAACCACAAGACCAAGAGCGAGATTGTACTTCAAGAATTTGAAGAAAATAATTCAAATCCATCAGGAGAACCCCGTGGCAACCTGGGTATACCTGAAATGGGTATGGAACCAGGTGCACGGCCGCCTGTGCAAGATGCTGAATCACAAGTGAATGCACCAAACATAGACACATTGAAGGGGCCTCGTCATAGTGGGAGGTTGTCTTGGCAACCTGAACAGTATATGTTTGTGGGAGAGTCTTCTGACTTAATCCCTGAAGACGGACTGAATGATACCGAACCATGGACATACGACGAAGCTTTGAGTGACAAAGATGTTGATCAATGGCGAAAGGCCATGGATTCAGAAATAGAATCGATTACAACTATGGATGTGTACCAAAAATCCTTACTGCCAGAAGGTTTTCGGGCCATAGGCAGTAAGTGGGTATACAAGAGAAAGAAGGATTCAAGTGGTAACATAACGGAGTTTAAGGCCAGGCTGGTGGCGAAAGGTTATATTTCAAAAGGAAGGTATTGACTATGATGAAACCTTCTCACCGGTTTCTATGTTAAAATCCATTCGGATACTTCTATCCATAGCAGCACATATGGATCTTGAGATCTGGCAGATGGATGTCAAAACCGCGTTCTTAAACGGGTACCTCGAGGAAGGTCATGACATCTACATGCAACAACCAGAAGGATATGTGCAGAATGATCAAGAGCATCTTGTCTGGAAGCTCAAGAAGTCCTTATATGGACTTAAGCAAGCTTCAAGGTCATGGAACAAGCGTTTCGATGATGTGATCAAATCTTATGGATTTGCACAATGCAAAAATGAAAATTGTGTGTACCCTTTATGTGTCAATGAGAGTGGTTTTTCTTGCACTTTATGTAGATGACATTCTCCTATTTGGAGACAATGTGGAGGTGTTATCAGGCATAAAAGGTTGGTTATCCGAGCAGTTTCAGATGAAAGATCTGGGTAATGCTGACTACATCCTTGGGATCAAAGTCCTACGTAATTGTAGGAAAATGATGTTGAGCTTATCCCAGGGTGCTTACATTGATACTGTGTTGGCTCGTTTTAGCATGGAAAATTCCAAGAGAGGTTTTTTACCTTATCGTCATGGAATTCGTCTTTCAAAGTCACAGTGTCCTGTGACAGAGAAGGAGAAGAATGAGATGTCTATAATACCATATGCTTCGGCAGTGGGAAATCTCATGTATGCTATGTTTTGCACGAGGCCAGATATCTGCTATGCTGTTGGTATGGCAGCAAGATATCAGTCCAATCCTGGGCAGACGCATTGGAATGCAGTGAAACACATTTTCAAATATCTGAGGAAAACACGAGACTTATGTCTTGTATATCAGAGTGAGAACTTGTGTCCTGTTGGGTACACGTATTTGGATTTCCAGGCGGATCAAGATGAGAAGAGATCGACCTCTGGATATGTGT
This sequence comes from Plectranthus barbatus, assembly GCA_026898455.1. Classification (NCBI taxonomy): domain Eukaryota; kingdom Viridiplantae; phylum Streptophyta; class Magnoliopsida; order Lamiales; family Lamiaceae; genus Plectranthus; species Plectranthus barbatus. Next base: position 107,005 of record JAPKLW010000186.1, read on the forward strand.
TTACCTTGGGAGGAGGAGCTGTGTCTTGGAGGAGTGCGAAGCAGAAATGCATCGCAGACTGCACCATGGAAGCTGAATATGTAGCGGCTTCAGAAGCAGCAAAGGAAGCTGTATGGTTCCGGAACTTCCTCCTGGAGTTGGATTTTGTTCTGAGCTTGCCTAAGGCATTCACAGTATACTGTGGTAACGCTGGTGCAGTGGCAAACTCAAGGGAACCCAGAACTCACAAGGCTTCGAAACACATTGAGAGAAAGTACCACATCATACAAGAAATCGTGGAAAGAGGCGATGTGCTAGTCCAAAAGATAGATACAAAAGAGAATCTAGCTGATCCATTTACAAAGGGCCTGCTTCAGAAGATCTAAGGCTGGACATCTTATGTCCCTTTTGTAATAGCTAGATTGAATAGACACACTTAATACTCTGTAAAAGTAATGGTATTATGCTTTTGAGTATAAGTGGGAGATTGTTGGGATTGTATACTGAAAGCATAAATGATTAAGTGTTTTGTATACTGGCCTTCATTTATGTGTTGTTTGACATCGGAGCTTCCCATACATTCATCTCATCTGCATGTGTTGAAGTGTTAGGACTTAAAGTAGAGAAAAGTAGACAAGAGCTGAACGTAGCAATGCCTTCAGGAGAAACAACTCCCACTACTTTAGTATGTCGTGATTTAAGAATCATATTATACGAACATGAGATCTTAGTGGCTGAGTTGAATGTAATGAAGATGTGTGACGTAGACATAATCCTAGGAATGGATTGATTGACGGAAAATAGGGGGAAAATTTTATGTCATGAAAGGAAGGTGATTATTCCGCAGCCCAAAAATGAAGAGTCATTCGTCTACAAATTTAAAAGAAGACAAAGGGTGCCAGCCATATCAGCGATGCAAGCTTCGAAGTTGTTGTGTAATGCCGAGAACCAAGCTTTCTTGGTATATTTGGAAGGAGAAGAAAAGCCTAAATTGAAAGTCCAAGACGTGCCGATAGTGAGAGAGTTCGAAGATGTATTTCCAGAGGAGACAGGACTACCGCCAGACAGCAGGTTGAATTTACAATAGACTTGGAACTAGGGGCGGCACCGATTTCTAAGGCACCATATCGCATGGCTCCGAAGGAGTTGCAGGAATTGAAAGTTCAATTACAAGAGCTATTGGATATGGGATTTATTCGACCGAGTGTGTCATCTTGGGGAGCACCGGTCTTGTTTGTCAAGAAGAAGGATGGTTCGATGCGAATGTGCATTGACTATCGGGAGTTGAATAAGCTGATGTTGAAGAATCGTTACCCATTACCAAGGATCGATGATCTGTTTGATCAGCTTAAGGGAGCGAGTGTGTTTTCTAAGATCGATCTTCGATCGAACTATCAAAAGTTAAAGATCAGGAAGGAAGATATCCTGAAGACGACCTTCAAGACGAGGTATGGCCATTATGAGTTTATTGTGATGTCGTTTGGACTCACGAATGCACCTGCTATGTTCATGGATTTGATAAATAGAGTATTTCATCCTTATCTCGATAATTTTGTTTTGGTATTTATCGATGATATCCTGATATATATGAAGAGCAAAGGAGAACACGAGCAACATCTAAGGACGGTATTACAAACTCTCAGAGTGAGAAGCTATAAGCCAAATTCAGCAAGTGTGAATTTTAGCTAAGAGAAGTGACGTTCCTTGGTCACATCGTGTCCGCAGATGGTATAAAGGTAGATCCAGCGAAGATTTAGACGGTGATAGAGTGGAAGTCACCGATAATGCCGAATGAGATTATAAGTTTTCTTGGTCTAGCAGGATATCATAGGAAGTTTATTGAAGGCTTCTCGAAGATTGCGAAGCCTATGACGCAATTGCTTCAAAAAGGGATAAAGTTTGAATGGTCAAAGGAGTGTGAAGAAAGCTTCCAGAGATTGAGGCAGCTTTTGACAACCGCGCCTATCTTGGCAGTGCTAGGACCAGATAAGAACTTCGAGGTGTATACCGATGCATCCAAGAATTGACGCGGTTGCGTTTTAATGCAAGATGGAAAGGTGATAGCTTATGTATCAAGACAATTAAGACCGCATGAGGTGAATTATCCAACTCATGATTTGGAGTTAGCGGCCGTAATCCATGCATTGAAGATTTGGAGGCACCATCTCTATGGAGTTAAATGTGCCATATTTACAGATCACAAGAGCTTAAAGTACTTCTTCGAGCAGAAGAATCTGAATATGAGGCAGAGGAGATGGCTTGAATTGGTAAATGATTACGATCTAACAATAATCTATCACCCAGACAAGGCAAATTTAGTAGCCGATGCCTTAAGCCGAAAGGGAGAGGCACAATTGGGTTGCATGCTGACAAGAGAAGACAGTTTGATCAGGGAATTCAAGAAACTTCATCTTGAAGTGATATCACCCTCAGAAAGAAAGAGATGTGACGTGGCAACGTTGACTGTTTTGTCGGATTTAAGAGAAAGGATCATTAAGGCACAAAGGAAGGACATGGAACTTGAGAAGCTACGTCAAAAGATTAGAGTCAAGCCGTCAGGCAAATATAGAGAGGCACCTGACAACGTGTTAATGTTCAGAGATAGAATTTTGGTGCCGAACAGTGAGGACTTGAGAAATGAGATCATGAGTGAAGCTCATGACACGCCGTACACCGCTCACCCAGGAAGTACAAAAATGTATCAAGATTTGAAGACTAAGTACTGGTGGGACGGTATGAAGAAAGACATAACCTTGTACGTGGAGAAATGTCTCACATGCGAGCAAGTCAAGGCTTTACATCAGCGGCCGTATGGGAAATTGTAGCCGTTAGACATTCCTGAATGAAAGTGGGAATATATCGCCATGGATTTTGTGACAGGATTGCCAAAGTCGCAGAGAGGAAATACAGTGATATGGGTCATTGTGGACCGCATGACGAAAAGCGCGCACTTTTTGCCAATTCGAGTTTCTTATGGGTCAGATAAGTTGGCACAGTTGTATATTCGAGAGATTGTCAGACTGCACGGAATACCAGTTACTATTACGTCTGACAGAGATGCGAAGTTTACATCTCGTTTTTGGATGAGTATGCAGCAGGAGTTGGGAACGCGCCTAGACTTTAGTACGACGTTCCATCCACAAACCGATCGTCAGTTTGAAAGGACCATTCAAACGCTTGAAGCCATGTTGAGAACAGTTGTCCTCGATCCAGGAGGGAGTTGGGAGCCAATTTTGCCGTTGATCAAATTTGCGTATAGTACTAGTTACCAGGCAACAATTGGTATGGTTCCGTATGAAGCCTTTTACGGAAAGAAGTGTCGATCTCCGCTATATTGGGATGAAGTAGGAGAAAGACAAGTTCTTGGCCCAGACGCCATCAGTGAGATGATTGAAATTGTTCGTCGGATTTGAGATAGAATTAAGGAGGCTCAGAGTCGACAGAAGTCCTATGCAGACTCAAGGAGAGATGAGCTACATTTTGAGATTGGAGATAAAGTATTTCTAAAAGTCTCGCCTTCTAAAGGAATTAACAGATTCGGAGTGAAGGGGAAGCTACGACCGCGTTTCGTAGGACCCTATGAAATCCTGGAACGCATAGGCCCTGTAGCTTATCGCTTGGCTTTACCTCCAAGTATGGGGAATGTTCATAACGTATTTCACGTGTCACAATTAAGGAAGTATGTTTATGATCCAAAGAACGTGATACGTCAGGAGGAGATTACTTTAAACTCATGTTTGAATTATGAAGAAAGACCAGAAGCAATCTTGGACCGGAAGACCCAAGAGTTGAGGAACAAGTCAATTACTCTTGTCAAAGTATTATGAAAACATCATGGACAAGAAGAAGCTACTTGAGAGTTGGAAGATAAAATGCGGGATAAGTATCCAGAGTTGTTTGAAGCACCCTAGCGAATTTCGGGACAAAATTTTTGCAAGGTGGGGTGAATGTAATATCCCGTATTTAATTAAGCGAGTTTAAAGCTTAATTTATTAAATAAAGGAATATTTAATTTTGCAAATATTATTATTTATTCGTTTTGAGAAAGAATTAAACACCATCGAGATTCAAGGGTCCAAATTTTGATAATAATATGCCAATGGAATTGTTTCGTGAAAACGAGAGTGTGACCGTGAAGTCACAATTTATAAAAGAAGGACGAGTGCAACAAGAAATTAATTGGAATATTAATTTATGTGATTAAATTCACAACTTGCACTCGGGAAGTCCGATTTTCAAACCGAGCTACAGAATGCTTGGAAATAAAATAAAGAAAGATACAAAACGATCGGTATATTTTTTCGTGACCCGAGTAGTGTTTAATTAAATATTAAATTAAATAGAAAATTGGATAATTTTTATCTCCGAAAATTTGGAAATTTATATGAATGAGACGAGCTCGTGGAGTGGAGCATTTTCATATAATTAATTATTTATTTTGAACTCGAGAAGACGAGTTAACGGAGGAAATTATACACAAATTGAAGTGGGGGAAATATTTAAAAATAAAACAAAATAAAGGAAAAAAAATTTCTTCATCTTGAAGAAAAACATGTCGAGTATGCATGTATTATGAGCATATGCGATTATGGTTGGAGAATGAGGCGGTGAGGCGGTGCAAACTTGGAAACGATGATCAAAACAAAATTCAACACAACTTTTATTCAATTTTCGTTCATTACAGAGAGAGAGTCGAGAGGAAAGCAAAGAAAGAAAATAGAAACCCCCACTCCCGTCACCAACACCCCCTTCTGTTTTGATCATTTCCGAACACCACCGTGCACGACAGACTTCACCACTACAACCACCTTAATCCTCGTTCTTCAGGGATTCTAGGAAGCACAAGTACACTCCATTTCGTGAAGTATCGAAAGAGATACAAGCCGAAAAATGTAAGTCGCTTGAATTATCGTAATATTCGCATCGGCATGAGTTACAACATTTGAGCCGATGAAATCGTGTTTGGTTGATGTATTCGTGTTCCTTACGATGTGGGGATCATTTTTTTACGAAGAAACGAGTTCGGGGACGCTGGAAAAGCTACGAGCCACCGTTGTCTTCTTCTCCGGTGAGTTTCTAACCACCGTATTTTCCTGCGAGTTTTAAGCTTTCCGTTCAGTTAGGATGCATGTCTAGACTCGTATTTTCGTTATGAGCTTGTTGATGTGTCGTTTGGGAGTCGGGGTTGGCTGGAATTGGGCCGGCAAATCGCCGCGCAAGTGCAGCGGCGGGATGAGGCTGCTGCTGCTGCTGCTCTCCTGCGATGTCTGCCGTCGCGGCTGGTCTGGCCGGTGGTGACTATGGCGGTTGACACGGCCGAACATCGGTGGAGCTGTCCGGCAGTCGCTACTCTTTTCTTTCTTTCCGGCGGGCAGTTTTCCTTCACTTCATCTCTCTCACTGTTCGCATATATATATATATATATATATACATATATATATATATACGGGAGCGTTATAGTATCAACCACCTCCCAGATAAGAAATAAGACCAAATCTGGATCATTGATTAATTAAATAAACGGATCAGATTAAAAAAAAATTAAAAAAATTCGCTGCATATATAGACATAAAAAGTTGCATATAAGGGTATTTCAGTCTTTAAGCCATAAATTAAA